>CM047901.1:2455496-2637996 GCA_026229545.1 Pistacia atlantica
CCAGCCATCTTTATGAAGCCTTGTGTGTCAGCAAGTGATTCAGAGTTTCATTGATGAAGATGAACTTATAAGAGGAGATCAAAATTTTCCATCTCTTTTGACTGCCTTCCTGCCGACAATTTTACACTAGGAAAGGAAAAAAAAAAAAAAAAAGAGATTCTTATGCAAGAAATCTGATTAGAAAATTTTCTTTTAGTGTAAAAAATAGGACTACATCTAAGAATTTTCCATTTGTTGAGGGCAATGTAGAGATGGGTATGTTAGGATTTTCACAAAAATAGTTAAATTTTCTTGAAAGAAAAAGAAAGAAAACAGGCGAGGCATCTTCGAGGAAAGAAGATGAAGTTAAAATGCATTGAACTTGATGCAAAGACTCAATTATATGATGTCTTAGTGATTGGCTTCTTCTTCTTGTTCTGCTATTGCTCAACTAAAGAATCATCTTTTTCTGAGTTTCTTAGTGGTCACGCACTTTTCCATCACTTTCCTCGAAAGATGACACAAGACTTCACTTTTTAAGTTTATCTAGTTACAATGAATCCATAATCAATTATTTGTCTTACAAATTTAAGTCAAATATTTAAATTATGCCACGATTTTTAAGCTTTTGGATTAATACAAATTACGTCAAATGAATAGTTTAACCGATGTAACTCTTTATTTGACAATTATACTTCACCAACCAGATATCGAAGAAAAGTTATGTATCTTATGAGATATCTCAAATTTTTCTTTACGGGTGATGTATCATCTTGAATTACAGTAATATATAAACAAATATTTTGATGCGATAAATAATCTATTTGAGATCGTAATGTTATTGTGTATCATCTTACCATTAACATAGTGTTGCAAAATCAATTTCTACAAATACAAGGTTAAGATCCCAACTTTTTAAGAGCATTGTTGTTGTTGTTTATATATTAGCTTTCTGCATATACTGTATTGGTGTGGATATTTTGGGGTGCAAGTTTCAGTATAATAACATATGTGTTGCTGGCTTTGCACGTTTCACTAATTTATTGGATCAATTCATTTAGCTACCAGCCTTTGCCCTTTGTTGTACTATGTGTAAAGTTTGAAGACTTTTGGGTATGACTGGTTGTTCCGTAGACCTCAGTGGACTGGAGAAAAAAATTGTTGATGTCGCATTTCAACACTATTGCTAAAGGACAGAAAGATTCTAAAAATCAGGTTTGGCCTAAAGCCGTAAAGTCCAGTAGAATCTGACAGTAACACTTAGATTCTTATAATATAGGTACAGTTTTATAAAAAGTCTAAAATACCCCTAACATTTTCTTATGTAAATGAAATTAAAAATTAATAGAATTATATAAATTAAAAAACGGCTACTAACTGAAAATTCTTGTAAAAATTTAGAATAATTCCATCAATTAAAATAAAAAAGCTAATACCTGATAAGGACCTAAATGTTAGTATCAGATTTTGTTGGAACTATTGTTAGTTAGGCAATATATCAGGGACCGAAAATTCATTTAATTTGAGTTATTGAATAGTGTAACTATCATACTCTGTTATGCCTGGAAAAGTAGGGCTGACGCAGACCCAAGTCAGCATAAGTGGTCAGCGCTTAGGTAAACCTGCAATCGTCAAGGCGCAGCCACATTGCGTGATGGCTTGCGATGCACTGGTCGCGGTGGAGGGTGCGCACCATGCTAGCCGGAGGCTGGAGGAAGCCCATGTGTCCGATCCCTGAACAAATCGTGTAAATCGCTCTAGTAGGTGGGCAACAGGACATAAAGAAGGATTTGCACAGATAGTCTGACCAACTCACAGATTTAATAATAATTACCTTAACCCATCTCACTGTAAATAGAGGGTTCCTCTCTCATTTGTGGGACTAGCTATTGTCTCTCTGTAATAGCCTATACTCTCTCTCTCTCTCTCTCTCTCTCTCTCTCTCTCTCTCTCTCACACTCTTTTGTAAACTCTTGTAAATTAGCTCGTTGAACGCGATCTGATCTCAAATATATTAATACAACCAGTAGACGTAGGATTCGCTTACTGGAGCATTCGAACCATTTTAAACGTTATTCTCCCTTCATTATTCAATACAATATCTCACTCACGTGTGTCCTCTGAGTCAGCTCAGCGTTTCACACACGCGTTTGGCTGGTGTCAAAATCGAGCATTAACAGTTTGACGCTAGAAGGAGGGGCATGATTTAGTATTTGTCCTTCATCAGGAGAATCTCTAACTAACTGGTCCCACAACAATAAATGACTCGCGGATTCGAATCTGAGCGACCTCATAATGGTGAGGATGAAGTCCCCAAGGTGCAAGAGGGCACTTCTTTCGAAGCGCACCAAGTTCCGCAAAACCTCGTGAGGGATATTCTCTCAAGCTCACGGCTTGATCCAGCCGTCATGAGCTACCTAGAGAGGTTCAACAATACTCTCTAAGCGGTCAACCAAAGGTTGGACTACTTAGATTGGGTTGCACCACCTGAATCAAATGAGGTGGTGCGGCCAAAAACGCCTGCAGGTCGCATGACAGCGCAGAAAAGGGTGATAGCTCATGTTGCACGCTCTGCAGTGCGTCAAAGGAAGGGAAAGCAAGTGGCAAACAACGGGGCCTAGAAGTTCCGAGGGACCAGCAAACACCAACTGCACCTCGGGTAGAATACCCGTGGCGCAAAGACTTGGTGATAGGTTGTGATCGAGTTGTCCTATGCCACATCGTGCGAGCACTCCCACAAAAGTGCAAGACGGGGAAATTCCAACTACCGCCAAAATGACGCCCACACTCCGTGGGTCGGTTCATACCACAGCAGAGGTCGTGAAGACTCCCCACACCATGTAATGCCTTCAGACGACTCTAGCCAACGTGTGTTAAGATTAGCCAGAACTGCCAGCAGAGGCAAGGAGGAATCAGACCTACGGTCATTCCTCAACCGTAACCATGAGAGTCGAATCCACATTACGGAAAGTAACCCCCAGATAGCTCTGCTACCTCAAATTGAGGAGCTGCAACGAGCTGTGGGTCAATTAAAGGCTTAACAAAACGAGCGAGGGCAGGTCATAGAGACGTCTCCCTTTTCTGCGGCTATGTTAGTCGCCCCTCTCCCATCCAGATTCAGAATGCCTCCATCTATGATCTTCGTCCGACGCATACATTGAAATTTGATTGTATCCCGTGTATGCATCCATAAAACTCAACAGCTCGTGTTCGGAGGTGGCATCCATAAGCTGATCGATTCTTGGCAGGGGAAAACTATCTTTTGGGCATGCTTTGTTGAGGTCGGTGAAGTCAACACATGTTTGCCACTTGCCGTTGGACTTTTTCACTAGAATTGGGTTAGCAAACCAGCTCGGGTAAAGGGCTTCTCGGATGGACCCATTTTGAAGGAGATTATCTACCTCGATTTTCAAGGCAGCATATCGCTCTGGGTCCATTACTCTCTTTTCCTGGTGGATCGGCATGGCTTCACTATCAATGTTCAAGGCATGGCAAATGATGTCCGGGCTAATCCCCACCATGTCGGTATGCGTCCATGCGAATACATCGATGTCTTCTCTGAGGAAACGGGTCAGGTCGTGGGCAAGCTGGGGGCTAAGATTGCTTCCAATCCTCACCACTCTACTTGGCTCACTCTGGTCGACTGACACCACAGATAAATCCTCAACTAGCCCATTGGAAAGGCATTCCTGGATACGGGGGTCCATGCTATCCTCGGCTAGGCCAGGCTGTAGTTTGATCCGTCTGATCGTCATTGCCTGTTTGGGAATGCCGCACATGATGCCTTTCCCCCTTGCATGCCATCTGCACTGTCTTCACATAGCAGTCGTGAGATGCGTGCTACGACCCGTTTACTTCCCTATCCCTGTCGGGTTGGGGAACTTCATCTTGAGATGGTAGATCGAAGTGACTGCTTGAAAGTTCCTCAATAAAGGTAGCCCCAGGATGCCATTGAAAGCATACGGGCAATCTACTACTAGGATTTCAGTTATCTTGGTTACCTCGTCAAAGTCACCTAGCGTGACTGGAACCGAGATCGTTCCCTTGGGGATCAAGTAATCCCTTGTAAAATCATATAGGGGGATTAAGGTTGGCTTCAGGTCGGCCTCATCCAAGTTCATTCTTTCGAAAACTGGTTGGAACAGTATGTTCACAGCTCTTCCGTTATCCACCAACATTTTGTGGACGTCGAAGCACTCTATCTGGGGCGTGATGATGAGAGCATCATCATGTGGATGATGCAGTCATACTACATCTTTCTCAGAAAAGGTGATTTCCTCCTTTCGGCAAACCTTTGGTGGTCGCTGCATCATGTTCATCATGCTAATAGGGTCGTGATGTGCAGCGCGAGCATATCTTTCCTAGGCACCTTGCGAATTCCCTACGAGGTGCGGCCCTCCTAAGATTACTCCCACGCTGCGGACACCCTTGCGATCACGATACTTCTTATCCGGTTCCTCTAGATTCTTCTCCTTTATAGGAGTAGAGTCATCAACATATTCTTTGAAATACCTCTGCTTGATAAGGTCTTTAATTGCTTGCTTGAGAGCTCGACACTCATCGATGTGATGCCTATTGTCCCGATGATAACGACAATACTTTTTACTGTTTCGAGCTGATTGGGGATTTTTCACGGGCTTAGGCTCTCCGAGCAGACCGGCCTCTTCTGACTTATCGATAATTGCCGAGACCGATGCATTCAAAGGGGTATATTGATTCCTGTTGCGGTCGCGATGAGGAACAAGAGCATAAGACTTATTGGGCTCAAACCGCTGTTTCTTTCCTTTTTGTTGATCATCGTTAGCCCATCGACGAGCAACCCATCTATTTTCCCCCCAACCTGGCACACTGCTTGAAGTGCCGGGGTGGTGGCGGTGGAGCGCCACCATAGAGTTCTCGATACGAAGGTATTTCTCTGTAAGGCTGTAAAAGCGGATGAGAGAAACATCGTCCTCTGATTGCAGCTCCTTCCACAGATCTATCTGTGGATGAACTCCCACTATGATGAGTGTCCGAACCAACTCTTCAGGAGTGTGAGCTACTTTATGGAGTTGTCTGTGGAATCTGTTGATGTACGATTGGAGAGATTCATCCCTCTCTTGCCTTATGTTGCTGAGGTAGCTCAAAGGCATCGAGAACTTCCTGTTCGCTTGGAAGTGTCTCAAGAATGTTGAGCTCATTTGATTCCACAAGCTGATGGATCCTGCCGGGAATGACCTGAACCATTGCTTGGCGTGAGATGTAAGTGTCACTACCAAACATCGGCATTTTGCCAAATCAGAAACTTGATGAAGTTCCATCAGGTCATTGAATTCATGCAAATGATCCTCTAGATTTGAATTCCTATCAAATGCCTGCATATCGGGCATTCTGAATCTGGACAGAAGAGGGGCGGCTAACACATCCGCTAAAAAGGGAGACACCTCTACGACCTGGCCTCGCTTGTTTTGTTGAGCCTTTAATTGATCCAGAGCTCGCTGCAACTCCTCAATTTCAGCTAGCGGAGCTATCTAGGGGTTACTTTCCGTAATGTGGGGTTGACCCTCATGGTTACGGTTACGGTTACAGTTGAGGAATGACCATAGGTCAGATTCCTCCTCGCCTCTACCGGCAATTCCGGCCAATCTTGACACACGCTGGCTAGAGTCGTATGAAAGTGCTACATGGTGTGGGGAGTCTTCACGACCTCCGCGATGGTATGAACCGACCCATAGAGTGTGGGAACCTTTTGCGCGACAACGATCAGACTCGTCATTTTGGCGGTAGTTGGAATTTCCCCTCCTTGCACTTTTGTGGGAGTGCTCACGCGATGTGGCATGGGACAACTTGATCTGCGATCTATCACCGAGTCTTTACACCATGGGTATTCTACCCGGGGTGCAATCGGTGTTTGTTGGTCCCTCGGAGCTTTTAGGTTCGTTGTTCGTCACTTGCTTTCCCTTCCTTTGATGCGCTATAGTGTGCGTGGCATGGGTTATCGCCCTTTTTCGATCTTTCATGCAACTTGCAGGCCTTTTTGGCGGTGGCACCGTCTCATTTGATTTGGGTGGTGCAACCCGATCCAAGCAGTCCAACATTTGGTTGACCGTTTGAAGAGTATTGTTGAACCTCTCTAGGTAGCTCATGATGGTTGGATCAAGCCGTGAGCTTGAGGGAATATCCCCCACAAGGTTTTGCAGAACTAGAGGCGCTTCGAAAGAAGTGCCCTCTTGCACCTGGGGACTTCATCCTCACCATTATGAGGTCGCTCATATTCGAATCCGTGACCTATTTGCTGTTATGGGACCAGTTAGTTAGAAATTCTTCTGATGAAGGAAAAATACTAAATCAGGTCCCTCCTTTTAACGCCAAACTATTGATGCTCGATTTTGACACCAACCAAACGCATGTGTGAAACGCTGAGCTAACTCAAAGGACACACGTGAGTGAGATATTGTATTGAATAATGAAGGGAGAATAACGTTTTAAGTGGTTTAGATGCTCCAGTAGGCGAATCCTACATCTACTGGTTGTATTAATATATTTGAGATCAGGTCGCGTTCAGTGAGCTGATTTACAAGAGTTTACAAAAGAGTGAGAGAGAGAGAGTATAGGCTATTACAGAGAGACAATAGCTAATCTCACAAATGAGAGAGGAACCCTCTATTTATAGTGGGATGACTTAAGGTAATGATTATTAAATCTGTGAGTTGGTCAGACCATCCGTGCAAATCCTTCTTTATGTCCTGTTGCCCACCTACTAGAGCGATTTACACGATTTGTTCAGGGATTGGACACGTGGGTGTCCTCCAGCCTTCGGCTAGCCTGGCGCACCCACTGCACTGACAGAAACATACTGCTCAAGCCATCACGCGACGTGGCTACGCCTGAACGACTGCGGGTTTACCTAAGCGCTGACCACTTATGCTGACTGGGCTCTGTGTCAACCCTACTTTTCCAGGCATAACAATTCAAAACTATGATATTCTTAATTTTGAATCCCTTATTTCAGTTAAGTAGACTTCATTTTCGAAACCCACTTAGTTAAATCACTTTTAGTGAAAACCCAGTTTCAAAATTTTTGGTTGAATGATTGAAAATGTTGAGCCCCATCTGAATTTGATGATCACGGAGACCAAGTTAACAGCAAACAGTGGGCAATTGTTGAAGGGTATATTAGGAATTCAACAAAATTGTGATGGTTTAGAAACTTTTGGCCGTATGTGTGATTGTATTATGTTGTGGTAAATTTGAACACTTGCTGAGAAATTTCCTACGCGTGAATTAATGAATTTGTGTCACAATCACACCGGATGTGAAAGGCTTATTAGTCGTTTGTTGGGGTTGCAATTGTGAGTCTAGTCAAAAAAAAAAAAAAAAAGCATCTTCTAGAAAGGAGATAAGTTAAAATGCTTAGACACTGATGCAAAGATTCAATTATATGATGTCTTGGTTTAGCTCTTTATGTTTTTGTTTATGTCAAGTAGTAGTTCTCATCACCGGAAGCTAATGGCTGTTGCTTCTTCTTCCTCTTCTCCTCGAGAAAAGTATGATGTTTTTCTTAGTTTTAGAGGTGAGGATACCCGCTATAATTTTACTAGCCATATGTATGCTGCGTTGTGTCAAAAAAAGATCAATACATTCATTGATGACGAAGAGCTTAAAAGAGGGGATCAAATTTCTTCATCTCTTTTGAACGCAATCGAGCAATCAAAGATTTCATTGATCATTTTCTCGAAAGAGTATGCTTCTTCGAGATGGTGCCTTGAAGAACTTGTAAAGATTCTTGAATGCAAGGACAAGTATGGTCAAATTGTAATTCCAGTCTTCTATAATATAGATCCCTCAGATGTCAGGAATCAGTATGGGACTTTTAGGGATGCATTTGCTAAGCATGAAGAACGGTTTAAGGGAAGACAAGAAATGTTACTGAGATGGAGGACTGCTCTAAGAGAAGCTGCCAATCTATCTGGCTTTGATTCAAATGTCATCAGGTAACTTTTAATTAATACTTTTATTTTTTTGCTGATTTTTTTGTTTTTCATTGGACTTATTTTCTTTATAAAAAAAAAAACTAAGCCAATATTATTGATTGAGAAAATAATAACAAAAGAGGTGACAAACTCTGCACAATTATATTATTTGATTATTCGTTTCAAATAATCATTAATAACCATTGGTTGAGCTATTTAGTAGGTGTTAATTGTGCATCAGTCTACTGTCGTCCACGTGTGATATTAAATAGAAATAGTGGTTGGATTATTACTTTACATTCAGAAAGTCATGTTATCTGACAAATCAAAGTCTTTTTTGTCTCTTTGGGAAAGAAAGAACAAGTGATAAGTTCTTTGGAATCGAGGGTTTGGAGAGAATATATATATATATATATATATATATATATATATATATATATATATATATATATATATATATTAGTGTTTTTTTGACATTGAGATGTACTGATGTAGCATATGTCAAATTAATTATCATATTGTGAAGTATGTGCAAAGGTTCAAACTCTATGTGATATCCATTTTTTTCTTCGTTGGTCACATATCAAGGATATATGGAATATGTACCTTTTTTTTGCCTTTTTGATTTATCTAATTTGAGTTTTTTTTTTTTTTTCGTATTTGATAGGTCTGAGTCTATACTTGTACAAAAAGTTGTCGAGAAAATTTTGGAGAAATTGAATGAGGAGTCTCCTTTAATTGAAAACAAGAACCTAGTTGGATTAGATTCTAGAATTGAGTATATTGAATGGCTATTATGCATTGGGTTTGCTGGTGTTCGCAAGATAGGAATTTGGGGTATTGGTGGAATAGGTAAGACTGCTCTTGCTGATGCTGTATTCAATAAAATCTCTGGACATTTTGAAAGCTCTTACTTTATTAAAAATATTAGAGAAGAATCAGAGAAAAGCCATGGACTAGCTGACTTGCACCAAAAACTTATTTGTGCAATTTTAAAGGATGAACATGCTAATATAGGATCCACCTTCACCAAAAGGAGGCTTGCCAACAAGAAAATTCTCATTGTTTTTGATGATGTGATTGATTTGCAGCAAATAGAATCTTTGATTGGACATTTTGAGTATTTGGGTTCAGGAAGTCGATTCATGATAACGACAAGGGATAAACAAGTATTAAAGAATTGTGAAGTGGATCACATATATGAGACTGAAATATTATCGGATGATGTAGCTCTCCAATTGTTTAGTCGATACGCCTTTAGACAAAACCTTCCAACAAAAGATTTTATGCAGCTATCTAAAATGGTGTTATCATATGCTAAAGGTGTTCCACTTGCTCTTAAAGTTTTAGGTTCCTCTCTATTTGAGAGGACAAAAAAAGAATGGGAAAGCTATATAAAGAGATTGAGCAGAATTCCTAATACTAATATACAAAAGGTATTAAAAGTAAGTTATGATGGGCTAAATATTGAAGAGCGGCATGTATTTTTGGATATTGCTTGTTTCTTTAAAGGTTATAATAGAGATCTTATAGAGGCAATCTTGGATGGTTGTGGCTTCGACTCACATATTGATATAAATGTTCTGATTGAAAGGTCTCTCATAACTACATCATCCAACACCATAACAATGCATGATTTACTTCAAGAAATGGGCAAAGATATTGTTCGTCAAGAATCAACTAATGATCCTGGCAAACGTAGCCGACTTTGGGATCATGAGGATATCATTTCAGTATTGACAAATAATGCGGTGAGAGCCAAAGACATTAATTTTTTATTTCTATGTTTTATATGAGATATTATGAAATATTAGCTCAATTATCATTGGGAATTAACTCAACTCGTAAGGAGATTGGGTGGGAACGTGAGATGTCTTATATATTACATTTTTTAAAAGAAAGTTGAAAAAATAAAATATTATAAAAGTGATAATTACTTGATAGTTAATGTAATTAAGCTATGTAATACTAACTCATCATCAATCTGCTATTGATTATTAGGGGACCAGAGCTATTCTAGGCATGCGCTTGGATATGTCTAAAGTGAGACAGCTACATTTAAATCCTAAAGCTTTCAAGAAGATGCATAACCTAAGATTCTTAGAAGTATATGACTGGAGGCACGACAACAAGGTGCATGGTTTCGAAATCATTAAATCTGATTTCTCTGAGCTACGGTACCTTTGCTGGGATGGATATTCTGCCAACTCATTGCCACGAAATTTTAATCCAAAGAACCTTGTTGCACTCGACATGCAGTCTAGCAAACTTGAACAACTTTGGAATGGTGACCAGGTATATGTTAACTTTTATTTTTCATTTTGTGCTTTGAATTGTAAATATTTGTATGTTATTTATGTTCTTTTAATTCAATTAATTTAATTTTGTTTTTACAGAAACAGGATCTTGTTAATTTGAAACATATTGACTTGAGTTACTCCAAGCATCTATGCAGAATGCCAGATCTCTCACGTATCCCAAATCTTGAGAGCTTGATTCTAAAAGGTTGTACGAATTTGCGTGAGAGTTTCTCTTCTATCCATAATCTCAATAAACTTGTTCTCCTGAATCTGCAAGAATGCAAAACCTTTAACAGGCTATCATTCGGCACTCATTGGAAATCTCTTCGAAAACTTATTCTCTCTAATTGCTCAGATCTGAAAACAGTTTCATTTATCCCTTGTACGGTAGAATCGTTATATTTAGATGGAACTCTAATAAAAGAATTGCCATCATTAAAGCATCTTTCTAGACTAGAAACGTTGAATGTTAAACGTTGTTCAAGGCTAGAGAGTCTGCCAGAGAGCATTAGTGAGTTGAAATCTCTTGAAACAGTTATCTGCTCCTATAGTTCAAGTCTTAAAACAGTTCCATATGTCCCTTGTACAGTAGAATTGTTGTGTTTAGATGGAACTGCAATAAGAGAATTGCCATCATTAAGGCATCTTTATAGACTAAAAGAATTGTATCTTCAAAGTTGTTCAAGGATAGAGAGCCTCCCAATCAGTATTTGTGAGTTGAAATCTCTTCGACATCTCAATCTTTCGGATTGTTCAAATCTCAAAATGGTTCCATACATCCCTTGTACCGTAGAAGCGTTATATTTAGATGGAACTGCAATAAAAGAATTGCCGTCAGTAGAGCACCTGTTTAGACTAGAAACATTGAGTCTTAAAAACTGTTCAAGGCTTGAGAGTCTCCCGGAGAATTTTTGTGAGCTGAAATGTCTTCGATTTCTCTTTCTTTCGGATTGTTCAAATCTCAAAATGGTTCCATACATCCCTTGTACCGTAGAAAAGTTATATTTAGATGGAACTGCAATAAAAGAATTGCCGTCATTAGAGCACCTGTTTAGACTAGAAACATTGAGTCTTAAAAAATGTTCAAGGCTTGAGAGTCTCCAGGAGAATATTTGTGAGTTGAAATCTCTTCGATTTCTCTATGTTTCAGATTGTTCAAAACTTGACAGATTGCCTAACAGCTTGGGAAATTTGAAAGCATTGTGGATACTTGAAGTCGAAGGAATTGCTATAAGAGAAGTACCATCATCAATAACATGTTTACAAGACCTTTCCATTTTATCTTTCGCCAGCTGCAGGATTCAGGAGGCGAGTTTCCTAGTTTTCGCGAGCTCCTGGTTGGAGTCACTAGATTTGACTGACTGCTGTATTGAAGTGTTACCCAAAGATCTCGGCCGAATATGCTCACTGAAGTGTTTATATCTGGGCCGAAACAATTTTGAGAGCCTACCAGTGAGCATCAAATACCTCTCTAACTTGTTCTGGCTTGATTTACACAATTGCGAGAAGCTTAAATCCTTACCGGAGCTTCCACAGCAGTTACAGAGAGTAGAGGCACAGGGTTGCACCTCACTTGAAGCATCATCAAGTTTCCCAAGTCTTTGCCCAATTATGCATAATTGGTTCGTGAAGATTAGCCTCATCAATTGTTCAAAACTGAAATTACATGCACTACCAGATTTGACAAATGTTGTACTCAATATTCAGAGAAATACAAGTTCACGGTTTCGCCCTAAAAAAGTAAGTCTGTCTCTCTCACTCTCTTTCTTTTCATTTGATACTAATTTTCTTTTTCCCTAAAAAATGGATCTCTGATGTTGAATTATGAGAGATTATTTTGAGGTTAAAAGACTCCTTAAAAATAATAAGATATCTATATTGTTTATATATTGGTTTTCATTGTATTTTTCATTCCATTTAACATCAATATACGGATTTTATAAAAAGATTATAAGAGTTTTTTATTTTAAAAATTTTTAACGATGTGTGTACTTAGCCATACCCTTTGTAGTGCCCTGCTAATGCGATACTTTGTCGCTGTATTGTGTTTGTTACACTACAAGATTGGACAGAATAATTATATTTACATTTCATAATATAATCTAATAACTTATATAAATAAAATTTATAATATTTAGCTTGACAAAATTACGTTTAAAATATAATCTATTTTTAATTATATATATATGCTCTTATTTTTTAATAATACTATTATTAACTAATAATATATTTTAATATTAATTATAACTAATAAATAAATAATATTATTCAAATCAGATGTAACGTTATTCAATAATTTAGCTATTTACATTAAATAAACTACATACTATATTTTGTGATTACTTTTAATAATGATAAATTATATTCATAAAATAATAAATAATTAAAAATATTTAATTCATCTATCACATCTCTTTTAAGCAATAAATGCTTAAGGTAAAAAACATTTGCTCCAAATTAACAAGTTGTTGCACTGACCGCAGTAAATGGACCTGTGGTAAGGGCCGGTCAACTTAGTGCGTTTCATGCTGTATTAAACTTGAAAGTTGCTCCTCCTCAAAAAACACACCCATAATGCACACATTTCATTCACGGGGATTAGCATATATATGATGTTTTTATTTAAATTTTGTGAGACCATGCTTAAATATCATTAAATTCATCATCATTGGATTGAAATAATGTTTACAAATAAATCTAGTGGTATTTAAGCTTAGTTTTCACAAAATTTAGGTAAGAACATCTTTATATATATTTTAAATTACAAGGACCTAATTAGTAAAGCAAATCTTAAAGGGGTGCTGTAAAAATTAAGAAGATTAGAAGTTGATTATTTTCTTGGTACAGGTAGAGGGACGCCGCTTGGGGCCACCAGCTTGGCCAAGGGCTTTTATATGTTACCCTGGAAGCAAAATTCCAGAATGGTTTAGCTTTAAAAGTACTGGATTTGAGATAAAGCTTCCAGCAGGTTGGCTTAATGATGACTTATTTGGTTTCATTTTGTGTGCTGTTGCATCTTTTCGAGACTATCAAGAGCTTGGAACTTTCAAAGTTAGATTTCTTTTGCTTGTTAACAAGGAGGTCGTTTTCTCTGGCGTTTTGTTTGATTATAATGGGAATGAGGTTATTGAATCCGATCATGTATTCGTTGGATATGATTATGAAATCGAGTCCATTGAATTACTAACACTTAGTTTGAATAGTGAGGGCTACATTGTGTTCTTTGTTGAGCATGGAAGTGAGAAGAGCATTGATTTCAGCAAGGTGAAAAAGTGTGGAGTCAGATTGTTGTACGCCAAAGATAATTATATGGGATCAGATGCAAAAGTGGACAGAGACCAGAGATTGATACCTATAAATTAGTCTGCTGATGACTATTTTTCATTAGGGAGACATGAGGGAATGGACAGTTCGAGAGATCATTAGAAATCAGATAGCTGGTCCCTGCATTCAGAAATATACAAGCGACCAATGAATCAGGCACGGTCAGTTGGATTAAATTAACCAAAAACTTAATGAAAGAAAGTTATTAAATATTTATTTTCCCAAGCCTTGTTTTGTATGATTTCTATAGACCCAACGCATATGCGGGTAACTACTAAGTAGCTTTCTCATAGTTATGCCTTCAAAAAATTTGGCCACCTTGTTCTTTCTTTTATAAGGTAAATCATTATTTGTTAAATCTTGTAACAACTCTTTCCAGCGTTTGGATGCTTCTTATACTCTATTAAACTTTGTTATCTGCCTATATGTATTAATTTTAGCCATGAATTTTCAGTTTAAACATGCATTTTAACCTTGTTATCTGACTATATGATTTATGGGTGAAGAATTAAACATGTCCTATATGATTTAATTGGTTTATCAGGATTTTTAATAAAGCTCCGTGAGAATTACCCAACTATTATTTATATTTTCAAAACTTGGGAGAAGCGTAATTAATAAATTTCACGTAAATTATGACTTTTGTTCCAAAAAGAAAATGATAATATAATGATCTCAAGTCATAATGCCATTATTGTTTTTATTGTTATTATTGATGTAAAATCTTGATTGTATTTTACGGTTTTCCGAATTTGTTTACTAAATGGAATTGACACACGCTTGCGGATCCTAAAAGAAGCGAGTAAACACTTGAGTGAAACTAGGAGGTTGAAATCTTCTTACATAGAAGGTGACTTAAGTTCAAACCCATGAGCCTATTAAAGTAGGTCGGAACAAGTCGATAGGATTCCATTTTACATCCCCATATCCCTCCTCCAATGGTAAAATGAAAAATTGACTTGTGCAAATTCTGTGCAGCATCTCTTGTTGCTTTGGTAGGAATCCCTCCAAGAGGAAATACAAGGCTTTACACTTCATCATTTATGGGGTTTCTTGTTTACCTGATCTTGAAGATATGCCAAATCTTGGAACTCTCCATGGTATTCTGTATAGTTGTGGTGGTGTCCAGCATAATAGTTCAATGGTTTCAAGGTAAAGCTTACTTTTTGTTGCCTTCTGAAGCTAGCTTTCTGCAATTTGTATCGGTCATTATATTTGGTTTGTCTTGTTTTGCATTACTATATATTTGGGTGAATCCATGCCATGTCTTCTATGTTCTGTAGTTCGAAGTGCTATTATTACTTAATATTAAGCATTCATCTGGTGAATGCATAGTCTTCTTTTTTCTTTCAAATAAAAAACTCATTGCCTCAAAGTGTGAGGGACATTTGATAATTTTATTTTCTCCTTTGACGAGGATAAAAGGCCCCATTGAGGCAGCAGTCCATCCCATGCTACATCAGATCACACAATTCTTTTTATGAATTGTTCATTCAATTCCTGAATTGTGGAATTGCCTCTTTTTTATGCTAGTCAGTTTGCAGCCCTCCCAGTTGACTGAAAGAAAACAAAAAGCTGCAAAAACACGCCAAACTGTTCATCATATAACGAGATATTTGTTATGGGATAGGATTAACAGGATTATTACTCTGCTGTGGGAGGAAGCTAACCAATTAATGAAAGAAGTTCGAGCTGACCAACAATGGAAGATAATACTACTTGCTTTGTTCAAAATTGCAAAATTTGCATTGATTGTTTCAGCCTTGTTTGGTCTCTGGTGCACACACTAACGATAACATTTTAGCTTGGCCTGTGGACACATATTGTGATGGCTGTCATTGTGAAGTACTCTAGATTTTCTTCCCTAGAATTCGAATTATGTTGCTGAACTATTTAATTAGATATGTTAGATGAAGGCTACTGCTATATAATCGTTTACTGCCGGATGTTTTCTGTGTTGTGATTCAACATAGTTATTATCTAATGTTGGTGATGTTTGGTTTTCTAGGCAGTGAAATGATGTTGACTGCTCTTTCTACTCTTGTAAGCTGCTACCATTTGGGTATTTGTTTTCTATGTGAAACTCTGGTTGGTTTTTTCTAGCCTTTTGGGTCAAGGTACCACAGCTGCAAGCACACGGGAGGCCATTTTTGCCCACCACTGTAAGATCATAGGATTTTTGGTTTTTTCTGTTTGGGAGGGGGTTTGACACCCAGGCAGACGTGCCCTATACACACATCATTGATGGTCACAGAAGTGTCACCGAGAACTTAGAATTGGGCCAACCGCAGCTGCAAGCACACGGAAGGCCATTTTCTGCCCACTATCGCAAGATCATAGGACCATGTTTGACACCTAGACAGACGTGCCCTCAGCCTAAATTTTGTTAGGACCATGTTTAAATAGCATTGGATTTTTTATTATTAGACTGAAATGATGTTTTACAAATCAATCTTTTGGTATTTAATTTTGATTCTCACAAAATTTTACGTAAGAACATATATATATATATATTTTAAATTATAAGGACCTAATTAGCATTAAAGCAAACCTTGAAGGGATGGCGTAAAAATTAAGAAGACTAGAAGTTGATTATTTTCTTTGTGCAGGTAAAGAGACGCTACTTCCTGTTACGGAGTGGCCCACCAAGGGCTTGTATATGTTACCCTGGAAGCAAAATTCCAGAGTGGTTGAGCTTTAAAAAGTACTGGATTTGAGATAAAGCTTCCAGCAGGTTGGCTCAATGATAACTTGATTTCACTTTGTGCGCTGTTGCATCTTTTCGAGACTATCAAGAGCTTAAAACTTTCAAAGTTAGATTTCGTTTGCTTGTTAACGAGGAAATCGTTTCCTCTGGCGAATTGTTTCATTATAATGGGCATGAGGTTATTGAATCCGATCATGTATACGCTGAAATCAAATGTCCATTGAATTGCTTACACTCAGTTTGAACAATGATGGCTACATTGTGTTCTTTGTTGAGCATGGAAGTGAGAATAACATTGATTTCAGCAAGGTGAGAAAGTGTGGAGTCAGATTGTCGTATGCCAAAGAAAAATATATGGGAACTGATGCAAAAGTGGACAGAGACCAGATATTGAAACCTATAGATGGCGCCTGCATTTGGAAATGTAAAAGCGACCAATGAAACAGGTACGGTAAGATGGATTAAATTAACCAAAAACTTAAAAGAAATTTATTACATATTTATTTTCTCGAGCCTTGTTTTGTATGGTTTCTATGGACTCAACGCATATGTGGGTAACTAGAAAGTAGAAAGTAGCTTCTCATAACTATGCCCTCAAAAAATTTGGCCACTTTGTTCTTTCCCCTATAAGGTAAGGGACTCAAACATTGAATTCAATTTATTTATTTAGTAAATCATTACTTGTTAAATCTTGTAACAACTCTTTCCAGCGTTGGATGCTTCTCATACTCTATTAAACTTTGAAATCTTTCTACAGAAAAGCTGATGTACCAATAACATATGGTTATGTTGTTATTGTTTTTGTTATTATTATTATTTATTCAACAAAAGTAGTATCACTTCTTAGAACCTTAGGACCTATTATATTTTCACCAAAACTGGGAAACTAAAATGTTATTTAACACATCATAACGCGTGATGCACACGTGACATGGTCAGGTGATAAACTCCTGCTGCTTAAAGCTTCTCTTCGTTAGAATGAGTGAGATGGAATCTCAAGTTTTACTCTAATCGAACTGCTCTCGTGTGTCGTTTAGGAGCTAGAGAGAAGGCAATGAAGAGCGCGGAAAATGGGGTTTAGGCACTGTTGTTTCGCGCCAAATTTTTGTTGTTGATCGCATCATCAAATCCTAATTCTTCACATGCGCAGTCTGTGAGAAAGAGCCAGAGTGAAGGAGAAGACTTGGTATGTAAAACCCCATTATTTACTGTTATTGCCTTTGATCGATTAATTCTTTATTTAATTTGTTGTTAATGTTGAATCCGCACTGTTTAATTCTTAGTTTTTAGTAAATAATATATAAATCAGTGAATGAATATGGTAGTTACATGAATAGGCCTCGTAAAATCAATTGCTGGCGAGGAACTGTACTAGAGATCAATACTTTTAAGTAAAAATCACACTTGAAGTCAAGCAGATGATAGGATCATAATAGTTTTAGAGTTTTTCAAATCCTGACTGGCCGGTCAATTATTAGCAGATCTTAAATAAACTCTGTTTTGTCTTAAAAATGATGATTCAATAGATTTTCGGATTTATTTCATATTGTGATGGGATTTGAATATTTCAATCAACTAGTAATGTTTTTCCCGTGTGAATTCTCTTTATGAATCTGTCCCATATTCATAAGAATATGATTAGCCAACTAATCATATTATAAAATAAAATAATAGTATTATGGCAAACTGATTTTTTGAAGAAAGATCAAGTAACCGCCAGATGATAGATACAATATGAATTGTGATGGGCTGGAATATGGGTGCAAGGTGGGTGGAGGAGGGAGTGGCAAATTGAATTTTAAAGAAGATCAGCTGATGATTAGGATCAATTGTATGAATAGTTTAAGTAAAATATTTAAGTCAGTCTCACCTAACCCTTCTGAATTATGATTGAGAGTATTTAAAGTTTTAGGCCGGCCATGTTTCGTTGATGCAAACAAAAATGAAAACATTAAAACAGAAGAAGGCAAGGCAACTTGTGGGAAAAAAAAATGAAAGTAGCAATCAAATGGTGGAATATAAAGTCAATTACTCAATTTGAATAGTGATTACAGTATCTTGTCCTTTGAATTGCTTACACTCAGTTTGAATAGTGAGGGGTACATTCAGTTTTTTGTTGTGCATCCAAGGAGGAAAGACATACAATTCCGCGAGGTGAAAAAGTGCAGAGTCAAGTTGTTGTACGCCAAAGATAATGATTTGAGAAGAGATGCAAGAGTGGACAGAGACCAGAGATTGAATGCTATGAATTGCTCTGTTGATGGCTGTTTGAGCTGCTGTCTTGGTTTCTGCCTGAGACAGAGAAAAATAGATGATTACAAGAGATTAAGTGAAATGTTGGATAGATGTTCCCCACATTCAGAATTATACAAGCAACAAGTGGCAACCCCCAAGTAAGTTGCACCAATTTAAATGTCAAAAAAAAAAAAAACTTATTACATATATATATTTTCTCAAGCCTTGTTTTATATGGACTTTTTATGCCTTAACGTGTATGCTGATAACTAGTAAGAATCATTCTCATAGTTATGCATTCTTTCTTCTGCAATTAGGTAAGCGGACTCAAACATTGAATTTAATTTATTTATTTTATGAAATCATTACTTGTTAAATCTTCTATTCAACTCTTTTTAGCAGTGTTGGACACTTCTCTTACTCTATGAAACCTAGTTATCTGCATCTATGTATTACTCTTTGCCATGCATTTTTAGTTTTAATTCATGTTTGGTAAATATAATTAGGAGTAAGACTCTTTACGTTCCCTTGACTAGGTGTCATCTTGTTTTTTAATCTATAAATTTTCCTCATACTGCCACCAAAAAAAGTCTTTTTTAATTTTTGACATGTTAAACCTTTTAAAAATTATCCTTTAATAGTTGCTTATGTTTATTCCTAAATTATTTCCATGTGGGTTCTATGATTTATAGGTGAAGCATTAAACATGTCCTATATTTTTAGATTGGTTTATAACCCACTTAAATCGTCCAATTGTTATTAATAATTGAGAACAGAATTGGGAGGCATAGTTAATAAATCTCACTTATACAATGAACTCAAGTCATAATGCATGGAAAATGATCTTGCATTATTTATTCACATGTAGAAATAACATAGGACTATGTTTTTATTTATATCACTGATGTAAATTTTTATTGTATTTTACAGTACATTTCATAGGATTTGCACTGAGTGAAGCTTGGAGGTTGAAATCTTCTTACAGAAAAGGTGATCTAAGTCCAAACCCATGAGCTTATTATAGTACATTGGAACAAGTTGATGGGATTCCCTGTTATGTCCTTATGTCCCTCCAATGGTAGAATGATGGCTGATGCTTGTGCAAATTCAGCACAGAGGAAACCCTCCAGATGAAATGTACTCCATCATTTCTAGGGTTTCTTGTTTCAGGATATGCCAAATCTTTGAACTTATAGTTGTGGTAGTGTCCTGCATTATAGTTTTTATTGGTTTCTGGATAAGGCTTACTTTATGTTGCCCTCTGAAGCTACTAAGCGCGCTGGCTTTCAGCAATTTATATTCATGCCCTATGCTCTGCAGTTCTTTATTCCAGACTTATTGAGGTGGCCCTTTTTCTTGCTATTCAGTTTGCTTTCAGGCTTGGCTTGACTCTGGCACATGCGCAAATGGTTTGGCTGGTAACTTGGGGCGTGGACACATACATTCGGATGGCTGTCATTTTGTAATTATTTTCTGGATTTTCTTCCTTGGAATCTGGTTATTATGGCAGAATACAATTTAATTAGATATGTTAGATGAGCGCTATAGCTACGTGATCGTTACTGCCAGATGCTTTATCTGTTGTACTTCAACGTGGTGAAACTGATATTATTTGGTTGTTCTCTTCTATTTGAAACACTGCAGATTTATTCTGGGATTTTCCTGATGCTTTTGCCTTCTGAGGCTGCTTTTGTTTCTTGTGGTGTGTTTGCTTAATTGATTATCACAAACAGTTGATCCTACTCGGAATGAAGTTAAGAAAAATTGAGAGATTAAGAGTTCTTCTCTTAAGAGGAGAGTCAATTATACCTCAGAGTTTCTCAAACAAGACTGCAGCTTCGTTCCTATCAGTTACTAATTTTACTCCCATCATGAGGCCTCTCCCTCTCACATCTCCAATGACTGAAACAAGATTTCATCAATGTGAGAAAAACTGTTTAATAAAATCGCCACTCTGAAGCATAAGCCAAAGCTGTGCAATTAAGAACAAGAAAGATGATGAAATGACGAGGGTTTTTCTTTGAACATATTATGTGATTATACTAGACTCGATAGTTTAATATTTAATAATCTAATTATAATATACTAGATCGGGGTAGATCGTGATAAACTCATTAGCTAGTGCATCCAACTGTATATATTTAATGAGAGCGGTGAGTGACACTTTTAATCCAGAATTTTTAGAATAGCGAAATTTACCTCCATGAAATTAAAATTTCTTATAAAATGTGTTGAAATCATGCAAAAGACAAAAACACCCTTAAATATCTTTTTTTTTTTTTACCCCTATTATCATTACAATGAAACAACAATAAATTAAAAGATTAATTGCCCACTTTTACCCTTCACTGGGGTATTAGATTAAAAAATTATTAGTTCATTTCTCTTTCCATATTTTATTTGTTACTAAACCAGAAATTTTCTAATCAAATTAAGATTTTTAACACAATATTGTAAACAAAAATTAATAATTACATATTTAAAACAAGCTCTTTAAGACAACACAAAATAAATGAGAATTTAAAAAGGTTTTATCAGTTTTAGAAGTAATAAATTTCGTATTTTTTATTTCATTCTTTGTATTTTCAGACAAATATACCGAACGTATTTTCATCTTTGCATTTTCAGATAGATTCTTTAAGTTTGAAAACTTTATCATGGTCCATGGATCTACACCTTCGCTCTAAATCTATCATGTTGCCATTTGTGGAAAATGAGTAAAAATGTAACTTAGGTCTTATAAGAAAGTGTTAGGATTAAATGGTAACTTTGTTTTTATATAAAATAAAATAAAAATATCTTTGTAAACCTCACAATAATATAGCAGAATTAAGACAAATGGGTACCTATCATAAAAAAATTTTAACTTTGAGGATCCATTAGATAACGCAATAGAGTATCATTGATGCATTTTTTAAACATTGAGTGTTCATTTAATTAAAAAATTATTTTGCAAACTAAAATTAGTAGAAAATTATAAAAACGACTTTGAATTATTTTATTATTTTATATTCTTTTTAAGGATTATATCCTAAAACCTTTTTCGAAAATATCTTAATTTATTTTTACCACACATTTTCATAAGATTTTGGTATTTCTTGTTTAAAAAAAATGTGCATAAATTCTATATCAAATGACCATAAAAAAAGATAGCGCTCACGGTCGGCTCCTTTTTCAGAACGGGAAGCTGTGGGCCTGTGGCATGCCAGCGCTCCGTTTTAGAAAGAAAAAAAGCAAAGCAGCAAAATAAATAAATAAATATATATTATTGGTGAGCGTGAAGGAAAGAGTAAATGAAAGCTAACGAGACTCCATTGAAGATTCCATGCTGACGTTGAACATGTTTTGTCATTAGTAAAGCAAAGTAAATGAGCATATAGATGCTTATGAAAAGGGAAGAAGGGAAACTTTATTTCATAAGTTCAGTGAACATTCCAAGTCTCTCTTTGTTTTATTTTGTTCTCTTTGATCTCCTTAATCTTCAAGATAGAAGACAAATAGACATGGAAAATTGTCTGGGTAAACAATCATCAAGATCTAGGAAACATATAACCATTCATGACAGTGCTCAGTCGGGGGAAATTAACGGGTTTCAGAAGCTACTTCAAAAGGATCCATCTCTTATCAACGAAAGAAATGCAATTGTAAGATTAACTTTTTTCTTTTAGTATTTTTTTTTTTTTTAATTAATGAACATGTATCCACTTGAAAGAATTAGATTTTGTCACTTGATTGTTTACAGGGTTTTGGACAAATTAGAAAGGGAACAAAAATTATTTCTTTGCAAAAGCTGAGTGTGTGTATCTTCTAATTTGTGTATTCACTTTGGTTTAAGTGCAGATGTTGGAGACACCCCTTCATCTTTCTGCTGGTAACAACAACACAGAAATAGTGAAATTTCTGCTTGAATGGAAAGGAGATGATAAAGTTGACTTGGAGGCGAAAAATATGGTAAGTGAAATTTAGTTTTATTAATTTTCCGGAGAGAAATCTAAGCACTGTAAAGCCAAAAAATATGCTAGTAAAAATATGACTGCTTAGAAAAAAGAGAAAAAGAAAAACCAGGTTACTTGAGAAACCATGTGTTATATGTTGATCTGTTGATTTTTGCAGTGTGGAGAAACTCCATTGCATTTAGCTGCCAAGAATGGGTGCAATGGAACTGCACGATTACTTCTTGCTCATGGTGCTCTTGTTGATGCTCAAACTGAGGTGTTTTTTAATTGTGAAACTTTTTCCTGAAAAATGTGATAGTGATGTATTTTTATTCAATTTATTTCCCATTTTCACATGCAGTATGGAGTGACACCACTAAAACTTTCGATTTTCCACTCAGTTCGAACTAAAGACTGTTCAATTGTCAAGACATTGCTCGAGAATAATGCAGATTATAATGCTACAGATGATGTACGGATTTTAATATGTATTCTAAAATAACAAATAAATATATATTTATTGCTAAATATCAGTAATTTAAGTAACTTTGATCGCAGGAGGGCATGACTGTTCTAGATCATCTTTCAAAAATCCAAGAAAGTGGGAAGTTGCATGATGTATTTCTCTCTCATCAAGAAGAGCAACGAAAGAAAAAGGTACTTGAAGCATGTAGCAAGCAAAAAGAAAAGATGGATGCTCTTGATAAAGAACTATCAAATATTGTGGGTCTGGATGAACTCAAGATGCAACTTCGGAAATGGGCAAAGAGCTTTGTTGTGGATGAGAGGCGCAAGGCCCTTGGACTGATAGTCGGCACTGAAAGACCTCCTCGCATATCATTGCAAGGAAATCCTCGAACAGGTAAAAATTATTGCTGCATAATCTTTAGATCTTTCCTTGAGGGCACCGGTGCATCTAGAGTTTTTTTATCTGAGAGACTGTTGTTTATAAAAACTTATAGAGTCCATCATTCAAATTAAAACCAGTGTTTTGAAACCTGGACCAGATTGGCAAGTTTCATCAGTCCCTTCTTCGGTCCGAGGACACCCTAAATTAGGTTTCAGCCATTAGACCAGGTTGACACGGGGCTGAACCAACGAAACAGTGTTGAACCATAGGTTCAACCGGCCTAGTGGCTAAACCGGGTTACCAAAATCCCTACCATCATTGACTTGATTCCGACACTGTTGCACCCACCTGACATGCCAACCATCTTCGGCCAAGCGTACCCGCCGATGGTCAACCATCGTCCGCAACACAATCAAACCTAGGGTTTTTTTCTTTCTTCTTTATTTCACACAAATCTTCAATCAAACGATTCAAACCAAACCCTTATTAACTATGCTCACTCTAACTCACCCAAATTATCAGCCATGCCTTACCGAAGAGACGAAGATGAAGACGATATGATGGATGAGGATGATTTTGACGATGAGTTTGACGACGATTGTGACGATGAAGAAGAGGACGGTATGTGTTCTTGAATTTGAGTGCACTGAATTGGGGGGGTTATTAATTGGAAATATGTAGGAGTGTGTTTACAAGATTTTAAACCTATAGGGACTAATGAATTTCTCAGGGGTATGTCAGTTAAATTTTATACTAGGGTTTTAGGTTGAAGTCATCAGTATGACTCGTCGGTTGGACCGATTGGACCTCTTAACCCGAGATCCCTTAACCAAGTCAAGTCTCGGGTCGGGTTTAAAAACATTGATTAAAAAAAATATATCCATAGACTTTATAATCCATATTAAATGGGAAAGGGGGATTGGGTATATAAATTTCTAGATGATGGGTTTAATCATAGTCTAACATTTTATTCAATTTTTTTTTTTTTAGGCTTAAAAATTGGATTTAGTAAAATTTTCATTTAGCATGTTTTTGGGTTTAATTATTTTAAGGGTAATTAATAATTTTATAAAGTATTGAGGGTCTAATATAACGATCTCTCTCTCTCTCTCTCTCTATATATATATATATATATATATATATATTGGTTTTAAATCCCAGGAATGGTGCTACCCTATCCTAGGCCTCCATTGGCTTCGCCAATGATGAATTTTGGCACTGGTAAACTTCCTCACATGGCATTTCCAGGAAATCCTATAACAGGTAATATTGTTGATTACTTTCATCTTTCCTTGAGGGTGGCGGTGCATCTAGAGTTTTAGATTTGAGGGACTATTGTTTATAAAAACTCTTCATTAAAATAAAAAAAAAAATATCTATAGACTCTATAATCCAAATAAAATGGGCAAAGGGCATTCTTGTGAATGAGCGGCACAGGACCCTTAGACTGAAATTCAGTGGTAGAACTAGGATTTTAAGTAAGAGGACAAAATTCAAAAATAATATATTTTAAATTTTTTGATAATGATAAATAATTTGTTTGGTTCAATACAATTATAGTTTTTCTAATACATGGTGAAGCAAATAAAAGAAATGATACTAACATAAGAAAACTTATAAAAAAAAAAAAGAATAATACTTTGGGTACTAATGGATGAGTACTAATATGTGTACTAATTAAAGCATAGTACCCGTACTATGTAGTACCCGTACTATGTAGTACCCGTACTATGCGCATAGTACGGGTACTATGCTTTAGTTAGTACACATATTAGTACTCATCCATTAGTACCCATAGCATCACTTAAAAAAAAAATATTATTTTCTAAAGGTAAATTAAATTAACGAAACTAAGCAGAATAGGATTCATAAGGTAATGAAGAATTTGTCCTATATCAAAGCCTTAATTTATGAAGCTTGTATAATTTTTATTTATAATCTAAAATTTTATTTAGTTTATTTTTTGGATTAATTATTATATTGGGCAAACTAAATTTGTATATGGTGGACTTAAATATAATCTAACATTTCATTTAATTTTTTTTATAGGTTTAAATATTAGATTAGGTAAATTTTCTTTTAACTTGTTTTTGGGATTAACTAGTTTGGGGGTAATTAGTAATTTTATAAAGTATTAAGGGCCTAAGGAATAGTTTGTATTGTTCCTTATTCATTTTAAATACCAGGGAGGGCACTGCCTCATCCTGGGCTTGTACTGCCACCGCCATTGCTTGAAGTTGGCACCAGAAGACTTCCTCACGTGGCATTTCTAGGAAATCCTGGAACAGGTAAAATTGCTGCTTACTTCAGCTTTCCTTGAGTTAAATCTAACATTCTTTAAATGGATTTGTCCTTTCTGTTTGTTTTAAATAGAACTTGTGTACTTTCTCAATTATATTCTAAAAAAATGTGTATGCAAATTAATATTACTCCTAACATAATATTTTGTTTTCTCAAATACCAAATTATTTATTTAGTTTTTTTTTAATGCTGGATATTAGGTAAGACCATGGTGGCTCGAATCCTTGGAAGACTACTCCATAGTATGGGAATTTTACGTACCCCTAATGTAAAAGAAGTTTAAAGGGCAGATTTAGTTGGTGAATATATTGGTCAGACTGGGCCAAAGACTAGGGAAAAGGTACAATACTTTGCTTTTCATATCCTATGTTTGAATAATTCCGGTTAAATATACAAACTAAATATACTGTTATACCTAAGCCTAATAAACAAATCCGCAACACAAACAACACACACAAGGTTAAAGATCAAGAGAATCACACACAACAACACAAGGCACAATTTTACCGTGGTTCGTCTATCCAATCTTGGATAGACTACGTCCACGTTGAGCTCCGAAATATGGAAGCCCACAGCACTAATGAGACAGTCAACAATTACAAGAAGAACACGGTTACAAGTCTGCCTTAAACAGACTAACACCCACTACGGCCTAATCACTCAAGAACCTCTCAATAATCTGCAAGAACCAGAGGACAAATACCAGCCTCTAGAAGGAAACGCAACCCTCTCTCACTTAAGACAGATTAACCCAGAAAGATTCAGCAACAAACCTAGCCCCGAGTGTTTTTCCCTTTTCTGCAAACCCTAATCCCCTGATTAACGAAAACACGCGTTCAGCTTCTGTATCACTGTTGCTCTTCTTTATATACGGTTGCATCAGCAATTCTCAGCCCTTGGATCTGTCTTGATCTGATGTGAAACTTGGTAGTGGTCTTAAACAAAACGACCCCGTTTTGACTTGAATAAACTTAAGTGAAACGGCTCCGTTTTTGGCTTCACAATATTTTCAGTCTCCACCTTGAAGCCAACTTCATTCCCTTTAATGCAATGAGTTATCCTGTATTTCTTCTCAGCTCTTGAAGGTCAGTATTTACTTAATATGAAGCAGGTTCAAGCAATGCTTGAACTTGGCTGTGGTCACCACTTTTGTTCCCATGTCCGCTGGATTGTCTTCAGTGGATACCTTCAACAGATTTATCTCTCCCTTTGCAATCAGGTCTCTGACATAGTGGTGCCTTACATCCACATGTTTAGTTCGTTTGTGATACACTGGGTTCTTGCTTAAGTGGATGGCACTTTGACTATCAGAGTAGACTGTTGCTGTGCCATTCAGCAGATCAGCTTCTTTAAGGATTCCTTGCAACCATGTTGCTTCCTTGAATGCATCTGAAACTGCTACATACTCAGCTTCAGTAGTGGATAATGCAACCAGAGGTTGCAACTGAGCTTTCCAACTAACACAGTTGCCTCCCAGTGTGAAGTAATAGGCAGTTGTGGACTTCCTAGAGTCTCTATCACCTGCAAAATCCGCATCTACATACCCCACCAAATCAAGTGATGCATATCTTTTACAGAACATTAAACCAATTTGAACAGTACCATTGATATATCTCATCAACCATTTTAATGCATTCCAGTGTTCATTTCCAGGGTTTGACATGAATCTGCTTAATAGTGATATAGCATATGCTAAATTAGGTCTGGTGGATATCATGGAATACATTACAGAACCTATGGCATTAGAGTAAGGGACATTCTCCATTTTCAATCTTTCGACTCTTTTTGGGGACTGTGACTTACTAAGTATGAAATGGTTTGCTAAGGGCATTGTCACTGCCTTGGATTTATTCAGTCCAAATTTTAACACTAGTTTTTGTAAGTATGTGGACTGATGTAGTTTAAGTGATGTGCACTTCTATTTCTATCAATCATCATTCCTAGTATTTTCTTTGCCTTCCCTAAGTCCTTCATATCAAATTCAGTATTCAATTTGGCCTTTAATGCATTAATTTGAGACATGGACTTGCTAATTATTAACATGTCATCTACATATAGCAAAAGGTAGATTGGTATGTTATTCATACAGGCAAAGTAGAAACAGTTATCATACATGCTTCTAGTGAATCCATTTCCTATTATGAATGCATCAAATCTCTTGTACCACTGTCTAGGGAACTGTTTAATTCCATACAGAGATTTATTAAGCAAGCATACATAATCAGGCAGTTTTCTGTCTTTAAAGCCTACAGGTTGACTCATGACTATTTTCTCATCCAACTCACCATGTAAGAAAGCAGTTTTAACATCCAATTGTTCTATCTCTAAATCATGTTGAACTACAACTGCTAGCATGAGTCTAATTGTTTTAAATTTAACTACTGGAGAAAATATTTCAGTGAAATCAATACTTGCTCTTTGAGTATAGCCCTTAGCCACTAACCTTGCTTTGAATCTTGGCGGGTTAGACTCATTTATCCCTTCTTTCAGTTTATACAACCATCTGCATTCAAGCAATTTCTGATTCTTTGGCTTTGGAACCAGTGTCCAGGTTTTGTTTGAGTGCAATGACTCCATCTCTTCCTCCATAGCAGCCAACCAATCTCTTCTATCCCTTGAACTCATTGCTTCATCATAGGTATTTGGTTCTGATCGATGTGTTTCTGCCCAAGCTAAGAGTTCTGTGTAAATTAGGTCAACATAGTTGTACCTTGCAGGGGGTCTGATTTCCCTTCTGACTCTGTCCCTGGCTAACTGATATTGGGCAGGTTGTCCTGCTGATCCTCTTCAGCATTGTCAGTAGGGTAATCTGCACCCTCCTGCTCTTGATTTTGTTGTGGTTGATCTTCAACAGGGTCAGGATCATTTATTTGGGTGTATTGATCGGGGGTGGGGCCGGGAGGGCTCCACCTCAAACCGAGTTGTCCCGGTTTGTCCTGAGGTTTCAGACTCTTCTTGTGAGCTACCTGCACTGTTAGTACCAGATTTGCAAGGAAAAACTGTTTCATTGAAAATCACATCCCTACTAACAATTACCCTAACCCCTGGGGCATCCCTTTGCCACAGCCTATAGCCCTTTGTTCCCTCTTGATACCCTAAGAAGACACACTTGAGGGATCTTGGTTCTAACTTTCCATCTCTGGTATGTGCATATGCTGCACATCCAAAGACTCTTAGGTGTTCAAGAGATGGTCTCCTTTCATACCACTTCTCTTCAGGGCACTTAAAGTCTATTGAGCTAGAAGGGCTTCTATTTATAAGGTAAGCTGCTGTGCCTAAGGCTTCCCCCCACAAAGTTTTTGGTAGACCATCTGTGAATAAAAGACATCTAACCCTTTCAAGAAGGGTTCTGTTCATTCTTTCAGCAACTCCATTTTGCTGAGGGGTTCCCCTAACAGTCCTATGCCTCAAGATTCCCTCTTCTACACAATAAGAGTCAAAGTCCTGATTACAGAATTCCAGGCCATTATCAGTCCTAAGGGTTTTTACCTTCCTGTTAACTTGGTTTTCAACCAAGTTTTTCCACCTTAAACTTGGTTAAGGCTTCATCTTTAGACCTAAGTAGGTACACCCATACCTTTCTGCTATAGTCATCCACAATGGAGAGGAAATAACAATTCCCTCCATGTGTTCTAACCCTTTCAGGACCCCACAGGTCTGCATGAACATAGTCTAACCCTTTTTCAGCGAGATGAGTCCCCTTTTGGAAACTCATTCTGTGCTGTTTTCCCAACACACAAACTTCACAGAAAGTTAAATCAGATATTGATTCCTTACCAAAGTACCCATGTTGGCTTAACACTGTCATACCTCTTTAGCCTATGTGGCCAAGTCTCAGATGCCATTTCTCTGCAGCAGTCAGATTTGTAGATGATATTGCAGACTTTACAGTGAGTGCACAATGTTGACCACACATAATGTATAGCCCATTTTGTTTGATCCCTTCAAGTAGTATTTCATTATTCTTGTACACCACTATGGATCCCTTTTCTGCCTTATAACTACATCCAGCTTCATCCAAAGTTCCCAAGGAGACCAGGTTTCTTTTGAGGTCAGGTATATACCTCACTTTGGTTAGCATTATGATTTTGCCATTATTCAACCTAATGGTTATGTTTCCTATGCCTTGAACCTTACAAGAGTGATTATTGCCCATGAAGACAGTTTCTAACTCTCCCTTCTTAAAGTTCTGGAACCATTGGATGTTGGGACTCATATGAAACGTGCACCCTGAATCTAGGACCCATTCCTTACTACTAGCATGGTTTGAGATAGTTAGGGCTTCTGAAACTTCTATGCCAGTGCTAGTGCTAGCTAGGTTACTCTCTGTATTTTGCTGTTTTTGTTTCTTTATCCAATCATAGCAGTTCTTCTTAAGGTGGCCAGGTTTATTACAGTGGAAACACTTCCTAGTTTCTCCCTTAGACTTGTTATTCTTCCCCTTTTTCTTAGCCCTAGGGTTTATGTGTTGTTGAAAATTCTTATTGCTATCCCTTCCTGATTGACCTGGATCTAATCTACCTTTGACAAACAGGTTATTGCCATTCCTTTTCTGTATTTTCAACTCCAATTCCCTAGATTTAAGACCTGCTATGATCAGGTCAACACTGGGAACTGTCCCAGTGTATTGTAGAGCATTCTTTACCACTAAGTACTCATCAGCCAGTGAATTTAACAATATCATAGCCAGACTGGAGTCACCTAACTCCTGATCTGTACCTTTCAGTACTAATGTCATCTTAAGAAACTCATCAAGGTTTTCTTCTACAGACTTAGTAACATCCATCTTATAAGAAAACAAGGCTCCTTTAAGAAATGCTAAGTTTGGTGCAGACTGTAAGGAATAAAGGGATTCGAGTTTACCCCAGAGTGTGAGTGGTGTTTCCATGCCATCAACCTTTCGCAGACGCATCGACAGATTCATTATGATAAGATTGTAGGCCTCCTCATCCACTTCAGCCTTCTTTTTCAGTTTCTCTTCAGACCACTTGGTGGCATCCTTTTCTAGGGCAAGCCCGACTTTATTGTGTGAAAGAAGGGCTTTCATCTTCTTTTTCCATGTATTAAAATCGATCTTCCCATCATATTGGGTGATCTCCATACGAGTAGTGCTCATTGTATTGTAGTACCAGGACAGAACAGTCAAAGGGTACGTGGCGTTGTTATACCAGAATTCGCCAAGTTCTCCCAAGCAGTTTTTAAGGCAGTTACTGGTGTTCCAGCCTAGATACCCTTAAACTGTATCACACAACGCAAGACACAAATAAGACTGAAGTGACAAGACTACTACAGCCCCTTATACAATACCCAGACTTCTCCTCTGACTTTTGTTTGTGACTCAGACTAACCAATTCGACCTGATTCAAGGACTATTCGACAACCCTAAAGCCCTATAAGCCTTTAATCCGAAAACCCCCAAATCTGACAAACCCTAATTTCAGAATTTGTACGAATTTCGTCGATCCCTTGTGTTTGTAACTTAATCTCACAAATTAGCCCCAAGACTTAGCAAGATCTGAAGTCCTAACGGTCTAGAATCTTGAAATCGAAAAACCCCCAAATCTGACAAACCCTAATTTTAGAATTTGTACGAGGACCAAACGATTTCTAACCCTAAATCCCTTAGAACTTGAAAGCTCTGATACCACTGTTATAACCTAAGCCTAATAAACAAATCCGCAACACAAACAACACACACAAGGTTAAAGATCAAGAGAATCACACACAACAACACAAGGCACAATTTTACCGTGGTTCGTCTATCCAATCTTAGATAGACTACGTCCACGTTGAGCTCCGAAATATGGAAGCCCACAGCACTAATGAGACAGTCAACAATTACAAGAAGAACACGGTTACAAGTCTGCCTTAAACAGACTAACACCCACTACGGCCTAATCACTCAAGAACCTCTCAATAATCTGCAAGAACCAGAGGACAAATACCAGCCTCTAGAAGGAAACGCAACCCTCTCTCACTCAAGACAGATTAACCCAGAAAGATTCAGCAACAAACCTAGCCAACCCTAATCCCCTGATTAACGAAAACACGCGTTCTGCTTCTGTATCACTGTTGCTCTTCTTTATATACGGTTGCATCAGCAATTCTCAGCCCTTGGATCTGTCTTGATCTGATGGCTGAAACTTGGTAGTGGTCTTAAACAAAACGACCCCGTTTTGACTTGAATAAACTTAAGTGAAACGGCTCCGTTTTTGGCTTCACAATACTTTCATATACAAATTCTTATATACAAACTGATGTGACTAAACTCTTTTATAGCCATTAGATGTATCGTGTATCATCTCTTTTACCTTTTATGTTTCAAAATGCATAATATCTTAGAAACATATTTTATATTTTATGGTTTATTTTAACAAGAAAAAATAATAATTTCATGCATAGATCAAAGAAGCTGAGGGAGGTATTCTTTTTGTGGATGAAGCATATCGACTGATCCCGTGGGAGAGATGTGTTGGCGACTTTGGGTTAGAAGCCTTTGAAGAGATCATGTCTTGTATGGACAGTGGAAAAGTTTTAGTCATATTTGCTGGCTACAATGAACCAATGCAACGTGTAATATCTTCAAATGAAGGTTTCAGCCAATAATTAATGACATTTTTAAGTTTAAAGATTTGAGTTGTGAAGAACTAGCTAATCTTCTCCATATCAAGATGAGTAATCAAACGGAGGATAACTTGTTATATGGGTTCAAATTACATTCTTCTTGTAGTAAAAATGCCATTGCAGAGCTGATCCAGAAAGAGACAACAAAAGTGCAGCGTATGAAAATGAATGGAGTTTTAGTGGATATAATGCTAAACAATGGTAAGGGGAATTTGGATTTTAGGATTACTAATGATTGTGTGGAGAGTGATGAATTGCTTACCATCAAATTAGAGGATTTTGAAGCAGCTTTGAGATTTTTACCCATATAGCAGCACTCTTAGCGTTTGAGTATAAACGTATAAGTCTTCTTGCTTTGTGCGCATTTAAATGTTGAGTCAGCCAGTTTATCAGTTGAACTTTTAATTTGTATTTACAATAACTATTTTAAGTATTTGGGATGATAAAATTTCTACTCTTTCTTTGTCTAGTACTGTTTTGCTTTAATTATTTTTAATATTTAAGAAATCCTTGACATGGAGGCATTAATGGCATGATAAAGAAAAAATATTCTTGATGAACAGACTCTACTTAGGTCTGCAAAAGGATATCAAATACAACTGTAGGTGAAATCTAGCAGTTGCTTGTAATTGTCAATAGCAATTTGCAGAATGTGCAAATTCAGTGTAGTAGCTTGTTGCTTCGGTAAGAAACCCTCCACAGGAAAATCAAGGCATCTTACTCCGACAGATCTTTCACATGAAATTTCGAACTTTTAAATTTCGACTTTGATACTCATTTTTTTCTTATCCACTTGAAATGTGAGGATTTGAACTTGAAACATTTGGTTTTATTATTTTGTTAAGTTGTCACTCTACATAAAAGTTTAAGCTCACAGGCTCTATATGGTTTGAGACAAGCCCCTAGGGCCTGGTTTGAGAAGCTAAAAACTGCATTACTAGGTTGGGGATTTGTTAACTCTATTGCAGATTCAAGCCTCTTCATCTATCGAAAACAGGAGCAAGTTATCTACATTGTGGTGTATGTAGATGATATTCTTCTTACTGGAAGTACTGGTGAAATGGTAATGGATGTAGTTCACAAACTAAACAAACAGTCTGCACTCAAAACTCTTGGCTCTCTAAAATATGTTTTGGGTTTTCAGGTGCTCCGAACTGACCTAGGATTGCATATGAGTCAAGAGAAATATGCAAAGGATCTCTTAGTAAAAACAGGAATGATGAACTCTAAACCTTTCTCCACTCCCATGGCAGTAGGTGCCAAACTTTCATTTGAAGATAGTGAAGCATTTGATAAGCCAGCCTTGTATAGGAGTACAATTGGAGCTCTATAGTGCTTAACACTATCAAGACCTGATATCTCCTATTCAGTCAACAAACTAAGCCAGTTTTTGACAGCTCCCACTCACCTCCATTAGCAGGCATGCAAAAGACTTCTGAGGTACATTAAAGGTACTCTAACTCATGGCATATAGTTCACTAAAGCACAAAGACTGACTCTAGAGTGCTTTACGGATGCTGATTGGGCCAGCAACATTCAGGACCGAAGATCCACCAGTGGATGTTGTCTCTTCCTAGGTCCAAATCTGGTTCAGTAGAGCTCCCGAAAACAGAAAGTAATAGCTCTTTCCTCCACTGAAGCAGAGCAAGTCTACTGAAATTGCATGGTTTCAATCCTTATTCTCTGAAATTGGATTATCTCTTGCAGCCATTCCCATTATCTGGTGTGACAATCAAAGTGTAGGCTCTCTTGCCTCCAATCCTTTTTTTCATGCAAGAAACACATTGAGCTAAATGCTCATTATGTAAGAGAACAAATTTCATCCAATAAGTTGAAAGTTCAATATGTGCCTGGTGAACACCAAAAAGCTGACATTTTTACTAAAGCCCTCCCACCAGCAAGGTTTGAAACATTAAGGGATCAGCATTCAATCCAGACTTCTAGAGTTATAGCTGATCAATAGGTTCTGATGAGTTTAATCTTCAGTATTGGTGCTGAATTACAGTCAGTCTTGGTACTGCTGTGTTTTAATGCTGAGAATTTTACAGAAAGTGGTGCTGGATTATAGTCAGTTTTAGTACTCTTCTTTTTCTTTTTTTCTTCATGCTGAGAGTCTTACAGAAAGTGTACTTCAGTTGGTACTGCTGTGTTCTATTGCTGAGAAGTTTTACAGAAGAAATTTTCAGTTTTGGTGCTGAGATTTTCAGCCTTGGTACTGCTGGGTTCTACTGCTGAGAAGTTTAACAGAAGAAAATTTCAGTTTTGATGCTGAGATTTTCAGTCTTGGTACTGCTGTGTTCTATTGCTGAGAAGTTTTACAGAAGAAATTTTCACTTTTGGTGCTGAGATTTTCTTGCATCTGAGGTATGGTCAACTGATTTGTTTTTTGATCTCTGCTGATTTGTCTTAACTGAAGTACTTGGTGCTGTTATGCTGGTGTTCTGCTCTCTTATACTCTGCCTTGACTGAAATGCCTGCTTGGTAATTGGACTGAAGTGCTTGTTTAGTACTGTTGTGCTGGTATTCTGCTCCCTCATAATCTGTCTTGACTGAGAGTAAAATGGTACTTAATCAAGTTAATGAGCAGATTTTTGCAGAGTAGATGGTTTAGTTTAAAGAGGGGACGTTAAGTAAAATGAGAAGTTGTCAAGAATTCCAAGCTTGGTTTAAGAGGGGATGTTAGTAAAGTGGTTGTTTGTGGCCGTTTATCTACTGCTATAATCACTGTTACTCTTAACTTAAAACTCTATAAAAGAGTTCATCATTGTACACTTACTCAACTTTAATAAAATACAAGTATTTTCCAGAATTTTCTTTCGGTTTTCCCTCTGTTTTTACTCAAAATATCACATAGGTTAAGACCTAATAATTATATTTGAGTTCAATACAAATCTTATCTGAACTTTGTGTATGGTATTTTGTAAAGTAGCTCAATGCTTCGTGGATAATGCTTACTTTATGTTGCCTTCAGCAATTTATATCCAGGCCCTGTAATCTGTGGTTCTCTAATCTATTCAAGAATTGGACAACTAGTTAATGATATGTGTCAGATGAAGGTTACTGCAATGTTAATTTGGCTGGTGTTTGGTTTTCTGGGCTTTGAAATGATGTTGATTGCTCTTTAAAAATGTCTTTAAGCTGCCATTATTTGACTATTCTGTTTTGTTTGAAACACTATTTTATTGTCAACTTTTTCTGACGTTTTTGCCTTCTGGCTCACAAGTTCTGAGGCTGCTTTCGTCTAACAGGTTTGCACAATCAGATTATTTTTTATGTGTATATGGCTATTGCTATATCTGATTTCTGTTTAAGTCTTTAACTTTTTTTTCTTAATTTTTCTTTTTACCTCTAGTTTCACTCCTTATCTAATCAGATTGCATAGATAAAAGAACTAATTAGTTATCTCATCTTGCTTTAGTTTATCCTCAAATTAAATTTGGTAAAACCAGAGTTCTACAAGGAAATTTTACTGCCTTTGACATCTTTAGACCCTATAAAAACCTATATTACATTACAAACCCCCATATAACTCTCAACTACTCCAATTAATTTATTAGATTGATATTCATAAATACTTCTAACATAGCTCAAAGAATACAAAATTTGCTGGACGGAGATCCAGGAAATGCCTGGCATATATAAACAAATTTATTGAAAAGCATGAAAGGTAAAGTTATAGGAAGTTTTGAAACTTGATAGAATTTTAAAAGAAATTGCTATACTAGTAAAAAAAAAAAAAAAAAAAAAAAAGTTATTTTTTTTCTAATTAGTAAATGCCTTTAATATTTTTAATATTTCAAAATGTGCTTGATATGAATATTGAAAGAATATTATCTATCCTTAAGTTTTCAAATTTATCATTCAGATGACAACTTTCGCTCTTTTTTTCAAATAGGTTCTTTAAGTTTGAAAACTTTATCATGGATACACCTTTGCGCTGAATCTGTTAAGATGAGAGAAAAGGTAACTTAAGTCTTATAAGAAAGTATTAGGGTCAAATGGTAACTTTGTTTTTATTTAAAAAAAGAAATGTTCCGTAAACTTAACCACAATATAACAGAGTTAAGACAAACGATTATCTATGATAATTTTTTTTTTTTTTTTTTAATTTTGAGGATCCATTAGATAACGCAATACAATATCAGAGATACATTTTTCATCATTGACTTTAAAAATATGAAAGTTGTCATCCGAATGATAAATTTAGAAACTTTGAGAGCATCTATTACATTCTCCATATGAATATTCAAAATTGTTATTAGATTAAAAATATCGAAAATTTGTTAAAACGACTTTTAATCATTTAATTATTTTATATTCATTATAAGGATTATAACCTAAAACCTTTTTTGCAAATATTTTAATTTATTTCTACAATTCATTTTTGTAGACAGTAAAATCTATGGTTACGGAATGAGGTATGATCTTGTGAGATTGAGGTCACTGACAATCCGTTGAACCTAAACATAAAAAAAACAAGTGCAAAGCTTAAGTAAAACACCAGTGTAGTGTCTGTCATAGGCACTCTAACGCTCAAGTCAGTAAGACTGAATGAACCTATTTAGTGAAAGCTAGGGGAAGGAAAGGTTTACCAAAGTCTCATAGGAGAATAGAGCTACGGTGAAGGTGCCAGTTCTCAAGAGCACGAACCTTAATTATAAGTAGATGATATTAAATAATGGATTCTTAATGGGAGGCAAGACCTCTCTTTATATAGTGGTAATGTAAACCCCGCGTTATTATTCAAATGCCCTAAGGTATGAAATTTACCTTTCAAGTAATTTTCTTTTTTTTTAATGGAAGGGTAAAATGGTCAATTTACATGTATTTCGAGATGTGGCCATTGTAAAGTGTAAGGGGTGATGTCATTGAAGAGAAATAAGGGTAGAATGGTCATAAAGTTGATTGATATGGTTAAATGGCATAAACGGTAACCAAGGGTATAATGGTCTTTTCATACAAAGCCATATGTAATAAGTATCCATAAAAGTGCACCAAGGGTAAGTTAGTCATTTACCTAATGGGATTTCTTAATTGTTAAGTGTTTTAAAGAAGTCAAATGGAATTAAATGAGTGCTAATCTTTATGTTGTGGTGGAAATGATCAAAACGCCCTTATATGAAAAATTTATGCCAAATGACCCTTATATCTAACTTTTATTGACCAATCACATTAGAGAAACAATGGAATAAATATTTACAAGGTTTAAAGAGGGAGGAGTCGGCCTTGTTCACCCCAAACATATCATCTTCTTCTTCATCTCTCAAATCCACCATAAAAGCCACTAATCCAAGCATTTTATTCTCAAATTTTCAAAGGAGATCATCATCCACACTTAAAGAACTTCAATTTCAGAGTTTAAGGTGAGTTTTAAAACCCTGGTTGTTCTGATCTTTCAGGTAAAAGAGAAATTCATAAGTGATTATGTGTATAAGGTAGAAAGGGTGAACCTTTGGAGCTAAGGAGGAGTGTCTTTGTGCTTTGAATACTAAAGTAAGGAAAAAAATCTCCCTTATGACTACAATTGATAACACCTAGGGTTTATGAAACTTACATTTATTTATGTTAATATGAGTGTGATGCTATGTTTTGGTTATGGATTGTTTAAATGGGTGTGTTGATTGGTGTATGTGTGCATATGGAGGATGATTATGCCAATTAAGAGATTTGTAGTTGGACGATGTTTTGGCACTTTTTGGTTCTGTAAAATGGGAAGTTTTTATGGCCTTTTATACTAAGAATGATATGGCAAATGATATGAATGTGCAAATGAAGGTGACATGGTTAAAATGAATAGAATTCGGATTTGGCTTTTTGAGACTTATACTGTACATGCTTCACTGAATCAGTCATAACTGAAGTTATAGAAGTCTGATTGAGTTGATTCTTGAAGTGTTAAAAAGTTGAGAAACAGACCTAAAACTTTTATGTTTTAGCCAAAAATAAATTCGAATTAGAAGATAAGGGAAAAATTGCTTGAAAAGTGACAAACTATATGGTATCCAGCTTCTTAATGGAAATTCCCATTTGTTTTTAATTCTAATAAACCCCTGAGTAATCTTACCCATTTGTTTTTAATTCTAATAAACCCCTGAATAATCTTACTACTGAAATTCCCTGTATTGTATGAGTAGTTGAATGAATTAAGTAAAGAAGTTTAGTAGGAGAATATAGTATGATTGAGCATGGGATATGTTAGTCCATACATTTGCATTCATAATGGTAATGCATATAGCTTATTTAGTTGTCTTATGAAAAATTTATGAAATGTTAAAAAATTAATTCCATGAGTCTCTTAAGGTATAAACCAAGATCAGAGGAATGGAATTCTTATGGAAACTATGAGTCCTTTGAGGTGACGACCAAGAACAAGGTAATGGTTCAAATGAATCCGATCGGATAACAAAGACTAATAAAACCATCAAGTATAAAGACAAAAGAAATAAGCATGTCACGTACATGAATATTTCATAAGTCATATATGTTCTACGTTATAGTATGCATGGTTATGTTATGACTTATGTTTATGAGAAAAGTCCAAAGTGTATGATATGTTTTATAAACTTGCTATGTCAAAGAATGAAGGTCATGTTTTGTAGGTAGGTAAGGTCCTAAGTAATATACTTATATAATGAATCTTAATAGTTTATAAATGGTCATATTCCTTACTGAGCGATTAGCGCTCACCCCACAAAATGTTTTAAAATGTTTTGCAGGTAAGGATTAAGGCATGAAGCTGGGAGAGGATTTCGAGGGACGCTATGAGCATGAAGGGATGTTTTAATGATGACTATTGAATGGTTTTGCTAATATTTAGTGTAGTAATTATGATCATATTTCATAATGTAGTAAATATGTCCATATTCTATAATGAAGTAAATATGTTGTATTAATAAAGGAAATCAAATTGCTAGTAAATTTTGTAAAAGTGTGTATGTTCTAGTAAGTATTACTATAGATTTCATAATTTACTCCAAGAAAGTAAACTATATTTATACAATGAACTTATTTTATTTTAGAAATTAAATTAATAAATATAAATATACATATATATTTTTTTAAACTACAAGTTTATTCTTTAAATAGGATTTTAAAATAAACTTCTTTCCTAGGCGTGCATTTTCTAGATTCTCAATAGCCAAGGGATACTTAGGAAATACCCGACTAGGGAGGGGTTTTACAGGTAATAGGATCTTCAAATCCTAGTAGAACTCTTAGTCCATAATATAAAGTTATAGTAAATAGAAAGACCTTGACTTACTTGCCTTTGTAGGAGTGAGAGCCCTAATTCACCTTAGATGCAGGATTTTTAAGTGAATTAGGATAAAACCTAAATAAAAAGTAGGTGTATAAGGGTTTTAGTGGGATTCTAAACCCTTAGAGGATATTATGGGTCAAAGCACCTAGCCCTGCATGGGCTAATGATGATACCTAATCTGGAGAGAAGTTGCGTTTAGGCATAAATCTAGCCCATGACATGAACTTTGATGTATGCTCAATTGGAATTGGGTCACGACCTTGGACATACATAATAGATGTTACCTGTTTGAGTACGATTTTTGGTTCATAAAATTTTTATAAGACTTTTGTATTTCTTTTAAAAAAAAAATGTACATAAATTTTATATCAAATAAACCATAAGATAAGCTAAAAAAACGATAGTGCTCATGGTCGGCTCCTTTTGCAGAACGTGAGGCTGTTAATATTAAAATACCTTGGCATACAAGCGCTTCTTTTTAGAAAGAAAAAAGAAGAAAAAAGGCAGCAAACTAAATAAATATATGTTATTGGTGACAGTAAATGACAAATAGGTTAGTCTAAGTCAATAAGGAAACATATTAGAGATACAAATATATAATTATATATTCTTGGTAAGAGTGAGAGGAAAAAGTAAATGAAAGCTAACGAGACATCATTGAAGATTCCATGCTGACGTTTAACATGTTATGTCATTAATAAAGCAAAATAACTGAGCATAGATGCTTATAAAAAGGGAAAAATGAAACTTTGTTCATTAATTCAGTGAACATTCCAAATCTCTCTTTGTTTTATTTTGTTCTCTTTAATCTCCTTAATCTTTAAGAGAGAAGACAAATAGACATGGCTAATGGTCAGGATCAGGATAAACAATCATCAAGATCTAAAAAATGTATAACCATTCATGACTCTGCTCAGTCAGGGGATGCTGATGGGTTTCAGAAGCTACTTCAGGAGAATCCATCTCTTCTCAACGAAAGAAATGCAATTGTAAGATTTTTTTTTTTCTTTTAGTATTAATGCATATATATCACTTGAAAGAATTAGGTTTTATCAGTTGGTTCTTTAAAGGGTTTTACACAAATTAAGAAGGAAACAAAAATTAAGTTTCTTTGTAAATTAATTAATTTAAGTACAACCAATCTGAGTGTGTATATCTTCCATGCTATGTATTCATTTTGGTTTAACTGCAGATGTTGGAGACACCCCTTCATCTTTCTGCTGGTAACAACAAGACAGAAATACTGAAATTTCTGCTTGAATGGAAAGGAGATGATAAAATTGACTTGGAAGCGAAAACTATGGTAAGTTAAATTTATCTGTTTTATGTTTTATTAATTTTCCGGAGAGAAATCTAATCACTATAAAGCCAAAAAATATGCTAGTAATGACTGCTGAGAAAAAAAAAAGAGAGAGAGAAACCATCTTCCTTGAAAAACCATGTGTTATAGATATTGATCTGTTGAGTTTTGCAGTGTGGAGAAACTCCATTGCATTTAGCAGCCAAGAATGGATGCAATGAAGCTGCACGGTTACTTCTTGCTCATGGTGCTCTTGTTGAAGCTGAAAATATTGTAAGTGAAATTCATCTGTTTTATATTTCATTAATTTTCCGAAGAGAAATCTAAGCACTATAAAGCCAAAAAATATGCTTAAGAATATAACTGATTTAGAAAAGAGAGGAAAACAAAAAAACTTATCTTACTTGAAAAACCATGTGTTATATATTGATCTGTTGAGTTTTGCAGTGTGGAGAAACTGCATTGCATTTAGCAGCCAAGCATGGGTGCAGTGAAGCTGCACGATTACTTCTCGGTCATGGTGCTCTTGTTGAAGCTGAAACTGAGGTGTTTTTTTTAATTCTGAACAACTTTTCTCAACAATGTGATAGTGATATATTTTTATTCAATTTATTTCCCTTTTTTACATGCAGTATGGAGCGACACCACTAAAGCTTTCGGTTTTGCACTCAATTCGAACTGAAGACTGTTCAATTGTCAAGACATTGCTCGAGAATAATGCTGATTATAATGCGAAAGATGATGTATGGATTTTAATATATATTATAAAATAAAAAATAGATATATTTGTTGCTAACTATCAGTAATTTAAGTAACTTTGAATTCAGGAGGGCATGACTGTTCTAGATCATCTTTCAAAAATCCAAGAAAGTGGAAAGTTGCATGATGTATTTCTCTCTCATCAAGAAGAGCAACGAAAGAAAAAGGTACTTGAAGCATGCAGCAAGGAAAAAGAAACGATGGATGCCCTTGATAAAGAGCTATCAAATATTGTGGGTCTGGATGAACTCAAGACGCAACTTCGGAAATGGGCAAAGAGCTTTCTTGTGGATGAGAGGCGCAAGGCCCTTGGACTGATAGTTGGCACTGAAAGACCTCCTCACATCCCATTTCAAGGATATCCTGGAACAGGTAAATATCATTGCTGCTTAATTTTATAGATCTTTCCTTGAGGGTACTATTGTTTATAAAAACTTATAGAGTCCATCATTCAAATTGAAACAAGTATCCATAAACTATATAATCAAAACTAAATGGGCAAAGGGCATTCTTTTGGATTGGGTAGTTAAATTTCTATATGATGGATTTAATTATAATCAACATTTCATTTAATTTCTTTTTAGGCTTAAAAACTGGATTTGGTAAAATTTTCATTTAGCATGTTTCTTGGTTTAATTATTTTGGTGGTAATTAATAATTTTATAGAGTATTGAGGGTCCAAGAGTGATAATTTATAGTTTTTTTTTTTGGGGGTTTAAATCCCAGGAAGGGTGCTACCCCACGGTAGGCCTCCATTGGCGAAACCTTTGTCAAAGATGAATGTTGGCACTGGAAAACTTCCTCATATGGCATTTCCAGGAAATCCGGGAACAGGTAAAATTGTTGCTTACTTTATCTTTCCTTGAGGGTACCGGTGCTTCTGGACTTTTAGATTTGAGGGACTATTGTTTATAAAAACTATTACACTCTCATCCAAATTAAAACAAAATATCATTAGACTCTATAATCCAAATAAAATGGGGAAAGGGCATTCTTTTGCATGAGAGGCACAGGGCCCTTAAACTGAAATTCAGTGGTAGAACTAGGATTTTAAGTAAGAGGGCCAAAATTTAAAAAATATATATATTTTAAATTTTTTTATTATGATAATTAAAAAATTTTGCTTAATACAATTATAATTTTTCTAATATATGGTGAAGCAAATAAAAGAGATGATACTAGCATAAGGAAACATATAAAAAAATCATTATTTTCTAGTAAATTAAAGAAACTAAGTAGAATAGGATTCATAAATTAATGAAGAATTTGTCCTATATCAAAGCCTGAATTTATGAAGTTTGTATAAATGTTTTTTATTTAATTTATAATCTAAAATCTTATTTAGTTTATTTTGGATTGATTATTATATTGGGCAACTAAGTGGGTGTTTGTCTAAGCTTATAAGCTGGTCAAACTAGCTTATAAGCTCTAAAATTAAGCTGACCTGTTTGTTTATGACTTTTTTGAGCTTATAAGTTGAGCTTATAAGCCAAAAAAAATAAGTTGGGGGGGAGGTACTTTTTTTTTTTTTTGCTTATAAGCACTTTGCTTATAAGTTAGTTTGACCAAATATATTACCATATTATCCTTGTTTAATTTTAAAATTCCATAGTATACCCTTATTTAATATAGTACCTTTTTTAGTCATTTTATAATAAAATGTACTTATAAGCCACATTTTACCAAACACGTCAACTACTTATCAATCACTTATAAGTATTTTAACCAAACACGTAATTGCTTAAAATTTCAAATGCTTATAAGCTAATTTTAGCTTATAAGCAATTGTTGCTTATAAGCTAATTTTCTTAAGCTTAGACAAACACCCTCTAAATTTGTATATGGTGGACTTAAATATAATCTAACATTTCATTTAATTTTTTTTATAGGTTTAAATATTGGATTAGGTAAATTTTCATTTAAATTGTTTTTGGGATTAACTATTTTGGGGGTAATTAGTAATTTGATAAAGTATTAAGGGCCTAAGGTTGTTCCTCGTTCATTTTAAAATACCAGGGAGGGCACTGCCTCACCCTGGGCTGGCACTGCCTCCGCCATTGCCGAAAGTTGGCACCAGAAGACTTCCTCACATGGCATTCCTAGGAAATCCTGGAACAGGTAAAATTGTTGCTCACTTTAGCTTTCCTTGAGTTAAATCTAACATTCTTTAAATGGATTTGCCCTTTCTGTTTGTTTTAAATAGAACTTGTGTACTATCTTAATGATTTTCAAAAAAAAAAAAAAAAAAAAAAAGTTATCCAAATTAATATTGCTTCTAACAAAATATATTGTTTTCTTAAATACCAAATCAATTAAATTTTTCTTTTGTTCATATTGGATATTAGGTAAGACAATGGTGGCTCGAACCCTTGGAAGACTACTCCATAGTGCGGGAATTTTGCGTACCCCTATTGTAAAAGAAGTTCAAAGGACAGATTTAGTTGGTGAATATATTGGTAAGACTGGACCAAAGACTAGGGAAAAGGTACACTGCTTTGCTTTTCATATCACATGTTTGATGAATTCCTGGTAATTAATATACAAATGTGGCTAAACTCTTTTATAGTCATTCGATGGATCATATATCATCTCTTTTACCTTTTATATTTCAAAATGCATAATATCTTAGAAACATATTTTATGTTGTATGGCTTATTTTAACCAAAAAAAAAAAAAATTCATGCACAGATCAAACAAGCCGAGGGAGGTATTCTCTTTGTGGATGAAGCTTATCGACTAATCCCTTGGGAGAGATGTGGCCGTGACTTCGGGTTAGAAGCCTTAGAAGAGATCATGTCGTGTATGGACAGTGGAAAAGTTTTAGTTATATTTGCTGGTTACAATGAACCAATGCAACGTGTAATATCTTCTAATGAAGGTTTCAGCAGAAGGGTTACTAACATTTTTAAGTTTAAAGATTTGAGCTGTGAAGAATTAGCTAATCTTCTCCATATCAAGATGAGTAATCAAGCGGAGGATAACTTGTTATATGGGTTCAAATTACATTCTTCTTGTAGTGAAAATGCCATTGCGGAGCTAATAGAGAAAGAGACAACAAAAGTGCAACGTATGAAAATGAATGGAGGTTTAGTGGATATAATGCTAAATAATGGCAAGGAGAATTTGGATTTTAGGATTACTGATGATTGTGTAGAGAGTGATGAATTGCTTACCATCAAATTAGAGGATTTTGATGCAGCTTTGAGATTTTTACCCAAATAGCATCACTCTTAGTGTTTGAGTGTGACGTATAAGTCTTCTGGGTTTGTGCGTGTTTGAGTATTAAGTTAGCTTGTTTATCAGTTGAACTTTTCATTTGTATTTGCAATATAACTATTTTAAGTATTTGGGATAATACAATCTCTTTTTGTTTGTCATTTCTATCTTTATTACTTAGTATTGTTTTACTTGTTCTGGAGTTAACCATGGAAGTTAATAAAGATCCAGTCATTGTGATTAGTGGGAGAATGAATGTCTTATGATCTGAAAAGAACAGAAATTTGTTTACAAATTGAGCCACTCGCTCTTTTTAAATGATTGTGTGTAGATAATAATAATAAAAAAAAATTAATCTATTTTTTAAACCCCTTTGAATATAAAATTAGAACTTAAAACTCATTTTGAATTTCTATTTTTATTTTCATATATAATGAAACTCAACATTTATTAGAATAAAAAAAAAGTGGTATTATTTGAGCCCTCCAAAACCTTTCAAATGATTGAATCTTAATTAAATTTATTCTTATGTCCATTTTCATTTTTGAAAAAAATTAAAACTAAAATATAGAAAGAGTTTAAGTAGAAGTTTAAATAACACTGTTCAACGGAAAGTTAAAATTGGTATATCAAATAATAAGAGCCCATTAACCCATTAGTTATTGAAGTTGGTCCATCAGACAAAAAGAGCCCATTAGCTTAAACCCGTTTGAGACCATCATTGGAGAGAAAGAAAGAGAAAAGAGAGAGAAAGGAAAGACATTCCATCCATGTTTTAAAACCCAACCTAAGGTGAAACTCGACAAAGTGGTTGGGTCTTGGGTCAATCGGTTTAACTAATTTGACCGGTAGGTCAAATCAGTGTCCAAAGTTTGAAATATAACAAAAATACCCCTAAAAATTCTATAAGTCCATACAGGTTTAAAATCTTGTAATAACACCCCAAACACCACCATCGGCATTGGCAAATAGAGCCTATTTTTGGTGATGACAACACTCCCCATCACCACAAAAACACTCCCCTCACCTCCTTACCAGAACTCATCTCATCGTTCCCCTGTTCGCCTCCCCAATCGTCGATAACAATGGGCTTCTTCTAGCGACATAGTTATGCGATTTCTAGTCGATTCACTCATCGAAAATCATCGTCATTACCACCATTGCACTCACTGTCCATTCCTCTTCAAAAACCCTAACATTCTAGCTTTCAATTATTCATGGATTGATGTCCTAATTTTTAGGGTTTTTAATTAGTAGGAAAATTTGTAACCTGACTTGGTGAAGGCCTCAGGTCCCGATTGAACTGGTTCAACCAACTAGGTTGGGCTAGGTTTTAAAACACTGATTGGATCTTCCAGGAAAAAAACGAGAGTTGAAATGTGGAAAATCTAATGCAAATATTGGGTGATAGTGAAAAGTCAAATTCAATTTTAGGGTTCATTAGACCTTGGGGTTTTATTGAATACAATTCGCTCTCTGAGTTTTTCTAAATATTACAATTTTTCCCCATACCAATATTAGGGATAATAATAATTTTGTGTCTAAAGTTTGAGTTAAGTATTTCCTGTCTTATAGAATTTTTTAGTAATGTTTTGGTCTTTGTTAGTAACAATTTATTCGTTGTCATTAGCAAGCCTTACATTCGCTACCAAAATATTACCAAAATATTACGACTGAAGTGTTGCTTTACCCAAACCTTCATGGCCCTCCCCTTTAGTAGTGGGAGATGCAACGAAACGGCAAGGAAATAGGGCGGAGGCAGTGCTCTATTTCTTTACATTCTTGATTTTGAGAAAAAGCCCAAGTGAAGGCCCAGAATGTAAAACCCATTTCACTATCATTGCATTTGCATTCAATCAATTCTTGATTTAGTTTGTTGTTTTGATTGATCTTTGTTTAAAAAAAAAAAAATCTCAATTTTTAGTATCTAATTTAACTCAATCCGACCCATTTTTTCAAACCCACATAGATAGATCAATGAATGAATTTGTGTGAATAATTTGAGTAAAAGATTTAAGTTGCTCTCACCTAACCCTTATGATTTAGAGTTTTTAAAATTTTAGGAATTCAGGTAGAAGTAATTATATAATCAGTGTCTCAATCACATCCAATGTTCACTGGCCATTCTTCCGGGAAACAAAAAAAAAAGATGAAAGTAGAAAAGGCAAGTCATCTTCTAGGAAAGAAGATAAAGTTGAAATGTTTAGAGATTAATAGAAAAACTCAATTGTATGATTTGTATGATTTTCATTCATTAAGATGAACTCTATTCAAATTTCTCCATCTCTTTTGATTGCGTTCCTACAGACTATTCTTCATTAGAAAAGAAAATAAATTCAGATTCTTTCATACGAAATGTGATTGAAATTTTTTCTTATAGTGCAAAATTACCGTTAGGAATGAAAATTCAGATTTTAAAAAGTAGGACTACATCAACGATTTTCGATTTTTTGAGGGGCAATAAGAAGGGTATTTTAGGAATTTTACAAATCAGTTAAATTTTCTTGGATAGTCTTGGGGAGGTCACTGTTTTAATTTGAAAACTTTTGGGTGTAAGGGGAGGGAGTATTATTTGATCACTATTTGTTACCTCAAAATTATGCGTAAAAAATGTGAACCCTCATTGAGGAATTTCTTGTGTGTGAATTAATGAATCCGTGTAACAAAATCAGACCAAATGCGAATCGTTTATTCGTTGCTTATTGGGGATGCAATTTTAAGTCAAGACAAAAAAGAAACAAGCCAAGGCATCTTCTGGGAAAAAAGATAAAGTAGAAAACTAGAAATGCTTTAAAATTTGACGGAAAGACTCAATTATGATAAATTGGTTTATAGATTTATTTTAGGATGACTTTCTTTAACATGTAAACACAAATTAAACCCCTTTTTTAAAGTTGGTAAGAGAATGATCTAATTGCGTGAATCAATTAGTTTCATGGTGGAGACATAAAGCCTAATCCTATTATCACACAATTCAAGTTCCGAAATACAAAATTTAGAAGAGAACTTTTTGAGATTAGTGTAAATCTTGTCTCCCAACTAAAATTTTACACTATTAAATGGATAGATGTTAAATGTATCGTTCATTAATTCTCCTCATAATAACCTGACCAACAACAAAGGATTCTATTGAATGATTGAACAAAGCTAGAGACATGCCAAAATGTTCTTAAAAGAAATTGAATCAAGTTTTATAAAATGATAGACTTAAGGACAAAAGGAGAACGAGGGAGCTAGTTTGTTATTTATTTATTTATTTTTTATAATCTAGAAACCCCTTGAACTTTTTTTGGCAAACCATTTTGGAACTAGAACCTCTGTTGAATGCTACAATTTTTGAAAAATGGAAAACAATGGTCTTTGGCTATGTGGGTGCCGATATTTGAAAAAAAATAGAAACAATGCTCGTTAGCCATGTGTAGGTGCCTATGAGAATAGTCGAATTTCAAGTATTTTGGGAACAGACCACCGGTTTGACTTATCTGACTGTACTTGTGAATGATTGAGGGAGCGTATTAGGAAATGTTAAGATCAAAACCAAGAGGTGTTGTGTTTAAGGGGAAATATTAGGCAAAAGAAATGTTAAAAGTAAAGCTAAGCATAGTAGTTTGGGTTAAAGTGTAAAGAGTAAAAGTAGACTGGGCTTTATTGTAATGACACCAATACGGTGTGTTTTGTACTAAGCACAGTACGGCAGCGTTTTTATATCATCTTCCTGATATAAAAACGCAGCTTCCTCTGTTTTATGTTGCAAGTAAAAACTGCAGTTTGTTCTCAATTGTTTTTCACACATTCTTTAATTCTTGTTAATTTTCTTTTCAAATCCGATCAGAATCTTCATGGTATCGAGCAATGAGCAGGGCGTCCATGGCTAATCTCAGTTCTGGATCCTTGAATTCTAGCTCCAAGATTGTGAACGAGCTATCTGACAGTGCAAATGCGCTGAGTTCAGTTGCCCATTCTTCTCTTCCAACTCTATCAATCAAGCTAGGGGAAAGAAACTACAGTCACTGGAGATCCCAGGTATTACCTGCGTTAACCTCCTATGAACTTGATGGATTTGTCACAGGTGTGCATGTATGCCCTTCTATGTTTTTAACTGGACAAATTCAAGATTCTGAACAAATAATCAGGAAACCTAACCCTAAGTACTTTGATTGGAAAAAGACGGATCAATTTCTAGTTAGCTGGTTAAATTCTTCCATTACCGAGTCTATGTTTAGACATGTTGCTAAGTGTGGTAGTGCGTATGAAATTTGGAATAAATTAGAGTTGCATTTTCAGTCTTTCTCAAAGGCAAGAACACTTTATTTGAGAAATCTATTGCAAAGTACTAAGAAGGATTCTATGAGTGTTAATGAGTATATTTTGAAAATGAAAGAGTTAGGGGATGAACTAGTGGCTAGTGGAGTTCAAATTGGAGATGAGGAATTGTTGCTATACATTCTGGATGGTTTAGGTCCAGAGTTTGATGCGATGGTAGCTAATTTGGTGGCTAACGAGTTCTTGCCACTCTCCAAGAAGCACAGATACTACTCCACAAACATGAGATGAGAATTGAGAAGCAGAATAGTATACTGTCTAACTTTCATGGTATGTCATCTGCACTACTAGCCACAAAACAAACTTCAAGTGATGTTAGAGGTGTGTCACAGTTCCAAATTCCTTTTGTACCACAATTCCAAAATACCGGGTCTGGAGGAGTTACTGCTCAGAATATTGGTTCTCCTTCTACTATTCAACCAACTACATGGCAGAACTCTAACCCTTCACCTATGTCTTCACAAGGAATGTTGAATTATCAACACCATGGAATTTATCCCCAACAACAACACCATGGAATTTATCCCCAACAACAACCCCCTAATGTAGCCATGTATTCTACCACCTTTCCTCATCCTGTTCCTACTCAATATCCTACTCCTGGTGCTGGTCAGTTTAACAACAATGGGATGAGAGGCAGGGGTCGAGGCAGAGGGTACTTCAGGCCTCGTTTAATTTGTCAAGTATGTGGAAAAAATGGTCACTCAGCCTTGCAATGTTATCACCGCTTTGACTATGAGTATCAGGGGTTTATGAACACAAATCATGGTAACTACAGTCCTTCTCCAGCCCAGATAACTGCTTCTCCATCAAGAATACCCAATCATACTCAGGAAACTCACATGACCCTAATGCTCCTGCTCAAGCTCTCTTTGCAGCAAATACCATAACACCCAAATCTTCTTCAAACTCTTATGAAGGGTTTCATGATTTTTCTGCTGCTGGAATGCCTAGAAGTTCTCAACCAAGTTACAACACTCCACAATTTCAACCACACCCACCTCAAAATTACTCACCAGACCAGAATACAAACACTTTCTCAAACACTACCTCTTTGACACCTGGGTTCTCTCATGTTAATGCTCCAGCTACTGCTACCTCACAAACACTCACAGATCAGTCCTGGTACATGGACTCTGGAGCCTCAAATCATATGACTGCCGATGCAAATAACATGTTGATGAAGTCTAACTACCAGGGAGGGTCCCAAGTACAAGTTGGTAATGGTCACTCCATTCCCATTACCCATACAGGTACATTACTATTACCCTCTGCTGATTCAAATAGAATTTTACAACTTCATAACATCTTGTGTGTTCCTAGTATTGCTAAGAACCTACTAAGCATATCTCAAATCACTAAAGATAATCATGTGATAGTTGAGTTTCATGCTGACCACTGTTTGATAAAGGATAAGCAAAGCAAGGCTATTCTTCTTCAAGGGACAGTAAAGGATGGCCTCTATCAGCTTACCTTGCCCACCATTGCTGCTCTTTCAGCTGACTCTTCACTAAGACCTGCACTTTGTGATTCTAGCTCTGTTTCCACCTTCAATACCCATGCAGTTAGTTCATTCACACCCAATAAAGAGTATTCTTTGGGTACTGTTTTAGATTCTGCTCTTGCTTGTAATTCTGCAAATAAGATCTTACTTAATGAGCCATCTAGTAGTGTTTTACTATGGCATGCTAGATTAGGTCATCCTAGTAGTAAGATTCTAAATAATGTACTTGGAAAGTTGAATGTAAGAAAATCAAGTACTGAAAATAAAGAATTTTTTTGTGAAGCATGTCAGTTTGGTAAATTACAACAGTGTACATTTTCTAAGTCTGCTTCTAGGGCTAAGAAACCTTTAGAGATAGTGTACTCTGACTTGTGGGGTCCTGCCCCTGTTCTCTCTACTGAAGGGTATAGGTATTATGCTATATTTGTGGATGATTTTAGTAGATACACATGGATCTACCCACTGAAACTAAAGTCTGAAGTCTTTAATGTGTTTACTCAGATCCATTGTTTTGTGGAGAAGCAATTAGATGCAAAACTGAAATGCTTACAAACAGATTGGGGAGGGGAATTTCGACCCTTTACTAGTTATTTAGAGAAACATGGCATCTTGTTTAGGCACCCTTGTCCATATCTTCATCAGCAAAATGGTAGAGTAGAACGCAAACATAGGACTATTACTGAGTATAGGCTGTCCCTTCTAGCTCATGCAACCATGCCTCTAAAATTCTGGTGGTCAGCCTTTAGTACATCGGTGTATCTACTTAACCGACTTCCCTCAACATCTATTGATTTTGTGTCACCTGTTGAAGTCTTATTCCAACAAGTCCCAGATTATACTGATCTGAAAGTGTTTGGTTGCTGCTGTTATCCATTTCTTAGGCCTTATCAAAGACACAAATTGTCTTTTCACACCGAAAAATGTGTGTTCTTGGGTTATAGCCTTGTTCATAAAGGGTTTAGATGTATGAATTCCAATGGCAGATGTTATGTGGTTAAACAAGTTCGCTTTAATGAGACTGATTTCCCATTCAAGTCTGGCTTTCAACCTGATGTGTCTTCTCTTGTTTCACCTGAATTTTGTGAAGTTACCAAGTCCTGGATCTTGCCATCACCTTCCTCCTCATCCAAACCTTCAGATTCTAAACCTGCTATTTCTACAGACATTAATCAAGAAAGTGCTTCAGAAGAGTCCATTCAGAACTGCAGAATGTTATCTCCCCAAGCTGATACCTTATCCTCTCCTGAGAATATGCCTACAGCATCCACTTCAACACAAACCAATCATGGAATTCAGCTAGAGGTTGTTCTTCCCATCCTAGCTAATAGCAAAAATGTAAATGTACATCCAATGGTTACTCGATCCAAGGGCTGTGTTTCAACTAATATACCGCAGGCTCTTCTATCTACACATACAATACTCCCTGAACCTACCTCAGTTACTGAAGCTTTAAAAACTCCAGAATGGAAAAGCTATAGAGGCTGAATATCAAGCATTGCTGAACAATCAGACTTGGAAATTAGTTCCCTATGTAGATGGTATGAACATAGTAGGCTGCAAGTGGGTGTTTAAAACCAAGTTAAACTCAGATGGCTCTCTTTCAAAATATAAAGCTAGGTTAGTAGCCAAGGGGTTTCAACAAACCCCTGGACTTGATTATTTTGAGACCTTTTCTCCAGTAGTTAAGGCAGCAACTATTAGAATTATTTTATCCTTAGCAGTGTATAATCAGTGGGAAGTGCAGCAACTAGATGTAAATAATGCATTTCTCAATGGAGAATTGACTGAACAAGTTTTTATGATGCAACCAGAAGGCTTCTCGATTTTTTCTCAAACAAGGCAGGTCTGTCAGTTGCAAAAAGCACTATATGGACTCAAACAAGCTCCAAGAGCTTGGTTTGAAAAGTTGAAACAGGCTCTATTAAGTTGGGGATTTCAGAATTCTATTTCTGATGTTAGTTTGTTTTTCTATAAAAAGGAATCTACTGTAGTCTATCTCCTGGTGTATGTAGATGACATATTAGTTACTGGAAACAACTCTCAACTGGTTGATCAGATAGTGGCAGATTTGAATACCCACTTTGCTTTAAAGGTTCTTGGTCCTGTGAATTATTTTCTTGGATTTGAAGTTAAGAGAAATGATAAAGAGTTGTTGCTTACACAAAGTAAGTATGCTCAAGATTTCTTTGCTAAGAGGTGGTATGAATGAATCTAAATCCTGTATTACTCCCATGGCTACTGGTACTAGGCTGGGGAAAGAAGATAGTGATCAATTTGATCAACCTTCACTGTATAGAAGCATTGTTGGAGGGCTGCAGTATTTGACATTGTCCAGACCTGATCTTGCGTTTGCTGTGAACAAGTTAAGTCAGTTTCAGCAGCAGCCCACTGTCAATCATTGGACAGCATGTAAAAGGGTTCTTAGATACGTGAAGGGAACATTGAATCATGGGTTATTGTTTACTAAAAAGGAACATTTTCTTCTGGAAGCTTATGCCGATACAGATTGGGCTACTGATGTTAATGACAGGAGATCTACAAGTGGGTATGCTGTGTTTATTGGAGGAAATTTGGTTCAATGGAGTTCAAAGAAACAAAAGGTGGTTTCTCTGTCATCTACTGAGGCAGAATACAGAGCCTTAAGTCAAGCTTCTGCAGAACTTGTATGGATCAGGAATTTATTTGAAGAAGTTGGTCTTAGTTTGAACAGCTGCCCTGTGCTATGGTGTGACAACATGAGTGCTGGAACACTGTCTTCAAACCCTGTATTTCATGCTCGAACAAAGCACATCGAAATTGATGTGCATTATGTGAGAGATTTAGCTGCAAATAAGAGCTTAAGTGTGCAATATGTAGCTTCTGAGTACCAAGTGGCAGATATTTTAACCAAAGCTTTACCTGGAAATCAATTTAGTTATCTGAAGGAGAAACTCACTGTTACAGATTCTTTATCTGATTAGAATGATTGCTCAGTTTTGTTCTCTTGAAATTGTTAATTGATAATGCGATCTTTGTGTTAAGGATTGAAGTCATGAGGATGAGCTGCTGGATTATGTGGTACTGATATCTGTCAAAATGAAGCTGCTGGTGAATGGTCTTGATTTCTCTGAAAGTGAATACGGCTGTTGTTAGTGTTTAACTAGAATTGGGCTGTTGATCATGGGTGTATGTTCTGCATCATTGGTGTGTATTCTGTAATTTTCAGTGCGAACTGCTGCAATTCTACGTGCGATTAGGCGTGTGTTCCTGATTATTTTGGTTGGTGAATGAGTAAAGTTTGTTGTTGATCATTGGTGTGTGTTCTGCTGCAATTTTTAGTGCGAATTCTTTGCAAGAATTTTCTGTGCGAACTGCAGTTGCAATTTTATGGTGCAGATTGGCGTGTGTTCTCACGCAATTTTCTCGGTGCAAGCTGTCCCGCAATTTTCTGTGCGATAGTTCGGTGCAAATATAGATGTTGTGTAGAAATGTGAAGTGTTGTGTGTAACTATGGGAAGGATTACTATGTGTGCTACAAGAATGACCTTACTATGTGTTAACTAGTGTATGTGGAGAAATGGTAGAGATGTTTTGTTTGAGGGGAAATATTAGGAAATGTTAAGATCAAAACCAAGAGGTGTTGTGTTTAAGGGGAAATATTAGGCAAAAGAAATGTTAAAAGTAAAGCTAAGCATAGTAGTTTGGGTTAAAGTGTAAAGAGTAAAAGTAGACTGGGCTTTATTGTAATGACACCAATACGGTGTGTTTTGTACTAAGCACAGTACGGCAGCGTTTTTATATCATCTTCCTGATATAAAAACGCAGCTTCCTCTGTTTTATGTTGCAAGTAAAAACTGCAGTTTGTTCTCAATTGTTTTTCACACATTCTTTAATTCTTGTTAATTTTCTTTTCAAATCCGATCAGAATCTTCAGAGCGGCACACACTTTTCCTTTATTTTTCTGGAAGATAAAAGCAATTAACTTGGAAAATAATGTAAAGCAAGATCATTTTAAGAAGAAAAAAAATTACTTAATCAACCAAAAATGGGGGTGAATAAAATTTACCATTTATTTAAAGAGTAATGCTACAGTTACCGAAGGATGTGCATCGAATTCGTACACTGAATGACATGGCGCAATCCTGACTATTGATTCATTATAAGTTAATATTAACTGACGGTCAGGATTTTGTCACGTCATTCGGTGCACGAATTTGGTGTGTATTTTTGATAACTCTATCATTTTCCTTATTTAAATTGACTACAATTCACTAATGATCACTTTCTAATTTGATGACCAAAATATTATTTTATAGACCAAATAAAGTTTTTTTAATGGATTATATTGTGGTAATTTAAATATTTGGCTTAAATTTATAACACAAGTTTAGTTATCAACTCAATGCAACATAATGATTTAGAAAGTGATGAGATGACACAAGAAATAATTTATTTCAACTTCTCTCTCAAGTTCATCGAATTGCCAAGAATCTACGGCCAACAATTAGTTTTACAAATTTAAGTCAAATATTTAAATTATTAGATTGTGAACGAAATAGAGGCAGCAGCAGGAACAAAATATAACAGTAAAACAAATCACATAGTAAACAAAGAGAATAATACGCACGATTTACCATGGTTCACTCAATGTGGGCTGCGTCCAACTACGTCAATATTATTGCAATATACCTCACATTTCTCATTTACAATAAATAAATTGTCTTATGATTTGCTATCACACTCATAACAAGAGAAAAATATGTTTATATACTAGGTTTAAGAGACTAAACATAGTTTTACAAGAATTCTTATTTCTAAGCCCAACCTAATAAGGAATTAATAACTTAAAAGAAATCATACAACGGTTATACATGGAAAAGTCCAAAATCGCCTACGGGCTCGAGGGCGCTGCCCCCACAACCGCTCACTGATCAGGCAATAGGACCCCCGAATGTGTTTGCGTAACCCATCAATGCTGAAGTAGTCGACAACTCCAACATATTGGTTATGTTTAAGAACAACATTTTTTCTTTATTCAAATTAAGCCACAATTTTAAACACTAGATTAAAAACAATTTGGATTATCAGATTTAATACAATTTGTACCATTAGTATTTTTAATAAAGAGTAAAACTGACCCCTGAGGTTTAATTAAACAATAAAAAAAATCTCCCTATCATTAGTGTAGCGTTTATAAGCTAATGAATATTTACTTAACAAAAATCATTCTACCATTATTTTCCTGATGTTTTTGTCTTAATTTTTTTTTTTAATAAATCCGGTAATTGAATTGAAAAGAATGAAAGAAACAACCTAGGGGAGGTGAATCCCAGCAAACTAAAATGATTTTATATGTTTGCATAATTGGTTTGTTTTCTCTTTTGAATGGTTATCACCACTTAATCTTACAAACTGCTAATTGTTGTTAAAACTATCGAATAATTGGACTTGTTTATCAAGATTGCATTCAAGATTATCACTAATATTTTTTTTTAATAATATTTGATTGATTTTTTTTTTTGAAAGGTTTGTTTGGTACAAAATTTTATGGATGAATGATTAAAGAAGCATAAATTATAGTTTGGAACATAAAGCAAAAGACATACCAAATTGTTCTTCAAAGAAATTGTGTCAATTTTTTTAATAAGGTGGTGAATAGAAAGATAGACTTTAGGGCGAAAGGAGACAGAGGATTGCTGCTTTTAAGTATAAGGATTATTATCTACCCATGTGCTTAAGGTCGGCAGCTGACCCACGCTGAAAGTAAGGGGGCATAAGCAACCGGCCCGGCCCCGCCCTGCCACCCCCGCTTTCTCCGAGTTCCAACAAAAAAATAAAATAGAACCTTCGTCTTCTTACCTCCTTACATTGTGCCCCCATAGTGAAATTAATTCTCTTACTATTTTTTGTATTTCACCTTTTAAATAATATCATATGTTCTTAAGTTTTAATTAATTAATTATATATTATAGATTAATTTCTCTTTTATTTAGTCATTTTATTTAAAATAAAATCATAATTGGAAATAAACTATGTCTTACTTTACTTGGAACTAATTATTAATATCTCAAAGTTGCGAAAAAAAAAAAAAAAGTCCATACTTTTCTAGTACAAAATTTTTAATATGATATTTTTATAGTATTGATAAAACAAACAATTATTATATATAATATTAATTAAATACTAAAATTTATGTGGTGCCCCTTTCACATAAATTCTAGGCCTGCCTCTTCTCAAGGGAGTGCATCCCTCCAATTGATGAACTCAAAATTCATTGCACAGAGATCCGCGAAATGTTTGAGAACAACTTACATATTTCTGTGGTGATACTACCCAATCAAATATAGCCATGTGTGTTTTAATAAGTCTAATTTGTTTAAACTTAAATTACTATTCTCTCTTTAATTAGTTAAACAAAATTAATTATTACCATCTCCACCGCCAATCGCCTATCTTATGATTTTATAATATATTTTGTTTAATTAGTTAAACAAAATATATTATTTGTCCTTCACTTTCTTTTTTAATATATTTAACCACTAATTTGTTTATTTGTTGAAAGTTATTGCTATATAATCACCTATCTTATGATTCTGATTCAGGTGGCTGGTGGTCATGAAATTGCATGGTCATCATCTTCTATTTCAATTTTTTTAGTATTTATATTCTAATTTGTTGAATATTAATATAAAGAGTACTACTGTATAATCAAATTTTATGTCACAACTTTATTTCGCAAGTCATGACAAGAGCAACATTTATGGTGAGCGATGTGCTTCGAAAAGGGGAGTGCAAGTGGCGCACAAATCGGTCGGAAGTTGGAGCTATTAAGAACTCAGTATGAATTAAAAACCAATTTACATGTTAGAACTCATTGCAGTCTAACAAGTTTTTTGTGTAAAGTCATTAATAGTTCTGTTAATTTTACATTACAATAGCAAAAGTGGGCGTTAGAAGCTGTTAGCTTAGCTTACTCACTAAGCTTGCTTACATTAATTCAATAAATTAATGAATGAATCTCTCAAATACGATAGCAGATGAATTGTATGGACATCTTCCAGGAAAAAGAGATGAGCTTGTGCATCAACGCTTTAATATATTTGGAATTAAAATATTTAAATATAAATCAAGAGAGTTATCCCCATTTCCAAACATTGTTCCAACTTCCAATATCATTTAATTTGTTATTTTATAACTCCAACCTTGATACACTATATCTACTCAATAATAAAACCCTAAAATCTATGAAATCCTCTTTAATTCCCTCCTTGTCCTTCATTATCATTATAGTTTTTTTTTAAATACAGTTAAACACATGTAGGGGTAGTCCAAGTGTGAAAGAGAGAAAGTTAATTACAATAATTTCCTTAATTAAATCTTAACTGAAGTTAAAGTTAAGTTTGTTTATAGATTTGCACACGCTTAATCAAGGAATGAGAAAAAATGTATGAACTCTCTAAGAAATTACATGGGAAAACTGGTTGTCAAGCTCAAAAGGCCAACAAAGGTGCATGAGATTATAGAGAGAGAAATCAATTAAAGATGGTCTTTTAATAGTTGTGTGAAAGAAACAACTCAGCTTAAAGTAGGATTGGTTGGGAAGTTTAATTTCGCTAAATCTGAATAAAAAGGACTATAAAGTGAGTCCAATCATGTACTGTTTAATAAAATAGGAAAAGCCGAGGCAACTTGCGGGAAAAAACAAGTAGAAATAAAGGATAATAATTATCACACGGTTCCGTTGATCACAAGCGTGGCATAAATAAAATCGTTGGAGAGCGTGAAAAGTAAAGTAATCGGAAGTTGTGAAACTTCAAAGAATGTTTAATTATTATATTTTGATATAATATTTAAAAATTTATTATAACAAAAAAAATTAAAATAATACTAAAAAGGCATAATGCAAAGGATTTGTCAAAATTGGAGCTATATAAAATTAATCAGGCTATATATATATATATATATATATATATATATATATATATATATATATATGAATGTTTAATGTATTGTTAGTAGTGGTCAATGGATATGTATGAATGTTTAATTTTTATTTAGATATATATTGTTTATATTTACAATTTAATTTGGGAAAAAAATAAAAAAAATAAGTTTTATAATAAAAAGGGAAAACCGGTTAACCAAAAAACCGGTTTTCCATCCAAACCGGTTCGATTCAAAAAAGTGATTAACCGATTCGGTTAACCACTTTTGAACACCCCTAACAAAAATAAGAATATGTTGTTGCGCTGACCGCAGTAAATGGACCTGTGGTAAGGGCAAGTCAACTTAGTACGGTTCATGCTATGTATATACACACACCATTGATAGTCGCGGGAAGCATCACTGAGAACTCAGATTTGGGCCAACCACATCTGCAAGCACATGGAAGCCATTTTCTGCCCACCACCGCAAGATCATATAGCATTGGATTCATTATTATTAGGCTGAAATGATGTTTTGCAAATGAATCTAGTGGTATTTAAGCTTAATTCTCATAAAATTTATATAAGAACACACACACACACACACACATATATGTTAGTGTTTTTGTCATCTTATGATCCATTGTGTACACACTTCTAAAGGTAATCACCTTCACAAGTGTGAACACCTTTGCCTATGAGTGTTCACATCGTTTTTGGCAAATATTTTTTTTCAAATCACACATCACGTATTTGTTTGTCTTCTGGATATAATTATTCCTTGATTGATTCTCTGACTTATTCTTTACACTTGTCTCCTGTTTATTTGCTGAATAAGAAAAGAAATATTTCTCGTCTGTGGTCCCAAAATGTCTTGTGCAAAAAGAAAGACATAAAAGTTAATGTTTAACTTTTTTGTCCCCTATCCTTTAACTTGTTGATCTTTTATATTCTCCCGTTTTATATTGTTTGATAAGAAACCATATTACATTGTTCTGCCTCTTTGAATATTCTCCGAGACTCTTGTTTTTGTTAAGATTTCTTCTATGCTTTGGTAGGTTTTAAATTACCCTCATCACTTATCCTTGTGTGAGATCTTAGGTTGTTGTTTTCCCCTGTGAGAAGAGCTTGAGTGTAAGCTACTGTCCTGTCTTCATTGTTGAACCCTAAGAGGAACTATTCTTCAACATGACGATGGCTATGCATGTGAAGCTTGCTGTGATGGCTTGAAGTTCAACCAAAGAAGACTTAATCGTTGTGTAAAAAAATATAGAGTGTTTTACTCTTGTGGTTATCTTGCTTTGTACGTATTTGAACTCATAAGTATTTCATAATGAATTGCTTCCTCTGATGTGGTCCCATAGATGTAGGCTTGATGTTGAACTATGTAAAAATGAGTGTGTTCTTTACTTATTTTTATGTATGTTTTAATTCAGTTATTCTCAACTCATTTGTATTAAATTGAACAAGTAACTCATTTAACATAAGTTTTCATCACTTGATAACCCCTTTAAAACTTCCAATTGGTATCAGAGTGGGTTCTAAAAAATTATTTCAGTTAGTCCTTGCTTGTTTGTAAATTCCTTTCTCATGTCTGGTTGAATAGATCAATTCGTTTTTGTTCTGTGTGATCACCTCCTTTTGTGTGACCATATTTTTTGTTATTATTATTTATTAAACAAAAGTATCACTTCTTAGAACCTTAGGACCTACTAAATTTTCACCAAAACTGGGAGACTAAAATGTTAGTTAACACATCATAACACGTGATGCACACGTGACATGGTCAGGTGATAAGCTCCTGCCCCTTAAAGCCTCTCTTCGTTAGAATTAGTGAGGTGGAATCTCAAGTTTTTACTCTAATAGAACTGCTCTCGTGTGTGTCGTTCAGGAGCTAGATAGAAGGCATTGAAGAGCGCGGGAAATGGGGTTTAGACACTGTTGTTTCGCGCCAAATATTTGTTGTTGTTGATCGCATTATCAAATCCTAATTCTTCACATGCGCAATCTGTGAGAAAGAGCCAGAGTGAAGGAGAAGACTTGGTATGTAAAATCCCATTATCTACTGTTATTGCCTTTGATCGATTAATTCTTTATTTAATTTGTTGTTTTTTATTGATTTTTTGTTGTTGATGTTGAATCCGCACTGTCTAATTCTTAGTTTTTAGTAAATAATTTCACTGAATCCGACCCATTTTTTGAAATCCACATAGATAAATCAGTGAATGAATATGGTAGTTGCATGAATAGGCCTCGTAGAATCAATTGCTAGCGAGGAACTGTACTAGGGATCAATACTTTTATGTAAAAATCACACTTGAAGTCAAGCAGATGATAAGGATCATAATAGTTTTAGAGTTTTTCAAATCCTGACTGGCCGGTCAATTTATTAGCAGATGTTAAATAAACTCTGTTTTGTCTTAAAAATGATGATTCAATAGATTTTCGGATTTATTTCATATTGTGATGGGATTTGAATATTTCAATCAACTAGTAATGTTTTTGCTGTGTGAATTCTCTTTATGAATCTGTCCAATATTCATAAGAATATGATTAGCCAACTAATCATATTATAAAATAAAATAATAGGATTATGGCAAATTGAATTTTCGAAGAAAGATCAAGTAACCGCCAGATGATAGAGACAATATGAATTGTGATGGGCTGGAACATGGATGCAAGGTGGGTGGAGGAGGGAGTGGCAAATTGAATCTTTAAAGAAGATCAGTTAATGATAAGGATCAATTGTATGAATAGTTTAAGTAAAATATTTAAGTGACTCTCACCTAACCCTTACGAATTATGATTGAGAGTATTTAAAGTTTTAGGCCGGCCATGTTTTGTTGATACAAACAAAAAATGAAAACATTAAAACAGAAGAAGGCGAGGCAACTTGTAGGAAAAAAATGAAAATAGCAATCAAATAGTGGAATATAAAGTCAATTACTCAATTTGAATAGTGATTACAGTATCATGTCCTTTGAATTGCTTACACTCAGTTTGAATAGTGAGGGGTACAGTCAGTTTTTTGTTGTGCATCCGCAAGGTGAAAAAGTGCAGAGTTAAGTTGTTGTATGCCAAAGATAATGATTTGAGAAGAGATGCAAGAGTGGACAGAGACCAGAGATTGAATGCTATGAATTGCTCTGTTGATGGCTGTTTGAGCTGCTGTCTTGGTTTCTGCCCGAGACATAGAAAAATAGATGATTACAAGAGATTAAGTGAAACGTTTGATAGATGTTCCCCACATTCAGAGTTATACAAGCAACAAGTGGCAATCCCTAGTAAGTTGCATCAAACTAAATGTCAAAAAAAAAAAAAAAAAAACACCTTATTAAATATATATTTTCTCAAGCCTTGTTTTATATGGACTTTTTATGCCTTAACATGTATGCTGATAACTAGTAAGAATCATTCTCATAGTTATGCATTCTTTCTTCTGCAATTAGGTAAGCGGACTCAAACATTGAATTTAATTTATTTATTTTATGAAATCATTACTTGTTAAATCTTCTATTCAACTCTTTTTAGTAGTGTTGGATACTTCTCTTACTCTATTAAACCTAGTTATCTGCAGCTATGTATTGCTCTTTGCCATGCATTTTTAGTTTTAATTCATGTTTGGTAAATATAATTAGGAGTGAGACTCATTACGTTCCCTAGATAATAGTTGCTTATGTTTATTCCTAAATTATTTCCATGTGGGTTCTAATAAGATTTATAGGTGAAGCATTAAACATGTCCTATATTTTTAGATTGGTTTATAACCCATGTAAATCTTCCAATTGTTATTAATAATTAAGAACAGAATTGGGAGGCATAATTAATAAATCTCACATGATTATGACTTTTTATTTTTTAAAAATGATTATACAATGAACTCAAGTCATAATGCATGGAAAATGATCTTGCATTATTTATTCACATGTAGAAATAACATAGGAATATGTTTTTATTTATATTATTGATGTAAATTTTTATTGTATTTTACAGTACATTTCATAGGATTTGCACTGAGTGAAACTTGGAGGTTGAAATCTTCTTACAGAAAAGGTGATCTAAGTCCAAACGCATGAGCTTATTATAGTATGTTGGAACAAGTTGATAGGATTCCCTGTTATGTCCTTATGTCTCTCCAGTGGTAGAATGATGGCTGATGGTTGTGCAAATTCAGCACAGAGGAAACCCTCCAGATGAAATGTACTCCATCATTTCTAGGGTTTCTTGTTTCAGGATATGCTAAATCTTTGAACTTATAGTTGTGGTAGTGTCCTGCATTATAGTTTTTAATGGTTTCTGGATAAGGCTTACTTTATGTTGCCCTCTGAAGCTACTAAGCGCGCTGGCTTTCAGCAATTTATATTCATGCCCTATGCTCTGCAGTTCTTTATTCCAGACTTATTGAGGTGGCCCTTTTTCATGCTATTCAGTTTGCTTTCAGGCTTGGCTTGACTCTGGCACGTGCGCAAATGATTTGACTGGTAGCTTGGGGCATGGACACATACATTCGGAGGGCTGTCATTTTGTAATTATTTTCTGGATTTTCTTCCTTGGAATCTGGTTGTTATGGCAGAATACAATTTAATTAGATATGTTAGATGAATGCTATAGCTTACTGCCGGATGCTTTATCTGTTGTACTTCAACGTGGTGAAACTGATATTATTTGGTTGTTCTCTTCTATTTGAAACACTGCAGATTTATTCTGGGGTTTTTCTGATGCTTTTGCCTTCTGAGGCTGCTTTTGTTTCTTGTGGTGTGTGTGCTTAATTGATTATCACAAACAGTTGATCCTACTCGGAATGAAGTTAAGAAAAATTGAGAGATTAAGAGTTCTTCTCTTAAGAGGAGAGTTAATTATACCTCAGAGTTTCTCAAACAAGACTGCAGCTTCGTTCCTATCAGTTACTCATTTTACCCCCATCATGAGGCCCTCCCTCTCACATCTCCAATGACTGAAACAAGATTTCATCAATGTGAGAAAAACTGTTTAATAAAATCGCTACTCTGAAGCATAAGCCAAAGCTGTGCAATTAAGAAGCGAGACAGTTGATTATAATAATCTAATTATAATATAATAGATCGGGCTAGATCATGATAAACTCATTAGTCTATTTGATGAGGGAGAGGTGAGTGACACTTTTAATCCAGAATTTTTAGAATAGTGAAATTTACCACCGTGAAATTAAGGGGTGTTTGTCTAAGCTTATAACTCTAAAATTAAACTGACTTATTTGTTTATAACTTTTTTGAGCTTATAAACCAAAAAAAAAAAAAAAAAAATCCCAACTTATTTTATTATTATTATTATTATTTTTTTTTTGGCTTATAATCACTCTGCTTATAAGCTAATTTTACCAAGTATATTACCACATTATCCTTGTTTAGTTTTAAAATTTCATAGTATATTTTTGTTTAATGTAATACTCTTTTTAGTCATTTTATAATAAAATATACTCATAAGTCATATTTTATCAAATACGTCAACTACTTATCAGTCACTTATAAGTATTTTAACCAAACAAACACGTAATTGCTTAAAATTTCAAATGCATTTTAGCTTATAAGCACTAATTTTCATAAGCTTAGACAAACATATTTGTTACTAAAACGTGTTGAAATCATGTCAAAAAGACAAAAACACCCTTAAATATCTTTTTTTTTTTTTTACCCCTATTATCATTACAATGAAACAACAATAAATTAAAAGATTAAAAGATTAATTGCCAACTTTTACCCTTCATTGGGGTATTAGATTAAAAAATTATTAGTTCATTTCTCTTTCCATATTTTATTTGTCACTAAACAAGAATTTTTCTAATCAAATTAAGATTTTTAACACAATATTGTAAACAAAAATTAATAATTACATATTTAAAACAAACTCTTTAAGACAAAACAAAATAAGTGGTAATTTAAAAGGGTTTTATCAGTTTTAGAAGTGATAAATTTCATATTTTTCATTTCATTCTTTGTATTTTCAGATAAATATAGTGAATGTATTTTCATTTTTGCATTTTCAAATACTATTTTTGGACAAACATACTAAACACACATTTATTTTCACTTTTTTCAATGCGTTTCAATATTAAAAAAAAAAACGAAAACATAAAATACATAAAAAGAAATATACCCTAAAACTTTGTTATTTTACCAAGTGCACATTATTATAGTAATTATTTTACTTTATTTGCTCATCAGGAAGCTTCCAATTTGGGTGAGTGGGTGTGGGAGGATGCATTGGGTCATGAACCTTTAAGAAAGTTTTGACTTATTAAATTTCACGTCCTAACTTTTTATTTTATTAATTTGTCTTTTTACCTCTAGCTTCATTTCTTATCTAATAAGAATATTGCATAGATTAAATGGTAACTTTGTTTTTATATAAAATAAAATAAAATAAAAATATCTTTGCAAACCTGACGACAATATAACAGAATTAAGACAAATGGGTATCTATGATAAAAAAAAATCTTAACTTTGGGGATCCATTAGATAACGCAATAGAGTATCACTGATGCATATTTTAAACATTGGGTGTGCATTTGATTAAAAATGTTAAAGTTGTCCTCTGAATGATAAATTCAGAAACTTTGAGGGTAGTCTATGACATTCGCCATATGAACATTCAAAAATTATTTTCAAACTAAAATTAGTAGAAAATTGTGAAAACGACTTTCAATTATTTTATTATTTTATATTCATTTTAAGGGTTATATCCTAAAACCTTTTTCGAAAATATCTTAGTTTATTTTTACCACACATTTTCATAAGATTTTTGTATTTCTTGTTTAAAAAAATGTACATAAATTCTATATCAAATAACCATAAAAAATTGTGGTGCTCACGGTCGGCTGTGGCATGCCAGCGCTCCGTTTTAGAAATAAAAAAAAGCAAAAGCAGCAAAATAAATAAATATTTATTATTGGTGAGCGTGAAGGAAAAAGTAAATGACAAAACACATTAGTTTAAGTGAATAAAGAAACAATATATTATTGGCGAGAGTGAGAGGAAAGAGTAAATGAAAGCTAACGAGACTCCATTGAAGATTCCATGCCTGACGTTTGACAAGTTATGTCATTAGTAAAGCAAAATAAATGAGCATACAAAGGGAAGAAAAGAAACTTTATTTCATTAGTTCAGTGAACATTCCAAGTCTCTCTTTGTTTTATTTTGTTCTCTTTGATCTCCTTAATCTTCAAGAGAGAAGACAAATAAACATGGGAAATTGTTAGGGTAAACAATCATCAAGATCTAAGAAACATATAACCATTCATGACCGTGCTCAGTCGGGGGATATTAATAGGTTTCAGAAGCTACTTCAAAAGGATCCATCTCTTATCAACGAAAGAAATGCAATTGTAAGATTATTTTTTTCTTTTAGTATTATTTTTTTTATTAATGAACATATATCCACTTGAAAGAATTAGATTTTTTCACTTGGTTCTTCTTTGCAAAAGCTGAGTGTGTTTATCTTCCAATTTATGTATTCACTTTGGCTTAGGTGCAGATGTTGGAGACACCCCTTCATCTTTCTGCTGGTAACAACAAGACAAAAATAATGAAATTTCTGCTTCAATGGAAAGGAGATGATATAGTTGACTTGGAAGCAAAAAATATGGTAAGTGAAATTTATCTGTTTTATATTTCATTAATTTTCCGGAGAGAAATCTAAGCACTGTAAAGCCAAAAAATATGCTAGTAAAAATATGACTGCTTAGAAAAAGAGAAACCATGTGTTATACATTGATGTGTTGATTTTTGCTGTGTAGAGAAACTCCGTTGCATTTAGCTGCCAAGAATGGGTGCAATGAAACTGCACGATTACTTCTTGCTCATGGTACTCTTGTTGATGCTCAAACTGAGGTGTTTTATTTTGAAACTTTTCCTGAAAAATGTGATAGTGATATATTTTTATTCAATTTATTTTCCAATTTCACATGCAGTATGGAGTGACACCACTAAAACTTTCGGTTTTGCACTCAGTTCGAACTAAAGACTGTTCAATTGTCAAGACATTGCTCGAGAATAATGCTGATTATAATGGTACAGATGATGTATGGATTTTAATATATATTCTAAAATAATAAATAAATATATATTTATTGCTAAATATCAGTAATTTAAGTAACTTTGATTGCAGAAGGGCATGACTGTTCTAGATCATCTTTCAAAAATCCAAGAAAGTGGGAAGTTGAGTGATGTATTTCTCTCTCATCAAGAAGAGCAACGAAAGAAAAAGGTACTTGAAGCATGCAGCCAGGAAAAAGAAACGATGAACGCCCTTGATAAAGAGCTATCAAATATTGTGGGTCTGGATGAACTCAAGATGCAACTTCGGAAATGGGCAAAGAGCTTTCTTGTGGATGAGAGGCGCAAGGCCGTCCTTGAATTTTAGATGAGCATTTGCAAATAAGGGACGTCCGTTCATAATGTAAATATAAAAAAAATAAACCAAAATTTTGGATGGGCATCGTTAACTTGTAGACAGGCATCCCTAATGTGTGGACGTCTGTCCATATGTTGTTGACGGGAGTCCATATAGAAAGGACGGTCGTCGATGTTCCATAATATAATAAAATGTTTTTTTTATTTACTTTTTTTTTTTTTAATTTGCGAAAAACATTAGCTTTTCCAAGATGGCTTCTCCAAAAACAAGCGCTAAATTCTTCGAGAGAAAGAAAAAAGAAAAAAACTTCATTTTATACCTATTGCCACCTTCTGCTTCATCGTTCCTGTCTGTTCTTCGTGTTTGAATTTTTCTCGAGTTTTTTCCTCAACAGCCGTTTCTTCTTCAACAATTAGCTACCATGACAAGAACGAAAGACATAAATTTTTCATAAAACATTCGTTTAGATTGGAAAGGGGGATAAGAAGATCAAAATTTGTCCAGATTAGAAAGATTTGTTGAGGTTGTTAAGCGGTTTTTATTTAACTTATGCATTTATTTAGTTTAGTATTCTATTTTAATTTGGATTGATTATATATTACAGTAGAAAATAACTGATAGAGAATATTTGTTGGTGATTGTTGTGAATCAGATTCGTGAACGCGAACACTAGTATTGATTTTGCATTAAATTATAAAATATGGAAGAGTCAAGTTTGCCTCATTTCAATGATGTTGAGGTAAATTGTGCTATAAACCTCAACTTTTTCGTTAACATGATTTTAAATTTATTATATCGTATTGTTTCTTTTGATGTGTTGTATTAGTACATTATAATTTTGTATATTATAAAACTATTAAATGATCAGGAAAATTAACATGATGAATTAGAAGATATAAGATGTGCAGAGGAAGAGGTGGAGCCTTATATTGTAATGGTGTTTGATTCAGTTAATAGTCTGGTAAAGTATTACAAACAGTACAGTAACAAAATGGGATTTGAAGTAAGGATACGTACGTCAAACAAAGGCAATGATGGAGAGATGAGATATGTGACAGTGGCATGTTTTTGTTCTGGGAAGGAGAGATGTAAGTCTAGAAATACCTTGAAAAAGCAACTTGTTGCCAAAACAGATTGTAAGACTTAGATTAGTGTAGCTTTGAATGGTGAATGCAAATGGAAAATTAAATCAGTTGTACTTGAACATAACCATGATCTTACAAGTTCGACAAAAAGAAGGTATTTCAAGGTTAACTGAAAGATACAACCTTATATGAAAAGGAGACTTGAAGTTAATGATGTGACTGGGATTAGACTGTGTAAAAATTTTCAGTCATATTCAGTTGAGGTAGGAGATGTAGAGAATTTGACGTTTCTAGATTGTAGGAACTACATTGAAAAAGTGAGAAGGCTACAACTTGGAATTGGAGATGCTTCGGTAGTACTTGAGTATTTTATGAAAATGCAAAAGGAGAATTCAAATTTCTGGTTCATGATTGATGTAGATGAAGAGAGTCGATTACAGAATGTGCTATGGGTTGATGCTAGATGTAGGGCTGCATATAAAGAATTCGATGATGTTGTCACCTTCGACACAACATATTTGACGAACAAGTTTGATATGTCATTTGCGGCTTTTATGGGGGTTGATCATCATGGACATTCGATGTTGTTAGGTTATGGGTAAATTTCATATGAGGACACTGAGACATTTGTATGACTATTTCGTTCTTAGCTTGAATGCATGGATGTTGCTCCTCATGGAATTATCACTGATCAAGATAAGGCCATGCAAAATGCAATTGAGATTGTTTTCCCTGGTACAAGACATAGGTGGTGTTTGCGGCATATAATGAAGAAACTACCTAAAAGTTAAGAGGATATAAGGAATATGAAACTATAAAGTTTAAGTTGCAAAATATTGTGTATGATTCCTTTACGCGTGAAGAGTTTGAAGAACGGTGGAACCAATTTGTTGATGTGCACAACCTTCACGAGAATGGATGGTTATGTGGAGTATACAAAGAATGGATGGTTATGTGGATTATACAAAGAAAGAGAACGATGGGTGCCTGCATTTCTTAAATAGACTTTTTGGGCAGGTATGTCTACTACCCAGCGTAGTGAAAGTATGCATGCATTTTTTGATGGGTATGTAAATTCCAAAACTACTTTGAAACAATTTGTGGAACAATATGATAATGCATTGTGAGATAAAGTGGAAAAAGAAAGGGAGGCTGATTTTAGATCTTTCGAATCTTGGATACCATGCATAACTAATTACCCTATTGAGAAATAATTTCAAAGTGCATACACAACTGCAAAGTTTAAAGATTTTTAAGAAGAGATTGCGGGAAAGATTTATTGTGAATTATCTTTTCTGAATAAATGTGATTCATACGAGAAGTATCAAGTTTTGGAAGATGTTTGGTTTGGAGATAATAGTCATTGTGTTCCATTTGCGGTATACTTTGAAGAAATTTCATGTGATATTTGTTGTACTTGTCATTTGTTTGAGTTCAGAGGGATTTTATGTAGACATGCCATTATGGTGTTGATTCATAACAGGGTTTTACATGTTCCAGATTTTGCAGCATTGGAGGAAAAAAAATAAACAGATGCCATACGAAAATTAAGGTGAGTTATAATAGGTAGAGCATAAACATTGAAGGACAACGTTTTGATAAATTGTCTAATTTAATGTTGACAGTAGCCGATATGACATCAAACAATGAGCAAGATTAAAATATGTTTACGGAGTTTATGATTGACATGAGAAAAAAGTTGTAGCAAAAGGAAAGTGAGGAAGGGCTTGGTACAAAAGTGAACATCTCTTCCACAATTAGTTTGAGTAGTCAAGATGGGGACAGTCCTCCGAAAGAGAGGAATAATCTAATTATTAGTCCACAGGCAGTTCGTAGCAAAGGTCGTCCTCCATGTAGAAGAACGCAATTGAAGGTTGAAGAAATTGTACGTAGGGTTAAAAAGAAAAAAATTACAAAAACAAAGAATTGGTATGAGTTATAAACTAATTCTTACATGATATTTCTTTTTGAAACATTATTTACTTATTTGAAGTTTAGAATAATATTGACTTGATTATCGGTTTAAGTTTTCTATAGCGTGTACTAAATTGTGGTTGTTAAACAATGACAAATGTCCACTGGTCCGGTTCAGAATGTTGCAGGACAAAGTAATTTCTATAATGGACATGAGTTTGTAAATGATAAATATGTCTCGTTGGGAGATGTTTGATATTGTTGACAGGTTGAAGCATATAGAATTGTATTTGGTAGAAATTATGTAATGAATCTCTCTAGCCAGTATACTCATAAAATAAACAGTAAAATTCACTGAATATATATATTACGAAAATATACATGTAGATGAGTATAAAATAACGGGCCCAATTTTTATTTATATATACAAAACTATACAAAGTGTAAATAAATTTCTCAAGAAGCTCGATAGTGTTGCCCGACCCTTCTACATCTTGACATTCCAAGCGACCTCATCTCATCTACTACCTGCAAAAACATTGAAAACAATGGGGTGAGAACTAATTGCTCAGTAAGTAAACCCCCTAGTCTACTCTTTTCTCTTTACTGTTTAACTTCTGATTTTCTTTCCTTACAACACATTTCTTTCTTTTTCTCTGTTCTTTCTCTTCTCTTTTTCTTTCTCTCTATTCTTTTCATATTCTTGTTTCTCACTTACTAACAAGTAAGAAGAACTGGAGAAACTAATTCTGAATAATATGAATGCCATGATGCATATGCATAAATGCATAAAGAATGCAATTTCTTTTATGTTTTCTGTTTTGTGTTCTATTCTTTCTTTCTTTTTGTTCTGTTCTTTCTCTCTGTTCTTTCTTTCTATTCTTTCTTTTATTTTTTCTCTCTTCTTTCTTTCTATTCTTTCTTTCTATGCCGATCAAACTCAGTTGAGGCATGGATTCGGCACCCTGGCCATGTGAGTGGGTACAATCCTCATCTACATACACTTATATTAGATTGTACAACTCTTTCTGATTCTGAGGTCGCTCACTAAAGGTGGCATCCATGTAGGTAAATTCTGTTGGTATAGTTCTCATCCACATACACTTGGAACGAACTGTACACTTACTTCTTTCTGATTCTGAGGCCGCTCACTGAAGGCGGCATGTATGTGGGACTATTTTTCTCTGTCACTCACGGGTTCCCGATCGCAACAACCTTCACTTCTCGTTTCTTTTTACATTCTTTAAGTAAAATTTCAGATTTGAATTATTCTTTAAGTATATTTCTTCAGATAATACTTCTACCTTAAGTTCTTTCCTTTCTTTTTCTTTATTCTTTACTATTCTCATCCATGTGTATGTGCGTGGAACTATGCTCATTCTTTGCTATTCTTTCTAAATGCAAATATGAGAATGTGAGAATGCATTATGGCATAGAAAAATATCATTAGATAACTAGTATTTTCTACAAACAACATTCCCATACTTGAAATCAATCATAGATTATTAGACCAAAAAATATTTTGAGGTAGTCATTCTGCACAGGTCATATTCAAGAAGGCATATCTCAAGTTATACACATCGGAATGCTACGATCTTGGTCTCGTTTTAAAGCTTAGAGACAGGCTTTTATGTTTAGGCCTCAACCCAGTTCAATCGGTAAGATGCCAAAAAATCACTTAGAAAGTCATGGCTGTGACAAGGCAACCATGGTAACATGTTTTCTCTTAGGATTTTTATCAAACAAATTGCATGCATACTCAAACTCTATTTGACTACACTTCTACTTCTTTCTCAGGCCATCTACTTCTTTCTCAGGCCACCAATATTTGGAGCAAAACTCCATTAAATCAACACTAAACCTAGCTAGGAAACTACACTCCATAAAGTCGACTCAAACTCTTTCTAAATTCAACCAAACTTCCATCAATCACCATATAGGCAAAGTCTATATTCTCATGGCTGAATTTTAATTATCATCAAGTATCAATCTCATCAAAACTTCTCAAAAACATAAGCACATACATACATGTACAAATCTCTATAAACTTACTTAAATCAAACTTAGGGTTGAATTTACTTACCTTGATCTTGGGTAGTTCCACACTAGAAACTCTCTCTTTGGGTATATCTCCTCTCCTTCTTAAACCCTAAGCATATAACTATAAGAATTCAACACTTTAAAAATTAATCTCACATCATATTGCAAGAACTCTTACCTTTGGATGCTTAGGATTGAATATCTACCAAAATCCAATAAAAAATCCTCTAAATTGCCTTAGAAATTTGATGAAGAAAATGAGAGAATTTGGAGATGAAAGTGGCGTGTGAGGGAGTAGAGAATGATTGAGTTTTCAAGAATGACTCAAAATATCACATTTATTACTTCTACTTTTCCATTTTGCCCCTACACTTTTATGAAATTCCATCTATGTCCCTTAGTCAATTACAATAATGCCCTCATTTTTATTAACTTCTCCATGAAATTCTATTTCTTTTCACTCCCCACTTTTTCAACTAATTATGAGTGAAAAGACAATTTTACCCCTAATAAAATTTTAAGGCATTTTCTTCACACTTGTTCAAGATACCTTTAACAAAATTCAACTAAAGGTATTAGGAAATACGTAAAGCTACATACCGCGATGTGGGCGTTACAAATTATTCATGCTTTGGTTAATTTCTATCGAATGCAGTTGAGTTGTATGCTGATTCAGTTATTTTGTTTTTAGTATTTTGGTCATTGGTTGTGTATGAGTAGGCTATTTTCTGTAGGCTTGTGAATTCATGATAATGACCTTAATGTAACTTATTATGAATGTTTTCAGTATATATTATCGTCACATTGCAGACTCCGATTGTAGATGAAATTTTGGATATGCATTTCATTTGAGATTTGAATTTTGATGTCTTTTGGTATGTCTAGTATTACACATACATATGCATTCAAAAGAGTAGTTGAGATATGTATAAACAAAAGGCAAATCTATTTATAAACAATAGACAATCTTTATCAAGAACATCCATTGAAATCATTCTATTTATAAACAAAAGGCAAATATAATCTTGTACATAAAGCTTAGTATTTGAAGTACACATAATCATAATTAACATTTATAGTGTGTACCCCAAGAATGTTGACAAGGAGGAGGCTGTTGAGAAATTCTTCATCATGGTGCAAGGGGTGGAGGTTGACTGGCGGATGAAGAGGCTGTTGAGAAGTTCTTCATCATGCTGAAAATCTCTATCATGCATTCCCCAATGATGTCAACTGTTTCTTCTATTCTTGAAGTAAACGAGTTGAAATCACTTTGCAATTGATCATGTTGTTCTTGCATTTGCCTCTCAATACGTGAAAAACGCTCTTCTTGAAACTTTTCCGTCCGCTCAAATCTACTTACTATTTCATCTAAAGTATGAGAAGACATATCTTTTACATTCTGAGATGATCCAGGTTCAATACTCGTTCTGCTTTTTTTGTGCACATAGACTTGTCCTTTATTTACCCCTTCTGGAACACTGACACCTTCCTGAACCATTGCATCTCCCTCCATTTCATCCCTAATCACAAATAATTCTCCTGCCATATTCTTTTTAATCAAACCCATTTTATTCAATGTCACATCCCCCAACACATTATTTGCTGAAAACTTAATCTTATTTGCTGCATCATTAGGGGTGATCTCAATAGCCAACTTCTCTCATATTACGTAAAAAGCATCCCCAAATATATTTCTAATTTTTCTGCTTGAATCTCTTCCAACTTCTTAATCAATAACTTCATTGAATTTACTTGCCTCCCTGCTAGTGCTGTTTCCATGAACATTAAATCCTTAACCATCACATTTCTATTTGTCTCTTTCCTACCATTAAATGTGTAAGTTATATGTCTGTGAAATACTCTCATAGCATGATTCTTTAACTTTGTAGATTTACACCTATGTGGATGGTAAATCCCTATCCCAAAAACATCTATCCAAGCTTGTTTGGAATCCCACGTTCTAGATACGTTATCCAAACCTTCAAAATCAAATCCTATCTAGGTTGCTAAATCTTGTGGTCTCACTACAAAGTTCTAATTCTTTAATCTAAAAAACATTGTATATGTCGGAAACTCATCAGTATCGGTCTCCACAACTTCCAAACTACCAAAAAACTCATAGATCAAATGCTTATATTCATCATATCTAATGCTCACCAACCGGTCCTATTTCAAATTATGAATCCAACCATTGATTTCATCACCTAAACCTAAACTTGTTATAAGTCCTAAATCCAAACTTCTTCCAAGGCAAATATCTCTTTTTGACACTTCCTCGTATTGTTTTTTACGTTGCAAGTCTCGAAATTGGATTACAGATGATGATGTGCCTTCATGAGGAATGGTTGTATTTTTTGCTCTCACCATTTTCTACTTTCTTCTAAAACCTGTATACACAAAAAATTCATCATCATAATCAATCATAACTGAATTTGTCATCATTCCTTCTTGTTAGTCTGCAGATAAGACAATATGAAAACTTTGAAACAAGGAACTTATTTAATCAACACCATCACATGAAAGCTTTCAGTAAGTAGAGATCCAGTTAGTAGAAAAAAACACCACTTAAATGATCAACCCATAACTTAGGCTTAAATAAACAAAGACATCATCACAAAAGATTTGATTGAAAATATAAAAGATGTTTAGTCAATTCTCAATTTTCATATCAGTCTAGAGCTCCTTCAACCTCAACCCTCTCTGTATCTTGTTCTCTTCAATCCTTCATGTGTGAGTTCAGCAAGGATGCAAATGGAAACCATATAATTGCTGCTACTCTTTCCAATCAAATGTACTTAAGAGTTGAAATTTGTAGCACATAACTGTAATCCAACTTGAGGGTAATTTAATTTGATTGAGGACAACTAATGCAGTTATACTGAATATAACATAGCATTTGAGTGAGAACAACTAATGCAGTTTTGTTGGAGTGAAGAAAAGAGTTCAAAAGGTGCCACGGTATTTAAAGCGTGAAATTCATTTTTGGCAGTGTTCAAGGTTGACAAGCAGTCAGAAAATGCTTTATGCTTGCCAAGTTTTCGATTATGTTATATTTAACACAAATCAAGAAAATTATATAATTATACCAAGAAATGAAAAATAAAATCAGAGCCGAAATATATCAAACAACTCTCATGTCTGGTCAAGACCTTTTGAAATGTAAAGACATCCCAAGGACAGAACTCGCATATATTCAAGAGCCCTTTTTGTAACACAAGTTTTGACACAGTTTTCAAACACTAGAAAATGCATAAAAATGGTTAAGATTGCATCAAAGTGCATAATTTCCAAGATAACATCAATTGTGCAAGTGAAATTGAAACTCAGTTGTTTTGAAAGTGCCTTAATCTAGTGGCTAAAAACATGTATCATAGTTTGTGCCCAAAGTGGTGGCCTTGAATCTATATGTATATACATTAGGTTGAGATATTGTAACTTAATCTATGAAACTATTTGTTAACAATTGATTTCTTTTCAATCCAATGTTGTTAAGAGTGGCTAACTTGGCCTTAAAAACACCTACCTTAAAATTCCCTTTCAACATCATTGAATTTAAATTAATCAATGATTAACAAATGATATCACTAAATCAAACCCAAAATTTAAGTTTTATATACAGACACACACACACATTACATATATACACACAACTTCCCTTTCAACATCATTGAATTGAAGTTAAAAAATGCTATCATAAATTAAACCAAAAACAAAAATACCACATACAAATGCAATAAGGCTCTAATCCAGACTCCCAAAATTTATACAAAATATTGACTTCTCTTTTTGGCTTTAAGAAAATCCAACCATCCACAATCACATTCATACGTTCTTCATGCAATGGCGGTCAATAGCTTCTTTTTCAATGCTACTCGCAACAATTGAAAGCAGGGAACATTAAATACTTTATGCACTGTATATTACCTTAATAATAGAAAAAAAAAATATTTAAAGGAAATGATGAGTAAAGATTCTAAGTAAAGAATTATATGTAGTTAAGTGATTTATGTTACTTTTATTTTACTTCTTTGTGAAAATCTCCTTTATAGAGATTCAGATTTCATAAGGACTTCAATTAAAAAAATTCAATTTGATTTTGAATTCTCTTAGCCATATTGTTTATACTCTCTTCAGTGAAGATAAATGATTTCAATCAAATATTTGATAAATTTATTGAAATGAAAATGTGTTTTCTAAATTAGTGTCATCTCAAACTGTCATTTTTTTATTTTATAGGAAACACGGAGTATATAGAAAATGAGAATAAAATTTTACATGTCAATGGTTACTATACATATTTCTGTAGGTAAATTCTTTGAAGCATGATTATCATAAATATCTCAATGCTGAGACAATTTCAAAGCAATACAAGATAATACATTTCGAAGATGCTAGTGAACAGGGTTGGTGAACAAGAATATGAGTCCATTCAACCCAAACTCTGCAGTAAACACAATCTAAGCTTTTTCCAAGCCAAAAACACTCAAAAGAGATAAGTTTCTTTGAAGTGGCTTTTAAAAGCAAAATTACAAATCACAATTGCAGGTTGTTATTTGACAACACGTTGGGAAGATTTTGAGGTGAGAAAATTAATGCAATAAATCACGATTACAAACTGTGAACAATTCTATTTATCACTCACACAAACCAGTCCCACTAAATTGACTAGATTTCTCTTTATCAACTCAATTCAAGAAATCACAACACAAATAATATTCCACCCCAATTCCATTCAACACAAATTTCAAATCCAACACATTCATCCAACATATAAAAAAAAAAAAAAAAAATTTGAGAAACCAAAATGACTAATTACCTCACAATAATGATGGCAGATGGGGAACTTGAAGAAGAATCACGGCAAATGAGGATCTTCGACGGAGAAGAAGAGTGCGACAGATGAGAACTTTGAAGAAGAAGAAGAGCATAGATGAGGAATGAAGACGAAGAAGAAGAGCAGAGATGGGGAATGAAGACAAAGAAGAAGACCGAAGAAGAAGCAGTTGTGTTTTAATTTTAAAAACTTCCCCCAAATTTGTGTTTTAACCTAATTTTTTTTTAATTTTTCTTTTAATTTTTCTTTTAATTTTTCTTTTAATTTTTCTTTTAATTTACAATACAGACGCTCGTTCAAAAATAAAGGACGGCCATTCATAGGTTATGGACGGGGCATCCACACATAATGGACGAGCCTCCTTTATATGTGGACGCCCATCCACAAGTTAGGGACGCCCATCCTCAAATAAGGGACGCCCATCCTCAAATAAGGGACGCCGGTCCCAAATTTTGTTTTATTTATTTTTAATTTACATTATGGACGAGCGTCTCTCATTTGAGGACACCTGTCCAAAATTCAGGGACGGCCATCCATAAATGATGAACAGGCATCCCTAATTTTTTTTTTTAATTTTTTAAACCCATTAATAATGGACGGGCGTCCATTAACATATGAATGCCCGTCCATTACTTTTGTTTATAAAATTTTTATTATTTAAAGATTGGATGGGCGTCCATTATATGTGGACTCCCATCCTTTATTTAGGGACGGTCGTCGATAACCTATGAATGACCATCCATTATTTTTGTTTATATTGTTTTTTCCATTTACTGATGAACAGACGTCCTTTAAATGTGGACTTCCATCCATAGTAAATGGACTCCTGTCCATATAATATGGATGGGAGTCCATCGTAAGTGAACGGCCGTCCATAGTTGATGAACGACCATTCACTAGCAAAATATTTGTGAACGTGAAATGTGGCTAATGTGAGTCACGGGACACGAAATTCAGTGTAGAGTCTCGGTGTCCGTAGCATTATTGAAATAATTGAGCATATAGATGCTTATAAAAAGGGAAAGAAACTTTATTTCATTAGTTCAGTGAACATTCCAAGTCTCTCTTTGTTTTACTTTGTTCTCTTTGATCTCCTTAATCTTCAAGAGAGAAGACAAATAGACAAGGGAAACTGTCAGGGTAAACAATCATCAAGATCTAAGAAACATATAATCATTCATGACCATGCTCAGTTGGGGGATATTAATGGGTTTCAGAAACTACTTCAAAAGGATCCATCTCTTATCAACCAAAGAAATGCAATTGCAAGATTTTTTTTTTTTTTAATTAATGAACATATATCCACTTGAAAGAATTACATTTTGTCACTTGGTTCTTTATAGGGTTTTGGACAAATTAAAAATTAAGTTTCTTTGCAAAAGCAGAGTGTGTTTATCTTCCAATTTATGTATTCACTGTGGTTTGAGTGTGTTGGAGTCCCACACTGACTAGGCACGTTCAAGCCTACTGGTTTATAAGAGAGGATAATCCTCCCATTCAACAAGGCCTTATTGGGTGAGGAGTCAAGCCTACCTCAAATTCTATCATGGTATTAGAGCCTAGGTTCAGTTGAGCTGAGTGTTTGATTAGTGGGTGAGGATTTAGAGCCAACAGCTACCTCCGTCAATAGGTATGACCCATATGGGCATGACTGTGAGGGGGAGTGTTGGAGTCTCACACTAACTAGGCACGCTCAAGCCTACTCTTTTATATGAGAGGATATTCCTCCCATTCAACAAGACCTTATTAGATGAGGAGTCAGGCCCACTTAAAATTCTATCAGAGTGTAGATGTTGGAGACACTTTTTCATCTTTCTATTGGTAACAACAAGACAAAAATAGTGAAATTTTTGCTTGAGTGGAAAGGAGTTGATAAAGTTGACTTGGAAGCGAAAAATATGGTAAGTGAAATTTACTTGTTTTATATTTTATTAATTTTTTGGAGAGAAATCTAAGCACTGTAAAGCCAAAAAATATGCTAGTAAAAATATGACTGCTAAGAAAAGAGAGAAAAAGAAAAACCAGGTTACTTGAGAAACCATGCGTTAGATATTGATGTGTTGATTTTTGCAGTGTGGAGAAACTCCATTGCATTGAGCTGCCAAAAATGGGTGCAATGAAACTGAATGATTACTTCTTGCTCATGGTGCTCTTGTTGATGCTCAAAGTGAGGTGTTTTTTAATTTTGAAACTTTCCTGAAAAATGTGATAGTGATATATTCTTATTCAATTTATTTTCCATTTTCACATGCAGTATGGAGTGACACCACTAAAACTTTCGGTTTTGCACTCAATTCGAACTAAAGACTATTCAATTGTCAAGACATTGCTCGAGAATAATGCTGATTATAATGCTACAGATGATGTATGGTTCTTAATATATATATATTGCTAAATATCAGTAATTTAAGTAACTTTGATTGTAGAAGGGCATGACTGTTCTAGATCATCTTTCAAAAATCCAAGAAAATGGGAAGTTGAGTGATGTATTTCTCTCTCATCAAGAAGGGCAACAAAAGAAAAAGGTACTTGAAGCATACAACAAGCAAAAAGAAAAGATGGATGCCTTTGATAAAAAGCTATCAAATATTGTGGGTCTGGATGAACTCAAGATGCAACTTTGGAAATGGGCAAAGAGCTTTCTTGTGGATGAGAGGTGCAAGGCCCTTGGGCTGATGGTCGGCACTAAAAGACCTCCTCGCATACCATGTAAAGGAAATCCTCGAACATGTAAAAATTATTGCTGCTTAATCTTTAGATCTTTCCTTGAGGGCATCGGTGCATCTAAAGTTTTCGATCTAAGAAACCATTGTTTAAAAAAACTTATTGAGTCCATCATTCAAATTAAAACCAGTGCTTTCAAACTTGAACCAGATCGGCCAGTCCGATCAGTCCCTTCTTCAGTATGGGGACACCCTAAATCAAGTTTCAGCCGTTAGACTAGGTTGACATGATGAAACAATTTTGAACCACAAGTTCAACCGACCTAGTGGCTAGATCGGGTTACCAAAATCTCTACCATCTTTGGCTTGATTCTAACGCTGTTGCGCCCACCTAACACCACCATTGACATCACCTTCACCTCCATGACAAAACCCCTACCATCTTCGGCCAAGTGCACCCACCGATGGTCAACCCTCATCCACAGCACAACCAAACCTAGGGTTTTTTTTCTTTCTTCTTTATTTCACACAAATCTTCAACCAAATGATTCAAACCAAACCCTTATTAACTCTACTCACTCTAACTCATAGCCATGCCTTATCGAAGAGATGAAGCCAAAAATGATATGAAGGATGAGGATGATTTTGACGATGATTTTGATGTTGATTTGATGATGAAGAAGAGGATGGTATGTGCTTTTGAGTGCATTGAATCGGGGAGTTATTAATTGGAAATATGCAGGGGTGTGTTTGCTAGATTTTAAATGCATAGGGACTAATGAAATTTCTTAGGGCTATGTATGTTAAATTTTATAGTTGGGTTTTATGCTGACGTCACCAGTTCGACCCATCAGTTGGATCGGTTGGACCTCCTAATCCGATAATTGACCCCTTAACTAGGTTAAGTCTAGGGTTAGGTTTAAAAACATTGATTAAAAAAAAAATATATCTATATACTTTATAATCCATATTAAATGGGAAAGGGAGATTGGGTGGGTTTAATTATAATCTAACATTTCATTTAATTTGTTTTTAGGCCTAGAAATTGGATTTAGTAAAATTTTCATTTAGCATGTTTTTGAATTTAATCATTTCAGGGGTAATTAATAATTTTATAAAGTATTGAGGGTCTAATATAACGATCTATATATATAGATTTGTTGGTTTTACATCCCAAGAATAGTGCTACCCTATCCTAGGCCTCCATTGGGTTCGCCAATGATGAATTTTGGCACTGGTAAACTTCCTCACATGGCATTTTCTGGAAATCCTACAACAGGTAAAATTGTTGCTTACTTTATCTTTCCTTGAGGGTTCCGGACATCTCGAGTTTTAGATTTGAGGGACTATTGTTTACAAAAACTATTAGAACTCTCATCCAAATTAAAACAAAATAACTATAGACTCTATAATCCAAATAACAGGGGCAAAGGGCATTCTTTTGAATGAGAGGCATAGGACCCTAGACTGAAATTCAGTGGTAGAACTAGGGTTTTAGGTAAGAGGAAAAAATTAAAAAATAATATATTTGAAATTTTTTGATAATGATAAATAATTTTTTTTTTTTGTTCAATACAATTATGATTTTTCTAATACATTGGGGAAGCAAATAAAAGAAATGATGAATTTTGGCACTGGTAAACTTCCTCACATGGCATTTCCTGGAAATCCTACAACAGGTAAAATTGTTGCTTACTTTATCTTTCCGTGGGTTAAATCCAACATTCTTTAAATGGATTTGTCCTTTCTGTTGTTTTAAATAGAACTTGTGTACTTTCTCAATTATTTTCTAAAAAAAAGTGTATGCAAATTAATATTACTCCTAACATAATATTTTGCTTTCTCAAATACCAGGGAGGGCCCTGCCTCACCCTGGGCTGGCACTGCCTCCGCCATTGCTAAAAGTTGGCACCAGAAGACTTCCTCACATGGCATTTCTAGGAATCCTGGAACGGTTAAAATTGTTGCTTACTTTAGCTTTCCCTGAGTTAAATCCAACATTGTTTAAATGGATTTGTCCTTTCTGTTGTTTTAAATAGAACTTGTGTACTTTCTCAATTTTTTTCTCAAAAAAACTGTATGCAAATTAATATTACTCCTAACATAATATTTTGCTTTCTCAAATACCAAATTATTTATTTAGTTTTTTTTTTTTTTTAATGTTGGATATTAGGTAAGACAAAGGTGGCTCGAATCCTTGGAAGACTACATAGTGTGGGAATTTTGCGTACCTCTAATGTAAAAGAAGTTCAAAAGACAGATTTAGTAGGTGAATATATTGGTCAGACTGGACCAAAGACTAGGGAAAAGGTACACTGTGCTTTTCATATCCTATGTTTGACGAATTCCAGGTAAATATACAAATTCTTATCTACAAACTGATGTGACTAAACTCTTCTATAGCCATTTGATGGATCATGTTTCATCTCTTCTACCTTTTATATTTCAAAATTCATAATATCTTAGAAACGGATTTTATATTGTATGGTTTATTTTAACAAGAAAAAATAATAATTTCATGCATAGATCAAAGAAGCTGAGGGAGGTATGCTTTTGTGGATGAAGTATATCGACTAATCCCGCAGGAGAGATGTGTTGGCGATTTTGGGTTAGAAGCCTTTGAAGAGATCATGTCCTGTATGGACAGTGGAAAAGTTTTAGTCATATTTGCTGGCTATAATGAAACAATGCAATGTGTAATGTCTTTTCATGAAGGTTTCACTAGAAGGATTACTAATATTTTTAAGTTTAAAGATTTGAGTTGTGAAGAACAAGCTAATCTTCTCCATATCAAGATGAGTAATCAAACGGAGGACAACTTGTTATATGGGTTCAAATTACATTCTTCTTGTAGTAAAAATGCTATTGCAGAGCTAATTCAGAAAGAGAAAACAAAAGTGCAGCGTATGAAAATGAATGGAAGTGTTCGTTTTTGTGATGCTGGTTATTCAAAGAAGAAGAGAGATAAACAACTAAAACTGGACACACTTTTTCATTAGACAAAATCTGCATATAACATACTTCTACTCACTGTTTCAACAACTAGCATACTACTTTTCCTTAATCTCAGCTAAACCACACAAAAGCTAACTACTTCATTACACAAAAGCTGAGCCATTAAACAAAGGATTAACATTAAATTATAATACATCTTAAGCTACTGAGAAGGGAAGCACTCCCATGTAGTCCATGTAGAGCAAAAACTCTTCCAAGTTTTTCATACATTTGGCAAACCAACTTCCAGCATAGCATCAACCTTCAACACTCCACCTTGGTGCTTTGGCTAGAAACACCAAGTTTTAGCCTCAAGGCTTCAAACTTGGATTTTCATAAAGCCTTTGTCATGATATCTGCAACCTGGTCTTCCCTTCGGCAATGAACTAAGTTCACTTTTCCACACTGTTCAGCTTCCCTAACAGCATGATATTTAATTTTAATATGTTTTGTTCTGCCGTGAAGTACAGGGTTCTTTGCCATTGCTACAGCCAACTGGTTGTCACACAAAATCAAGGTAGGATCCATCTGCATTTGCTGTAAGTCATTAAGCATCTTCCTAAGCCACACGGCCTGGTTCACAGCTGCTGCGGCAGACACATATTCAGCTTCAACAGTGGGCTGAGCCATAGTTTCCTACTTCCTTGACAGCTAACTTATAGCACCCTCATTCAGGTAGAACACGTAACCAGAGGTGCTTCTTGCATCATCTAGGGATCCACCCCAGTCACTGTCAGTGTACCCCATCAGCTTCAGACTTTTGGATTTCCTGAACCAAATGCCTAACATGCAGGTTCCTTTCACATACCTCAACACACGTTTGGCAGCTTTAAAGTGTAATTCACTTGGGTTGCTCATAAACCTTGAGAGGTAACTTGCTGTAAACATAAGACCAGGTCTGGTGGCTATATAATACGGTAGACTTCCCACTAGGCTTCTGTATTTCCCTTCATCAACTCTCTCTGCACCATCTGTTTTGCTTAACTTCAAGTTGGGAACTAGAGGGTTATTTACTGGTTTGCAATTCTCCATTCCAAACCTTGAAAGTAGCTCGGTTGCATACCTTTGTTGACAAACAAAAATCTCACCAACACCTTGAGTTATCTCCATGCCAAGGAAGTACTTCATCAATCCCAAATCTGTTTCATTTCAAATTCTTGCCATATTCCAACTTGAATTGGTCCAGCTCATCAGGATTACTTCCCTGTCACCAACAAGTCATCAACGTATAAAGAAACCACAGCCACTCCCCTTTTCAGTTTTCCTAATGTAGAGAGTGTGTTCATTAGGACTTCTAATATATCCAAGGCTGCATAAATGGTCATTTATTCGTCTGTACCAGGCTCTTTAGGTGCCTGCTTCAGGCCATATAATGCCTTCCTCAGTAGGTACACATGGTCCTCCTTTCCCTCAACCTGGTAGCCTTCGGGTTGCTCTACATACAACTCCTCTGAAATCCATCCATTTAGGAATGCAAACTTGACATCCTAGTGGAAAATTTTCTAGTTGAACTGAGCTGCAAGAGCCAACAAGAGCCTGATTGTGTCTTGCCTAGCAACAGGGGCAAAGGTTTCTGAAAAATCAATGCTTGGTTGCTATGCAAAACCCTTCACCACCAACCTTGCTTTATGCTTGTAGATTGAGCCATCAGGGTTGATTTTCAGTTTGAAAATCCATTTAACCTGAATGAATTTTCCTTTTTTCAGGTCTAGGTACCAATTTCCAGGTTTGATTTTTATTGATCATGCTCAATTCTTCCTGCATTGCAGCCCTCCATAACTCAGATTTTGCAGCATCAAAATAGCATCTTGGCTCCACCACTGCCGTATTACACCTTTCATACACATCAGCCAAGGTCCTAGTTCCTCTCACAGTATGATCTTCTTCCTCATCTAAATCTGCCTCTTGAATCAATCCCTCTCTTCTCTCATTCTGACTTGATTCAACCTGCATATCAACCCTTTGTTCTTCCCAATTCCATACTCCACATTCATCAACCTTAATGTCCCTTGTGATTACAATCCTTTTGGACTCAGGAACATAAACTCTATAGGCTTTAGAGTTGCTGCTGTAGCCTATAAATATCCCAATTTCTGCCTTGTCATCTAACTTAGACCTTTTGCTGGCTGGGATCATTACATAAGCTATACTTCTAAACTCTTTCAGGTTCCCTACTGTTGGCTTGATTCCAGTCCATGCCTCAATTGGTGTTTGATGTTTGATAGCCTTGGTGGGCAGCCTATTCAAGAGAAAACTGCCCGTATTGATGCTTCTTCTACCCAGAACACTTTAGGGAGGCCTTTTCCAGTCATCATGCACTTGGCCATTTCCATAATGGTTCGGTTTCTTCTCTCACAGAAACCATTCTGCTGAGGGGTGTATGGTGTTGTGAATCGTCTGATGCAACTTAGGGTCAGATTGACTTGAACTCATTTGAGGTGTACTCAGTTCCATTGTCTATCCTTACTGCTTTGATCAAGGTTCCAGCTTCATTCTCCACCAGCAACTTGAATTTTTTGAACACAGCAGCCACTTCACTTTTCTGCTTCAAGAAATAGACCCGAGCCACCCTTGAAAAGTCATCAATGAAGAGTACAAAATACCTGCTGCCATTTAGAGATTCTGTCTTCATAGGGCCACACACATCTAAGTGGATCAATTGCAACTTGTGACTTGCTCTCCAAGCTTGATCCGAAGGGAATGGTGGCCTGCTAAGTTTGCCAAGTTGGCGGGCTGTGTACAAGGTCCTTTTCTCTTCTATTTCGGGCAGGTCTAATACCATGTCCCTTGACTTGAGTTCTTTGATTCCAAGGGTAATGAAAATGTCCAAGTCTTCTATGGCCACAACTCAGACTCTTCAACCTTGGTGATTAATGCTGAGTTTTCTGGTTTTTTCCGGTCTAGTGGAAAGCTTTTGTCAAGCATTTTTACACTCAACAACTCATTTCCTTCTCTATCCTTTATAATGCAAGAATTGTTTTGGAAATGCAAGGTAAAATTTTTCTCTAACATTTGACCTACACTTAACAAGTTTTGTGCAATTTTAGGTACAAACAAAACGTTAGAGATAACCTTAGTTCCTGCCTTAGTTTGGACTGCCACATCTCCAATCCCTCTTGCTTCTACATAGTCACCATTTCCAATCCTAACCTTGGAGCTGTATGTCCTATCCAACCTGACAAAGTTCTCCACATTTGCTGCCATGTGGTTAGTGCATCCGCTGTCTATCAGCCAAACTTCTCCACAGGTCTGCATTGAGTAACATGAAGCTACAAATAGCTGTTCTGATTCATTGGTCTAATGCTGTTCATCTCCATTTGTGCTTGCTGTGGTGGCTGTGTAGCCTTGTTCCTGCACACCTTCTCAATGTGGCCGAATTGTTTGCATCCCCTGCATTGAATCCTAGGCCTGAACCAGCACTTGCTATCCGGATGTCCCTTCTTTTTGCAGTGGGAACATGGTGGATAACTTCTTCCTCCACTCTGTTTTCCCCACTGTCCACCAGCTCTCTCTTTTCCTCTCTTATCCCCAGCATATCTTCTGTTACTCCCCTACGTATTCACTCCCTTTTGAGCAGCCATCATAGCACCTTCATTTGAGTCCTCCTGCCTCATCAACCTTATTTGTTCTTGGGCCTACAAAGCATGTACCAATTTAGTAAGGCTGATTTGGGAGAGATCTTTTGAATCTTCTAAGGAAGATATCTTGGACTCAAATCTTTCTAGAAGGCTGACTAACACCTTTTCAACTATCATCTTGTCACTCATCTCAACTCCTAACAATCTGATTTTGTTCACCACACTCATGAGTCTATCCACATACTCCTTAACCTTCTCTACCTCCTTCATTCTCAGCATTTCAAACTCCCTGCGTAGATTCATAACTTGCATGTTATGGGTTGTATCACTTCCCATGAATTCTTCTCTTAGTCTATCCCAAGCCTCCTTTGCAGTTTCACACGCCATTATCCTTGTAAATACAAGGTTCAGCACTCGAATGTATGTGAGAGAGCTCTTGGAGCTTTGGACATTTCCTCTTCATACATTCTCATTTGGTTCAAGGTTGGGTTTGGACCAAGTTGGGGTGGCTGTTTCTCCTCTTCCACATACTGCCACAGCCCTCGTCCTCTTAGGTAGGCTCTCATTCTAACAGCCTAAATGTGATACTGGTCCCCGTTGAACACTGGGGGTGAGAGAGATGCAGATTGGGAAGCCATGCGTGAACTGGTTGCAGGTTTTGAAAGACTTTTAGTTTTTTCTTGCGTAAGGGTGAAGTTTGATGGTGATTTGGGATGAGTTTTTGTGTGAACTTTTTAGACGTTAGTTGATTGATGAAGCTCTGATACCATGTTCGTTTTTGTGATGCTGGTTATTCAAAGAAGAAGAGAGATAAACAACTAAAACTAGACACACTTTTTCATTAGACAAAATCTGCATATAACATACTTCTACTCTCTGTTTCAACAACCAGCAGACTACTTTTCCTTAATCTCAGCTAAACCACACAAAAGCTAACTACTTCATTACACAAAAGCTGAGCCATTAAACAAAGGATTAACATTAAATTACAATACATCTTAAGCTACTGAGAAGGGAAGCACTCTCATGCAGTCCATGCAGAGCAAAAACTCTTCCAGGTTTTTCATACATTCGGCAAACCAACTTCCAGCACAGCATCAACCTTCAACAAGAAGTTTAGCGGATATATTGCTAAATAATGATAAGAAGAATTTGGATTTTAGGATTTCTAATGATTGTGTAGAGAGTGATGAATTGCTTATGATCAAATTAGAGGATTTTGAAGCAGTTTTGAGATTTTTACCCAAATAGCATTACTCTTAACGTGTGAGTGTAACTGTAAAGTCTTCTTGCTTTGTGAGCGTTTGAATGTTTAGTCATCCTGTTTATCAGTTGAACTTTTAATTTGTGTTTGCAGTAACTATTTTAAGTATTTGGGATGATAAAATTTCTACTCTTTCTTTGTCTAGCACTTTTTTACTCAAAATAAGTGTTTAGTTCTCTGGGCTTTCAAATGATGTTGATTGCTCTTTAATAATGTTTTAAGCTGCCATTATTTGACTATTCTGTTTTGTTTGAAACACTATTTTATTGTCTTTTTATGACGTTTTTGCCTTTTGACTTAGAAGTTCTGAGGCTGCTTTCGTCTAACATGTTTGCACAATCAGATTATTTTTATGTGTATATGGTTATTGCTATATTTGATTTCTGTTAAAGTCTTTAACTTTTTTTTCTTAATTTTTCTTTTTACCTCTAGCTTCACTCCTTATCTAATCAGATTGCATAGATAAAAGAATTAATTAATCATCTCATCTTGCTTTAGTTTATGCTCAAATTTAATTTGGTAAAACCAGAGTTCTACAAGGAAATTTTATTGCCTTTGACATCTTTGGACCCTATGAAAACCTATATTACATTGCAAACCCCCATATAGCTCTCAACTATTCCAATTAATTTATTAGATTGATATTCATAAATACTTCTAACATAGCTCAAAGAATACAAAATTTGTTGCAATGTTGGACTGTAAAACAAAACTACACCATTTAACTAAGAGTGACATGACAAAGTTTTTTGAGTATTTGTATTTTGCTTTAGGTAGCTCAGCTAAGTCACCTTGTATTTCTTCTTCTCAACATTTTGAGTGTAAAATGACAGAATTTTTTCTTCGTCTTTTCTCTACTGCTCTTTCTTTTTCTCTCAACTGTTTTTACATAGCTCACATGGTATCAGAGCCTTGATTAACGTCAATGGCTGATAGGTCCGATCCTTCTATGTTCTTCAATTCCGAAAAATGTTGAACTGTTCCAGTTTAACGAATATTGTTCCATTAGCTTTTTCATTTGGTCTACAAGTCGTGAACCCTAAACTTACATGTGACAACTATCGATTCTGGAGATCACAGATTCTTTTCGCTGTTAGAGCTCACGAATTGGAGGGCTACTTAATTGGTAATATACCTTGTCCTTCTCGAATAATTGCTGCTAAACAGACTATTTTTGAGTCAATTCATGGTCCTAAAGATAAAGAAAATGAAATTAAGGAAGAAATAAATCCAGTTATATGAGTTGGAAACGTACAGACAAGTTCTTAGTTACCTAGTTATTAGCGTCAACTTCTGAGAGCATGTTTGATTATGTGTCAAAATGTCACTATTCACATGAAATTTGGTCTGCTCTTAAGCATGAATTTGAGATTGATTCTAAGGCTCAAGCACTTCATTTAAAAAATTTGTTGCAAACAACTCAGAAGAAAGATCTCAGTATTGATAGCTATGTTAAGAAAATGAAAGAAATAGCTTCAAGTTTATCTGCAAATGGTCAAATTGTGTCTGATGAAGATCTTCTTCAGTATGTTCTTGATGGACTTGGTCTAGAATATGATGCAGCAGTTGTTAATCTCACTTCAAGAATTGAGTCTAAATAAAATTCTGTGAGTTTACAAGAAGCAAAGTTTCTATTGCAAAAGTATGTGGTTAGATTAGAAAAGTTCAACACATTGGAATTCTTTAATAGTTCAGCTAATATAGCAACTATTGGTCAGGCAAACCTCTATGGAAAACGTGAGAATATTGGTCCCTCTCTTAATTTGATGCATCATCAGACTCATCACTTTGCTTATCCAATTCCTATGAGCTCATCAACTCAGCCTGGATCTTCTAGCACTTATAATCAGATGCCTATACTTAAATATGAAGGTTCTTGGAACAACTATAGACTTGCTATGAGTACTAATTTTGGCACAGGCAGAGGTAGGTTTAATAATAGAGAGAGACCAATTTGTTAAGTATGTGGCAAACCAGGACACAATGCTGTTCAATGATATCACCGATATGATTCATTCTATAGTGAAGGTTTTCAATTTGGAAACAATTATTAGTCTGCTGGATCTGGTGTAGTTGGAAGTTTGCAATCTGGAAACAATTATCAATCTAGTGGATCTGGTGTAGTTGGAGGTTTTCACTTTGGAAACATTTATCAGCCCGGTGGATCTGGTGTAGTTGGAGGTTTTCAATCTGGAAATAATTATTAGTCTGGTGTTTTTCATCCACCATCACAGGTTGCTAATGCCATTAATGGTTCTCAGTATAATCCATCCTTTTCAGCTAGTGATGTTAATCAGGTTGCAAGGTCTTTTCTGGTTGCTCAACCTGTGTATAATGGCTTGCCAAGTCAACATTTATCTACTAGTTTTCAAAATAGTGCTGGAGCTATGCATCCACAATAATATTCAGCTCTGCCCTTTGCAAATATGAACATTCCTACTGATACAGTTTGGTACATGGATTCAGGGGCAGCCGGTCATATTGTATCTGATCCAGCACACCTAAATGTTAGCAAGCCATATGAAGGGTTAGATCAGTTGTAAGTGGGCAATGGTGAGTTGTTGCACACCTCTCACACTGGTACCTCTTCTTTACCTAACAATTTATATTCCAAATGTTTATATCTTAAGACTATTTTGTGTGTTCCAAAAATTACAAAAAATCTACTTATTATTTCTAAATTTACAAAGGATAACAATGTAATTGTGGAGTTTAATTCTCATTGCTGTGTTGTAAGGGACAAAGTTACCAAGGCAACACTACTGCAAGGGGATCTTAAGGCAGGGCTTTATCAGTTGGTGATACCTCCAAGTCTGTCAGTTCAACCTCCTGTCTTCATAGAAAACCCTTCCTTAAGTTCACCCTCGGGAAACCTAGTATTGTCTCACACTTATGATGTTAACAGTCATACTAATAGCTCCTTAAGTTCATCATTAGATCCTACTTTTAGGAATAAAGTTGGTAATGACAAGCATAATAACAATCAGTCTGTCTGCTTTAATTCTGTTGAATCAGAACAACAACATGTCCCTTCTTGTACTTCAGATTTTAGTAATAAAAACAATGATATTATTGACTCTGATGTTTCCTTTATGAGTAATAATCAGAATGTCAATAAAGTTGATTGTGATGATGATTATTGTGCTTATAATGAATCTTCTGTTTGTGTGGTTAATGACTCTGATGTTTCCTTTATTAGTAATAATCAGAATGTCAATAAAGTTGATTGTGATGATGATTGTTGTGCTCACAATGAATCCTTTGTTTGTGTGGTTACTGACAATCAAGAATGTGCAAATTCTGTTCATAAATGTTTCAATCATGAAAATTTCGTCTCTCATTGTGTATATCATACTAAACCAATATCAATATGTGCTTTAACTGTGAATAATTGTTCCGACTCTATGGTTTGGAATAAAAAGTTAGGACATCCACACATCAAAGCATATCAACACATTATGAGTTCTTTACTAAAGAAATCACATTTGAATTCTGTTGAGTTTTGTGATGCTTGTCAAATAGGAAAAATGTATCACACAACCTTTCCTAGATCATCCATTCGAGCAAAATCACCCCTTGAACTCATTCACAGTGATACATGGGGACTTGCCCCCATTCCTTCAACTGAAGGATTTAGATATTATGTTTCTTTCTTGGATGACTATAGTAGGTTCACATGGCTCTTCTTAGAACCAAGGCTGGAGTGAGATATGTTTTCATTAAGTTTCATCACTTAGCTAAAAGACAATTTGACCATAAACTTAAATGCATTCAGTATGATCAAGGGGGTGAATATAAAAGCTTAATTCATTACTTGACTAGTGAAGGTATTCAATTTAGACATTCATGTTCTTATGTGCATCAACAAAATGGCCAAAGTGAGAGGAAACATCGACATGTAGTAGAAACTGATTTAACCTTATTAGCTCATGCAATTATGCCATTTCACTTTTGATGGCTAGCTTTTGAAACTGCAGTTTATTTGATTAATAGAATGCTAACTGAAATTTTACAGTGGGTGTCACCCTATCAAGTGTTGTTTACGTTTGCACATTTCTATAATACTTTAAAAGTATTTGGATGTGCATGTTTCCCATTCCTAAGAGTCTTCAACCAACATAAGTTTAGCTTTCACTCTAAAAAATGTGTCTTGTAGGATATAGTCTAATTCACAATGGGTACAAATGTCTCAATTCAGATGGCAAAATCTTTGTCCCTCCAAGTGTCAAGTTCAATGAAAATGAGTTCCCTTTTTCTGCTAGTTTTTCAAATATTAGTTCAACCACTTTACCATCAATAGAGCCTTCTAATTCTGCACCACAATACTTTTTCTTTTTTGTCAACAAAACACTCAAAAGTCCCATATCAATCAGCTAAACCTGTACCTGTTGAATTTGCCCCTCTAGTGGCTAGCTCCTCTAAAGATTCTCCTTCAGCTAGTACATGGAATTTAAACTGCACACGTGTTGGGAATTTAAACTGCACACGTGTTGATAATCCTACACAACTCCACTTATTCAAATCCATTTCTCCACCTCAACAACAATTACATTCATCACAACCATTTCTGCTTGGAACTATTGAAATTGATTTTACAGCCTATTCAAGACCATTGTTGTCCTCTATGTCAGCTCCTTCACCAACCAAATCTTGTCCCTTACCTACACAAAACAACACAACAATTTCTACATATCTAGCACCATATTCTGCAACCAAATCCAGTCCCTTACCTACACAAAACAACACAACAACTTTTACAAATCCGGCACCATATTTTGCAACCAAATCTAGTCACTTACCTACACAAAAAAACACAACAATTTCTACAAATTCAGCACCATATTCTACAACCAAACTAGCATCCTTACCTACACAAATTACCATGATTACATCCTCTTCACCATCAATACCACAAGTACCAACAATTAGACCTGTAATAACTATATCATCATGCTCTCTTGAGGTTGATTTGACTCCTTCACAGTCTGTTAGCATTCCACCAGTTTTAGATACTTCCAACAATGTTCGTCTAATGATTACAAGATCCAAGCCGGCCAAGATACATTCTTTTCCTCTAAAGTCATCAATTCAACCTTCAACTCAGCTTGCAAACCAAACTACAAGTTCAACCCAGCCTAAAAATCACCATACAACTCTTATACTTACTGGATCAGTTACACCAGAACCAAATTTAGTTCAAGAAGCCTTGAAGAATATTGAATGGAAAACTGTAATGCAGTGTGAGTATGATGCTCTAATTTCAAATAACACATGGAAACTTGTATGTTTTTCATCAAAAATGAATGCTGCTGGAAACAAGTGGGTTTTTAGAGTGGAATATAATGCTGATGGTTCTCTTTAAAAATATAAAGCTCGGTTGGTAGCCAAGGGGTTTCAACAAACCTTAGGATTGGGCTGTTTTGATACCTTTAGTCTAGTTATTAAACTTTCAACAATTAGAATTATCCTCACTTTGGCTATTACTTATAATTGGGATATTCAATAAATTGATGTGAACAATGCTTTTCTCAATGGCACTGTAAATGAAGTTGTTTACATGGTGCAACCTCCTAGTTATGAAGATACTATGAAACTGCAGCATGTATGTAGATTAAACAAGGTTTTATATGTGCTCAAACAGGCCCCTAGAGCCTGGTTTGGTAGACTAAAACAAGCACTTCAGAACAAAGGATTCAAAAACTCTGTATCAGATTCAAGTTTATTCATCCTCAACCAAGGTACACAAATTACTTATGTTTTGGTTTACGTTGATGATATCTTACTAATTGGATCTAATATGGCATATGTGAGTGCTCTTGTGTAGGAACTGGATGATCAATTGACATTGAAAGCACTTGGTTCTTTAAAGTATTTTCTTGGTCTTGAAGTTACAAGGACAGTCACTGAAATTCATCTAAGACAGACCAAGTATGCTAGTGATCTGTTACAAAAAACAAAGATGATGGAAGCCAATTCATGTGCTACTCTTATGACCACAGGATCAAAATTGTTTCTAATGGATAGTGAACTGTTTTTGGATCCTAGTTTGTATAAGAGTACAATGGGTGCTCTTCAATGTCTCACTTTAACAAGGCCTGACCTCAGCTTCAAAATGAATAAATTAAGCCAATTTCTACAGTCTCCTACTGATCTGCATTGGCAAGCTTGTAATAGGGTCTTACGATATATTCAAGGCACAAAAGATTATGGCCTTAAGTTCACACCAGCTGCCTCTTTAGAGATTGAATGTTATGCTGATGCGGATTGGGGTAGTAACATAGAGGACAGAAGGTCCACAAGTGGTATTGTGTCTACTTAGGACCAAACCTAATCCAATGGAGTTCTAGAAAGCAGAAGGTAGTAGCTCTAGAGCTTTGGCACATACAACCATTGAAATTGCTTGGCTAAACATTGTGTTCAATGAATTAGGTATATCAATTACTAAAATTCCTGTAATGGTGTTCAACGAATTAGGTATATCAATTACTAAAATTCCCGTAATGTGGTGTGCCAATGTGAGTGCTGGAGCATTGGATTCCAATCCCATGTTCCATGTTAGAGCCAAGCACTTAGAAATTGACATACACTACATCAGAGAACAAGTTTTAGCCAACAAAATTGTTGTGCAATATGTCCCCTCAAAGCTACAGATTGCCGATATTTTAATAAAGCTCTTCTGGCTACTCAATTTGCAGAATTGAGGGCAAAACTAAATGTTGTTTCTTATCTTTGTAGCTAATAACTTCCAGTTGTTTGAGGAAGTAAAACTGCTGTAGCTTGAGGAAGTAATCTTGCAGTAGTTGACAGAGTTTGTAGCTTAAGGGAGAAAATCTTGCAGTAGTTTAAGAAAGTAAACTGCAGTTGATTGAGGGAGTAATCTTGCAATAGTTGACAGAGTTTGTAGCTTAAGGAAGAAAAATCTTGCAGTAGTTTAAGGAAGTAAACTGCAGTAGCTTGAGGAGTAATCTTGCAGTAGTTGATAGAGTTTGTAGCTTAAGGGAGAAAAGTTTTTTGAGGAAGAAAACTGCAGTAGCTTAAGGAAAAAATCTTGCAGTAGTTTGAGGAAGCAAACTGCAGTAGCTTAAGGGAAAAAATATCTTGCAGTAGTTTGAGGAAGCAAATCGCAGTACTGCAGAGTTGCAGAATAGTGACAGAGTGAAGTAAACAACAGTACCTAGAAGGAGCAAACTTGACAGATCTGTACAATGAGTACAATAAAGTTTTTTCATGGTTGTTCTTTGAGGAAGCAAACCACAATGATTTTTCTTTGCTTATTTGTTTTGTTTTTGGAACACAAGCTTAAACTGCAGAGCAGTCTAGCTCACACGGAGATCCAGGAAATGCCTGGCATATATAAACAAAATTATTGAAGAGCATGAAAGTTAAAGTAATAGCAACTTTTGAAACTTGATAGAATTTTAAGAGAAATTGCTATATTTTTTCTAATTAATCAATGCCTTTAATATTTTTAATATTTAAAAATGTGTTTGATATGAATATTGAAAGAATATTATCTATCCTTAAGATTTTCAAATTTATCTTTCCGATGACAACTTTCGCACTTTTTATTAAATAAGATCTTTAAGTTTGAAAACTTTATCATGGATACACCTTTGCCCTAAATCTTTTATGTTGCCATTAGTGGAAGATGAGAGAAAAGGTAACTAAAGTCTTATAAGAAAGTATTAGGGTTAAATGGTAACTTTGTTTTTATTTAAGAAAAAAATGTTTTGTAAACCTGACCACAATATAACAATATAAAAGAGTTAAGACAAATGAGTATCTATGATAATTTTGTTTTTTGTTTTTTGTTTTTAATTTTGAGGATCCATTAGATAATGCAATGCAATATCATCCATACATTTTTCATCATTGCCTTTAAAAATGTGAAACTTGTTATCTGAATGATAAATTTAGAAACTTTGAGAGTATCTATGACATTCTCCATATGAATATTCAAAATTATTATTAGATTAAAAATAGCGAAAATTTGTTAAAATGACTTTTAATCATTTAATTATTTTATATTCATTATAAGGATTATAATCTAAAACCTTCTTCAAAAATATTTTAATTTATTTCTACCATTCATTTTTTTAGACAGTAAAATCTATGGTTATAGAATGAGGTTTGATATTGTGAGATTGAAGCCACTGACAATCCGTTGAACCTATATACAAAGAAAACAAGTGCGAAGCTTAAGTAAAACGTTGGTGTGCCACTACAAGAAAAAGTACTTTCTGCAACCAATTTTTTTTTTGCAACTAGGCAAAAATAGTTGCAGATACCCGACATTTAGTAACTAAATTCCAATTGGTTGGCCAAAGGGGAATAAAATTATGGGGCCCATTTATTCTAGCCTTTGGCGTTTAAAATTAATATTCTGCAACTAATTTGATTTGTTGTCGAAAATATCACATTAGCGACTAATTTATTTTGTTGCCAATTCTTAAACAGTAATTTTTTTCAACATTACAACACAATTGGCAACTATAGCAAGAGATTCCACAACTAAAATTATGATTACAAAAAAATAATTATTTGCAGCTACTAAATAGTTGCTAAATTAGTTGCAAATATTTATCAATTGATTTGTAACTATTTTTATTAGTTACAAAATGATATAATTACCTAAATATCTAAGTTTCTGACAATAATTACAAAAGGCCCATGGTACATTTGGCAACTAATTATTTTATGCATATTATAAATAATTGTATAAATAGTTGCAAAAACTTATGTGTAGCAACTAAAATGTATTTAGTCACTAAAAGTTGATAAATTTTTTTGGCTCCACTTTCCCGGTAAAATGAAAAAATAATATTTTAAATTATGACTAAAATTACTGTTGCGTAACTAATTAATTAGTTATAAATTATCTTCTTTTGGTAACTAAGATTTTAGTTGTCAAATGTATGATAAATTCTGCAAATCAATTTGGGTGCCCCATATTTCCACTTGAAATAAATTGAGATTTTGAGTATGTTATTTTGGCAACTAAAGTTATAGTTGTTAATAAGGTTTTCTCCAACCAAAATGTTAGCCACTAAATATTGTTTATTAAAAATGATATATACTATTGGTAACCAAAATCAACTAGTTACAAAAAGTTTGGATATCAAAATTTGACAGTGGCAACTACAACATTAGTTGAAAAATGTTATTTTTGACAACTAATAAAATATTAGCTGCTATAATGGTTTACAAACTATGAAAGTTAGGAATCCCAATCCCTAAGACCATCTCCAACCAATTGCACTAAATTGGTGCAAATTTTGATGTAAAACACTATTGCATCTCCAACCCACTACACCAAATATTACATCAAAAAGAATATTCCTTAGAATATTCTCTTTCTTTTACTTTTATTGTAATAATTAACAATTAATCTATTTCATTTATTATTTTTGCATAAATTACTTAAATATTGGGAATGATATTTTTATTAAATAATAATTACTTTGAAAATTATATTAATTTAATAAAATTAAGCATTTATTTAATCAAATAAACATTACCATCTAATATAAAATGATACCAAAAAAAAAAAAAAAAAAACACAACAACAACAATATAAAAGTGAAATTCCATATTAATAGTAATTTAATTTTTCGAATTAGTATGTTCTTCCCACAAATGATCAATTAATGCATTTTGAAGAGCATGGTGAGCCTCTGTATCCTTGATTTGTCTACGTCGAGCAAGAAAATTTTGAAATCGAACATTTTCATCTACAACAATTTCAACTTTGGGAGTTGGCGCTTTCATCTGATTCTCAATCGATGCATCAACATTACGATCATCCTCCATTATCATGTTGTGCATAATAATACACGCAATCATTATATCATGTAATACATTTTTATCCCAAAAACGTGTTGGTCCTGCCACAATTGCAAACCGCCATTGGAGAACTTCAAACGCACGTTCCACATCTTTTCTACATCCTTCTTGTTTCATTACAAATAATTTTCTTTTTGGGGCCACGTGGATCGTGAATAATTTGTACGAGAGTAAAAGTAGACCACTTTGGGTATATACCATTAGCTAAATAGTAACCCATATTATAATCTTTTCCTTGAATGCTATAATGAGCAGAAGGAGCAATACCTTGACCTAGGTTGGCAAACAAATGAGATGCCTCCTACACATTAATGTCATTGTTGGAACCTGGCAAACCAAAAAATGCATGCCATATCCAAAGATCATAATTAGCTACAGCCTCAAGAATAATAGTTGGGGATCCACTACGACCAACATATTGTCCTGCCTAAGCTATTGGACAATTTTTCCACCTTCTAGTGCATACAATCTAAACTACCCAACATTCCCTGAAAACCACGTTGTTCACCAATATGAAGTAGCCTTGCAACATCATTAGCATTAGGTGATCTTAGATACCGTTCTGCAAATACCTCAATAACAGCACGACAAAATCTCTTCAAATTTTCGATGGTTGTAGACTCACCTATTTTAATATACTCATCAGTAGCATCTGCCGGTAGACCATACGCCAACATCCAGAATACCGTTGTTATTTTTTGAAAAGGAGACAATCTGAGCCTACTGAGCTCATCCCTTCGTTGTACAAAGTAGTTATCATGACCTTTCACGTGATCAACAATACGAATGAATAAATTGCGAGACATTTGAAATCATTGGTGAAACATGGAATCATTAAACTATGGATTCTCGACAAAATAATCTTTGAACAAATTACGATTAGCAGTTTCCCGGTTGCGATTGATGACTTTATGACCAGGAATTGATCCTCTACGGATCATCTGGCTGTTTTGTTGATTGAGATAGTGAAGGAGGAGGAGGTTGTTGTTAGCTCTCATGCAAAGGATTGCTTCTTGCTCTGCATCAATTGCTTCAAGATCATTCATCAATTCCTCATCATCAATTTCATTGTCAGAAAATGATGATGAATTAGAAGATGATAAATGAGATGGACCTCCAAAATTGAAATTCATCTTTGTAGATATATCAGTTGAATGATTTGGAAGTTGATTTGGTGTGAGCTTTTATAGTTGAAGAAAATACTATTCTAGATAAAAAATAATAATTCAAAAAGATGTATTGTCCATTCAAGCTTTTGAGATTTGTGGCTTATTCAAAAAGATGTATTGTCCATTCAAGCTTTTGAGATTTGTGGCTTATTCAAAAAGATGTATTGTCCATTCAAGCTTTTGAGATTTGTGGCTTATTCAAAAAGATGTATTGTCCATTCAAGCTTTTGAGATTTGTGGCTTATTTAAAAAGATATATTGTCCATTCAAGCTTTTGAGATTTGTGACTTATTCGAAAAGATGTATTGTCCATTCAAACTTTTGAGATTTGTGGCTTATTCAAAAAGATGTATTGTCCATTCAAGCTTTTGAGATTTGCGGCTTATTAAAAAAGATGTATTGTCCATTCAAGCTTTTGAGATTTGTGGCTTATTCAAAAAGATGTATTGTCCATTCAAGCTTTTGAGATTTGTGGATAATTCAAAAAGATGTATTATCTATTCAAGCTTTTTAGATTTATAGCTTATTTCAAAAGATGTATTATTCATTCAAGCTTTTTAGATTTAGGGTTTTTAAGTGTTAATTTTTATTTTGAGTTATTGTAGTTTAATATTTGCATTGAATAAAGTTTTATATTTAATTTTTCATCATTTTTTGAATTATATCATTATTATGAATTTATTATTATAAATAATAATCAAATTAAATTAAATACAAATAATCAAATTTGGTGTCATTTTTGGTGTAAAATTTAATAATCAAATTAACTTAACAAAATTAAAAAAATAAATTAATGGTGCTATAGTGCCACACCAATTTGGTGTGGAGCTACAGTGCCGCGCCAAATTTGGTGCAACATTGTAGCTCCACACCAAATTAGCATTGCACTTAGCGTTTGGTTGGTACAAAACCCATGCCATTTTGGTGTTTTTTACACAAAAATGGCGTGGGTTGGAGATGCCCTAGTATCCCAATTTCCCTATTCTTACCTGCATCCTCTTCTTCTCCACGCACTCCCATTTCCCTCTTCACTTTACAATCTCCTCAAATCTACTGTTCTTACCAGCATCCTCTTTTTCTCCATGCACTCCAATTTCCCTCTTCACTTTACATCTCCTTGAATCTACTTTTGCCGCATACATTATGTAAGTGAACGATCCACTTACGCATCGGAAAACAAAAACATAAATGACATGGATCGTTCCTTAGAACCAAGATCCGGGTATAATATCACAGTTTATACAATATATAAACTAAATCTGCAAAAATATCAGATTCAATGTTCAATAATATTATCCACGTTGGAGGTTCCACCAAATATTGTCTCTGAACGTGTTTGCTACCGATCCAAGTATAGGATCGAACCGTAGAAGTCCACACGAAGACAATCACAAGGAACCAAGGAGGGATTTGCTAGATCCTCCTTGGCCTTAAGAAATCAAGAAGAAGAACTTTGATTTTGCACAAACCAAAGTGGCGTGGGAGAGAGGTATTTGGGGTTGTGTGTTTTCTCTTTTTCAATGAAAATGAAATAATAAAAATAACTCATACCATTTTCAACTAAAACTTTTCTTTTATAGTGTTATTTTAGTTGCCCTATTCCCATATGGAATAGGCTTGGGCTACAACCCAAACACCCTATGTTGCCAAACACTCCCAATTAGATATTTATTTTTATTTCATCATTATCTCAATTAAAATCAATTAATATATATTTAATATATATATTAACATCTAACAATAATGATAATTTATTTAAATATATGTGAACATATATTTAAACGTAATTTTACTTATTTAATTTCTCTAATAAATTAAATAAAGGCTACGACCTCAGCAAATTTAATTGCACTGTGAAATTACCAAAATACCATTTTGCCTAAAAAGATGAAAACACCCTTCTTTCTTCCTGGCTCTTAAATTATCTTCTATGTGTGTGACCCATAGGCTTCTCATCATATCGACAGTGTATAGTATTGCGATTAACACCAATTAATCGTCTCACTTATACACAGACTAAGATTGGCCCCTAACAAGGCATCATGGCCACCCGATAGATTCGCATTTAGCAAAGTAGCTACCTGTCAACGATATGGTTATCGTGCAATTTGATCCTTTCATCATTCGTTATCTTGATGAGACGAAGGCATAGAAATAGTGTCAACCTTCGGTTACTCTCGATATTAAGTATTCAGTTTTTAGACCAATGACCCGTAATATAAACCGGATAGAGCAACAACTCAATCCCATTGAGGCCATAGTTTTAGTGTCATTGCCATATACTGAATTGCACCATGAGATAACTTCTCCCATACCCGAGAGTGATGAATCCTCAGTCGATCCACCATAGTCTTGATACAGTCCTCGATGTAGCCAATCACCACCGTATTGATAGCTCTGAAAAGAACTGCGTTAGGCTAGTGTCAAACTACACTAATCGGTGCACAAGACGCTTCGATGATCTCAAGTCTAAGGACCACATGCACCACCATTCGTTAGAGGATTTGTTCCATAGACACTAGGGTTACCATCTACATGGAATCCTCTAGTGGGTCAGTCCAGTGAACTTGTTGCGGTGTAATCACCTACAGCAAGCACTTATGTGTTGCACCAGGTTGTCACCAAACCACCTTGACAAGTGAGATCTGTCACTGCCTTTCGACAGGGTCGTTCAACACTATGATAGCCTTACCGTATTACCTGTGCCCTTACTTCAGAATAATACTGGGGCTACAGACGTTTCTAGAATGGCCACCATATGTGCTAATAGGGTTCTTACTATCAAGATTTGAAACACTTGATACCCTCGTCACGGTTCTACCATTCTAAGGACATACATCAATACATATTGCAATAATAATGATTTACGTGATGTAGAATAAAATGCCGTTTATTGATTAATGAACATTATTACAAAGAGTCAATTCTACAATAATTGATTGGCTCTAGGGCATCTACTCTAACAATCTCCCACTTGCACTATAGCCAATCATTCATGCACTCAACATTGAATGACCCAAGTGCCTGCACTATAGCCAGTCATTCATGCACTCAACACTGAATGACCCAAGTGCTTATCATGCTTTTGCTACAACAGAAACTTCAATAGTGGGTTAGTAGGTATTCTGCAAATCTGCACGTTCCCTTTCTTATCAATCTTTCAGATCAGATTGAATCAACTAAGTAAGTGTTTGGAGTACTGGTGAGACCATGATTTCTCAGCCACAACAATGGCTTCATTGTTATCGCAGTACAATTATATTGGATTAGCAATGCTTGAAATCAAATCAAGTTCAGTAATGAACTTCTTGATCCAAACCGCCTACATGGTAGCATTAAAATGTGATACACTTAGCATCAATTTGTAGAATTCACTGCAGTACTCTGATTCAAGCTCTTCCAGCTCACTGCAGTTACATTGAGACAAAATGTGTAATCCCAAATTGCGAACTATAATCATCTTTTTCCCATTTGGAAATAGCGTTACTGTATCCTTTTATAGTGAGCTCATCTTCCCCTCCATAAACAAAGAACATATCCTTAGTCCTTTTCAGGTACTTAAGAATGTTCTTGACAGCCATCCAGTGACGCTCACCTGGATTAGATTGATATCTGCTACAAGTGTTCAAAACAAATGAGACATCAATCCGAGTACATAGCATGGCATACATGATGGATCCAATTGCTGATGCATATGGGTTCCTCTTCATCTTATCTCTCTTATCTTGTGTTCTAGGACACAATTCCTTAGAGAGATAAACACCATGTGACATCGGAAGAAATCCCTTCTCGAATTCTTTCATACTGAATCTTTTCAGTACTCTATCAATATATGCACTCTGACTTAGGCCAAGCAACCTACGCGATCTATCACGATAGATCTTTATTCCAAGGATGTAGGCTGCTCCCCCTAAGTTCTTCATGGAGAAGCACTTGGATAACCAAGTCTTTACCGACTGCAAGTTTGGTACATCATTCTCGATCAAAAGTATGTCATCGGCATACAGCACTAGGAATGCTACTACGCTCTCACTCACTTTCTTGTAAACACAGGGCTCATCTTTGTTCTTGATAAAACCGAATTCCTTTACGGCTTAATCAAAACGAATGTTCCAGCTCCTTAAAGCTTGCTTGAGTCCATTAATGGATCTTTGCAAATTGCATATCTTATTAGCTTGACTATCAAGAACAAAACCATCAGGTTGTGTCATATACACATCCTCCTCAAGGTTTCTATTTAGGAAAGCAGTTTTGACATCCATTTGCTAAATCTCATAGTCATGATATGCAACAATTGCAAGCATAATCCGAATGGATTTAATCATGGCAACCGGCGAAAAGGTTTCTTTATAGTCTATGCCATAAATTTGTTTGAAACCTTTGGCAACCAGTCGTGCTTTATAATTGTGCACGTTGCCATCCATGTTAGTCTTCTTCTTGAAGACCTATTTACACCCTATGGGTTTTACCCCTTCAGGTGGTTCCACCAGAGACCACACTTGGTTCTGGTACATGAAGTCCATCTCAGATTTCATGGCTTTAAGACAATTAATGGAATCTGGATCTGATATAGCGTCTTCGTAGGTTTTGGCTTATCGTCTTGGTAGACTAGTACATCACCATGTTCCACCAGAGACCACACTTGGTTCTGGTACATGAAGTCCATCTCAGATTTCATGGCTTTAAGACATTTAACGGAATCTAGATCTGATATAGCGTCTTCGTAGGTTTTGGGCTTATCGTCTTGGTAGACTAGTACATCACCATGTTGAGTCACGAGATAACCGTATCTCTAGGGCTCATGGCGTACTCTCCCAGATTTATGTAGCTCCTGTGCTACCTGAGGTGGTTCACTTTGATCCACAAGTTGTGGAGTAACCTTCTCATGATGCTCAACCACTTCCTGTGGCACATCATCCCATCTTTCGTCTAATATATCTTGTGATTCTAGAACTTCATCGAGTTCTACTTTTCTCTCACTAGCACTTTTTAGAAAATATTCATTTTCTAGGAAGACACTAGAATGAGCAACAAAAATTTTGCGCTCTTCTGGGTGGTAGAAATAGTATCCTTTGGTCTCCTTTGGATACCCCACAAATACACATTTACAAGATTTGGGCCCAGCTTGTTTGAAGTCAATTTCTTAACATAAGCTTCACAACCCAAATCCTTAGATAAGACAAGTTGGGCTTTCGCCCACTCCATAACTCATATGGAGTCTTATCTACAGACTTTGATGGCACACGGTTCAAAACGTGAGTCGCAGTCTCTAGGGCATAACCCCAGAACGATGCATGTAAATCACTAAAACTCATCATGGACCTAATCATGTCAAGTAAGGTCCTGTTTCTCCTTTCTGACACTCCATTGTGTTGGGGTGTATAAGGAGGAGTGAGTTGTGATACTATCCCACATTCCTTCAGGTATGTTTAACTCAACTTGCCAAAATTGGCATAATTGTCATTTTTGAGATTATCCTTATTGTCTTTCTTAAGAACATATTATCATGAAATAGTTCCATAAAGAATATTATTTACACTCAAGGACAATAATCCATTAGTAAACTAATATTCTCCTTTGTCTTAAGCGGACACAGAAATATAATTTCTAGAAACTGAAGAAAAATCATAATGATCCATGAGTTCTAAGAAACAAGCCCATTGGCTAAATCAGACGACAAGATCCTACAGTAAATGTAGTAGCACGTGCTTCATTTCCAACTGGTAGGTCCACCTCTCCCTTGGTGAGCAATCTACTCTACCATAGTTCCTGCATATCAATCAAATGTGAGAACCACATCTTGTGTCAACTAGATGTTTACAGGAGAAGTTAATCTCAAGAACATACCTGACGAAAAAGTGACATTCTTCTTCTCTTTTGATAGGAAGGCCTTGCAATGTTTCCTCTAGTGGCTGGGATTCCCACAGTGAGGACAAATGCCTTTCCTTTCTACAACAGTTCTTTCCAATGACTTTTGAGCCTTTTGCTTTTCACTTGAGTTGGCTTCAACCAATGTCAACGTTTTTAACATTTTCATGTCTGACTTAGTAGCCTTCAACAAATCCAGAAGCTCAGAAAGGGTATTCTTCTTATCTTCCTCAATAAAGTCATAGACAAATTGAGAATAAGAATCTGGCAAAGACTGTAATATTAGGTTAGCTAAACCTTCATTAAGTCCACATCCCAAAATCTCAAGCTTGTTTATATACTTAGTCCACTTGAGTATATGATCGCCAATTTTGGTACCCTCTTCCATCCTACATCTGAATAACGACTGAGACAACATATGCTTCTCATTTCTTCGAAGAAAATGAAGAATAGAATCTAAATCCATTTTCTGGCACTGCTGTCATAGTAATGGTGCCATTGATGCAAGCATAATGTATCTAGTCATTTCTGCTTTTGCATCATGTGTATGCTTCACTTATACATACCCAGTCTCATGGATAGAACAATCAGAAGGCTTTGGTGATAGAGCTTGCTCAATGGTGTATAATCGATTGGTTGACTGAAGTATATTATTTATACTTCTATACCAGTCAACGAAATTTTCACCATTCCATTTCTCTCCCAGTTCGATGATTTGTCACAGCGATGTTGGGATCATTTTGCTCAATTTTAAATGAATCTACAAGTGCAGAATAAGTAACCGTTATTACCATGTTCATTACTGTTTAATATGGTCTTTTATTAAATGAAGCTCCCACTATTTTTCTCAAATCAATAGCCCTTACTATTAACTCGGGAAAACCCGTTGACTTTCCTAGTGGACTGAGATCCCACCCTGCCCATTTCAAACCTTCGCTTTGTCGAAGAAGCCAAAATGAGTTGATTAGGTAGGCCAACAAACTTAATCCACACCAGTTGATAGCTCCTACTGTCAACCTCAAATGTGAAAAATCCAACAAGCCAATCACACAATCCAATGGACACTACATGCCATCATCCTCAAGTGTGATTCTCAGTATCGGTAGAGTGGACATTACATGTCACCACGTACACATAATATGTGTACTACTCTACTATGCCTATGACGTGTTTATCAACCTTCGCTTTGGCAAACAAGCAAAACTGTCATTTTAAGTCGACCTATCACCATTAAGGAAAACTCCAATGCATTTTAACCTCCCACTGGTAGAAGTGTACCCTTCGCTTTGGCGAATAAGGTTTCAAGGAACAGTGGTTTGATTAAAACCATGGTGATGGAAGGTTTACGTGACTTAATATACTTTAATTGAGGGTTTCATTATTTAACGTCTCAACAGATTATTATCTTTGTTAGAATGACATTGTTTGGCATGTTATTCAACATTCAACCTTAGCATGCAATCTAAGCAAAAATTAAATGTGCCCATACATGGCCCAACTAAAACCGATTTCCTCGAGCCTAGAGGAATTGGTGGGTCACCTAAGGGTCCTATAATAAAAACTTGAGTCTTCAAGTATGGTCGTGTCTTCCTTGATCCATCTTCAAGTACATTACATAAGTATCATTCTAAATTTACAATAAAATTAATCTAAAACTAATTTTACATCAACAAATTTAGAAACCTCGATTTACATTCGAGGGGAATGAGATGAGAAAAGAATGTACATCGAGAAGAGGAGAGAAGGCAGGACACGCAAGTCCTATTTAAAATATTACAATCATACAGACCCAAAAATAATTTAAAACATTCACCTTTAGGTCTAAGGCTCATGTACCGGACACCATGCAATGTACAAGCAAGTACAAAGCATACATTTAAAAAACAATCAATTTTTGAATCGGGTGGGTTATATATTAATTACCCTCTTAAATGTGCAGAATGATTATTGGCTTTATAGGTTCTTAAAAACTGCATATTAGTCCCTTCACGAAAAATGCAGGATTTTTGGGGGAAGCTAAAGACTTCACCACGACGAAGGTTTTATCTTCGCCGTGGTTAGAATTTCCAGTATGCACTTCACCGCGGCGAAGCTAATCCCCAATTCGTATAGTTCGCGTTTTTGCAGTTTTTTTGTGTAATAACATGAATCCAAATCTAATCGAACGCATAAACGTTCGACCAGGATATCAACCAACCAATATAGCATTCATCAACACATCATAATCCATTTTATCATTTGAATCATTCATCCAAAAACAGATTTTTCAGTTTTTGTAGATTTTTCAGATTTTGCAAAAATAACATGTTATCAACCAAATACATGTCATAAATCATACAATATTAATACCTGAGGCTCTGATACCACTGTAAGTGAAAGATCCACTTACGCAGTGGAAAACAAAAATATAAATGACATGGATCATTCCTTAGAACCAAGATCCGGGTATAATATCATAGTTTATACAATATATAAACTAAATCTGCAAAAAAATCAGATCCAATGTTCAATAATCTTACCCACGTTGGAGGCTGCACCAAATATTGTCTCTAAACGTGTTTGCTACCGATCCAAATATAGGATCGAACCGTAGAAGTCCACACGAAGACAATCACAAGGAACCAAGGAGGGATTTGCTAGATCCTCCTTGGCCTTAAGAAATCAAGAAGAAGAACTTTGATTTTGAACAAACCAAAGTGGCGTGGGAGAGAGGTATTTGGGGTTGTGTGTTTTCTCTTTTTCAATGAAAATGAAATAATAAAAATAACTCATATCATTTTCAACTAAAACTTTTCTTTTATAGTGTTATTTTAGTTGCCCTATTCGCATATGGAATAGGCTTAGGCTATAACCCAAACACCCCATGTTGCCAAACACTCCCAATTAGATATTTAATTTTATTTCATCATTAACTCAATTAAAATCAATTGATATATATTTAATATATATATTAACATTTAACAACAATGATAATTTATTTAAATATATGCGAACACATATTTAAACGTAATTTCACTTATTTAATTTCTCTAATAAATTAAATAAAGGCTACGACCTCAGCAAATTTAATTGCACTGTGAAATTATCAAAATACCCTTTCGTCCAAAAAGACGAAAACATCCTTCTTTCTTCCTGGCTCTTAAATTATATTCTATGTGTGTGACACATAGGCTCCTCATCATATTGGCAATGTATAGTATCGCGATTAACACTAATTAATCGTCTCACTTATACACAGACCAAGATTGGCCCCTAGCAAGGCATCATGGCCACCCGATAGATTCGGATTTAGCAAAGTAGCTACCTGTCAACGATATGGTTATCGTGCAATTCAATCCTTTCATCATTCGTTATCTCGATGAGACGAAGGCATAGAAATAGTGTCAACCTTCGGTTACTCTCGATATTAAGTATTCGGTTTTTAGACCAATGACCCGTAATATAAACCGGATAGAGCAACAACTCAATCCCACTGTGGCCACAGTTTTAGTGTCATTGCCATATACTGAATTGCGCCATGAGATAACTTCTCCTGTACCCGAGAGTGATGAATCCTCTGTCGATCCATCATAGTCTTGATACACTCCTTGATGCAGCCAATCACCAATGTATTGACAGCTCTGAAAAGAACTGCGTTAGACTGGTGTTAGACTACACCAATCAGTGCACAAGGTGCTCCAGTGATCTCAAGTCTAAGGACCACATGCACCACCATTCGTTAGAGGATTTGATCCATAGACACTGGGGTTACCATCTACATGGAATCCTTTAGTGGGTCAGTCCAGTGAACTTGTTGTGGTGTAATCGCCTACAGCAAGCACCCATGTGTTGCACCAGGTTGTCACCAAACAACCTTGACAAGTGAGATTTGTCACTGCCTTTTGATAAGGTCATTCAACACTATGATAGCCTTACCGTATTATCTGTGCTCTTACTTGAGAATAATACTGGGGCTACGGACGTTTCTAGAATGACTACCATATGTGCTAATAGGGTTCTCACTATCAAGATTTAAAACACTTGATACCCTCGTCACGGTTCTACCATTCTAAGGACATACATCAATACATATTGCAATAATAATGATTTACGCAATTTAGAATAAAATGCCGCTTATTGATTAATGAACATTATTACAAAGAGTCAATTCTACAATAATTGATTGGCTCTGGGGCATCTACTCTAACACATTACTCCATTGAAGGTAACTTCTTTTTGTTTTTATGTCAAAGCTCATTCTTTTACAATGTCATCTTTTGTGTTTGTTGTAATCTAGATTGAATGGTTGAGATGTCAAGTGACAAGGATTACGAACTTTTCTGTACAAATAAGTTCTAGTCCGCCATGGCTTCGAAAACCTCAAAAAGGCATGTGTTAGCGCAGATTTTCAGCTGCCTGCTTTCCACCTTTTACTTAAGATTTTTTCATTCAATCCATAAATAGATTTTAAAGACAACTAAAAAAGAGAAAAATAAAAACAAATTAAAGAAATCCTCATTTTAGAACAAATTAAAGACCGTTACAAAGTTCACTTGTGTTCGTTTCGCTTTGGTTTTTATTTCATAGATCTTGTAGTAAGCTACTGGTACAGGGAATCATAACGCTGAGACTGAAACGTAGTCATTTCGGAAGGAGAGGGGGGGGCCGCGGTGGTGTGGGGTTGGTTGTGGGGAATTATCTTTATGATTTAAATTATTGCCCCCATCTAGAACTTTTTGTTAGGTTTACTTGTGAGTTATGCAAGCTGCACTCAAACTCAATTCCAGCAGAAAATAGTCAAACCTTGCTTCTGAAAAGTTCCACTCGCAGTCAACTCTGCTGCTAACCCAGCTCACAGTCAAACTTTGTTGCTAAGTTTTGAAAAAGAAAATGGAAAAGATCCTACAATTAGCATCTCTTCTTGGTGTGTTTTTTTTGCGCAAAAAACGACTGAGATAAGCAATCACATGGATTGCCGATTGTAACTATAAAAGGAATTTGATTAATGAATTAAAAAAAAAAAAAAAATTTAACCTTTGTTGAATGTATGTTTGCTTAATTGCAGTTAATGATCTGATTTGGTTAGATTGAATGTATATACTGTGTTAAATTTAACTTGATGTTGTTTATTTATGCTGATGTTTGCAGATTACAAAGATGGCTCCCGAAACAAGAAGATCCTTAGCTTGAAGGGCAGCTGATGTTGACACGATTTAGCTTTTAGATCCGACTCCTGAAATTGCTACAGACACAGGTAAAATAATGATATTTGTTAACTTCATTAGGCACATATAAGTACTTAGATTTCAAATCATGTCTCCAATGTTTGCTTATCATTTGAGAAGGTGATAAACAGAATAGTAACCCAGTTAATTGCCCAACTTATTCAGTTTCAATAAAGAGTCAACTCCCTTAGGTAGTAGTACTCTGCTCAACTAGTTTTAACAAATGGACCTCAATAATCCTATAGGTGTCAGTCAGCAGATTCTGGACCACCTCTTAATTTCAACCATTAAGAGTCGACCCCTTTTCTACCATGGACATGCTCATTAATTGACATAAATTTAAACAGTTAGAAACTGTTTAAATTTATATGAAAGAAAATAGGATAGTGCCAAGAGTTAATGTGACTGATTTTATACATGTTTTATTAGATTTTTCATTGGTCAACCCACATTTATATTAGTAAGTAAATCATTAACTATGAGAGCGTTAAGTTAATTAGCTCAATGTTAGGTAGCTTATATTAATTGTATCGGATTAGTAGCAAATTGGATAATCTAATTAATCAATATCCTTGGTAACTGCATTGTCCTCCACAAACTTACCCAATTAACAGTCCATTCCATTATATGCTTTAACTTAATATTAAGTTATTATCTCATATAAGATGCTGGGTTTGTCTTTTATTTACAATGTATGTATATAAGCTTCAGTTTTTGAAACTTGAGGGGTGGTTTTATCTCATACAAGCTTCAATTTCTTTGCTCACACAAGTAAAAATAATCTTTGTAGTGCCAAGAAAGGGTGGGTTAATGAACAAGTAAGAGAGCTATATGTAAGTTCATCATCTTTGAATTATTGATACAAGGTTGCTTTTGTTATATGTTATGTGTTGTGATCAGGAGTAGCTTTTTCCTAAACATAAATATGCTTTTGTTTTGTCTTATATGAAAAGAAGCGTGGAAATTGTAGTATATTGCGTATCAGCCATTCATGTTTGAATTTTGAGTTATTTATAAATATAATCCATATTCTATGTTCTGAATACCCCATTTCCTTCATTTTGGATGTAACACTTTGAAATGAGTTAATAAGTTCTATTATCCTGCTTATTTACTTTTTAATCCTTTTCAGTTCATTTTCTTGAAATTACACCACTAAAATTATCACAACATAAACATCAATTCGGACACATTGTACATCACTTTGGCACACCAAACACTGAAAAACTTGGAGAATCTTTTAAGAGGAGATTGGAAAAACTATCTCTACAAGAAAGGCACCCCACTATTGGCTAATCCCCCGGCCATCTCCAAAAATTCAGTTTCATTAATAGCAATAAAGTAATTATATTTAGCACTTTTGCTGCAACTTTTGTTTTTCTTGCTTTATTCTTTGGGATCCCTTTAATTCAAGTTCATTAACTGTTTAATTTATGTTAGCTTGTTTTTAAACTTATGTAAAAATTAAACTTTAAAATTTTAAATTAGGGAATTGAAGTTTAGATTGATAATCTATGAGATACTTGCTTTTCTACTCCACCAATTTGATTTTTGTTTGGTGCTACATTACATTCTGCGAACTTTGAGCAGTCTTTCTTTTATGTTGCTATTTCATAAGTTTTTGTCACATATTGTATACCCTAGAATAATTATAATTTATTTGTAATTATTTAGTTTCTTGCTTGACTAGAGGTGGAATAAATGGGCCAGGTTAGGCGGGTCAACCCTAACCCGGCCCGTATTAAAGAGGGCTCAACTCGCATGTAACCCTCGGGCGGGCCGGGTTGATATATGGCAACCTGGAGGCCCGCGGGTTTCTATTTTGTCGCTTTTGTGAGCAACTCGCTGAGTTGGTGGGTTGGCAACAGTCAACCCACAAACCCGGTGGGTTAGTTGTTGCAACCCGCCAACCCGGTGGGTTGCCCATTAAATTTAAAAAAAATATATATATATATATATATTTTTTTTTCAAATACCCATTTTACCCTTGAAATATAGCCGTTTTATAGCAGTTGGAGGGGTCTTTTTTGTCATTTTTATTTCCCATTTTTTTCCTATAAATTGGCCCTAAACTCTCATATCCCAAATTCTCTCATTCTCTCTAATCTCTAATCTCTAATTATTCTCTTTGTTGTCAATTTGTTCTAATTTTAATTTTTATTAGTTTTTTCAATTTTCAATTCATATTTCCATTATTCCATCATTTCCATATTCCAATTCTCCTTCTTTAAATTTTTTTATTTCTTCTATTTCTATATCAATTTTTTTTTTTTTTTAACTACAATGGATAGATATTACTCTTCCATCAATTTCGATGATGAAGGAAACTATCCTAGTCCCGCTGAATTTGCTAACATAAATGCAACAGATTCCAATAGTCCTGCTTTCCCAGTCTCAGAATCCGACACCTCAAAATATGCCCCCGATTCCTCCCCATGCTGCTACAGCTCCCAGTGGTTCTAGAAGTCGTCCTCGTAATCATCGTACTCCTCCAACTTCATCTCAACAAGAAGCGGGTTCATCAACTGCTATCGGAATCAAAGACAGACACACATCAGACGTTTGGGTGCATTTCGAGAAGTTTTACGAGATAGAAAATGGAGTTCAAGTGAAGAAAGCAAGGTGCAAGTATTGTGGAAATGTTTATAAAGCTGATTCAGGTTATGGTACTAGTTCTTTAAAAAGGCATGCTAATAAACATATTGCTCAACAAGGAAATAAAGAAACCAATCAAACTCAAATAACTAATATGGGTACTACTTGGTGTTATGATTCTGATGTATATAGGGAACAATTAGCTTTATATATTGCTGCAACTGATCAACCTATTAATATAGCTGAAGATAAATCTTTTGAAAGATTGATTAAAAATTCATTTTTTCCGGGATTTAAAAGTTATTTTAAAACTGCAACTAGAAATGATTTAATAAAATTGTTTGGGAAAATGAAATTAGAATTAAAAAATAAAATACATAGTTGTCATGTTAGTGTGGCTCTAACTGCCGATATTTTGAGTGGTATATTTGTGTGACTTGTCATTATTTTGATAATGAATGTATATTAAATAAATCTTTATTAGGATTTAGATTAATGGATGTGGATCATAGTGGTCAACAAATTTATAATGAAATTATTGAAGTTTTAAAAGATTATAATATTACTAATAAAGTAATAAGTTTAACTTTAGATAATATAAGCGCTAATAGTGCAGCTATATATTTTTTTTAAAATTAATTATCTTTTTATAACAATTTGAAGTTTTTTCACCAACATTGTATATGTTACATTATTAATTTAATTGTGAAAAGTGGTATGAAAACAATTAAAGCTAATATTGATAGAATTAGGGATTCTTTAATTTGGATTACTAGTAGTAATAAAAGAAATGCTGAATTTCAAGATGCTTGTATAAAATCAAATATATCTCCTAGAACTTTTCCATTAGACATGTGTAACGACTTCTTTTTACTATCATATTCATATAATATATTAATGAAAACACAAGTATACTTATCAAAATAGTTGGGCCCAAAAATTTTATTTTCTTAATATATACATTCTTTACATAGTACAGTATCATTTGTACAAAAAGACTCTCAAAACAGTGGACAGTGTAGTCAAGTCTCCCCACTTACCGACGTCCATCCGACCACGTCCTCACCTATGTCCTGCAAAAACATATAAAAATAATGGGATGAGCACAAAGATGCTCAGTAAGTAAATCCTCTACTCCGCTATCCCCGTGTATCACTTTTCAATTCTTTCCTTACTCTTGTCACTTTCTCTTATTCAATCTCTCTTGTTCTTTCTTTCTTTCTAACGTTCTTTTCTTTTTTTCTATTCTCAATTTCTCTCTATTCTCAACAGCCATGAGAGATATCATGATAACATGTACGGATGAGATTCATATGCACTAATATAAGGCAATGCATTTTCTTTCTTTCCTTTTCTTTCTCATTCCTATTCTTATTCATTCTTATTCTTATTCTTTCTTATTCTTTGCCGATCGGTCTTGGTCGATTCATGGATTCGGAACCCTTGACCATGTGAGTGTACTCTCTCTCGTGTATAGCTCTCATCTGCATGTATTCTCATGGCTATACAAATTCTTTTTCTCATTCTCATTCCGCTCTCTCAAGGCGGAGACCGCTCTCTCATGGCGGTTTACATGCAGGAAATTTCTACACTCACGGGCTCTCCATCGCACAACCTATTATCTTTTCTCTTCTTTAGCACTTTTATTCATTTTATTCTCTAGTGCTAATTCTTTCTTTCTCTTTATTCTAAGAGAATTTATTCTTTTCTTTATATCTATTCTTAGAATGTTTCTTTCTCATTACTCATATTTCTTTCTTTGATGATTACACATATAAACATTTGCATATGGATGGCTCATGCCTAGAATCTTTCTTATATGCATTTATGAAATGCAAATATGCTATGTTGCATAAAGTAAGGTTCTCTACTTCTACTCATGCTTCTCTTAGGCATTTCATCAAACAATATGTGTGCATACATAAACCCTACTCTAACTATAGTTCTATTTCTTTCTTAACCATCCAAAATTGGAGTTCAACTCCTTCAAATCATCACACATTCTGCAAAGAAAACACACTTCAAATATTCCTCCCAAATTCTTCTAATTCTATCCATACTTCTACCAAATTTTATCAACACAATCCACCCTTCTCATGGTGGAAATTTCTCCATAATTCAACATAAACTCATTCATAAATCCATCAACTCATTTCAAACATAAAAATCCAAGCATTAATCATATATAAATCTCTACACATCATTCAATTATGCAAATCACAACTTAGGTGGATTTACTTACCTTATACTCAAGTAGAATCCACTTAAGCTCTCTACTCCTGATGGCTTGATGCTTTCTCTTAAACCTTCAACAGAAACTTAGTAAGGATCCTACTCTTACACCAATAAAATTCACATATAGAGTAAGGATTCTTACCTTTAAGTGCTTAGGATCAACTTGTATCAACTTTTAGTCAAAAACCCTCTAAAAATCCTTGGAAAATTGAATGAAAGCTTGAGAGAATTGAAGGATGGAAGAGGTGGTGGAGAAGAATGAATGAAAGAGTTTTCTAAAGCTAAACCCTTAATATTTCATATTTTCTCCACTCTTTCCCATTTTACCCTTATTCTTTCTTAGAATTCCACCTTTGCCTTTTAATTCTTTGCAAATATACCCCCCATTTAAACTATTCTCTAGAAAATTTCCTTACAATTCACTGCTCACTTTTCCTGTTAATTAGGGGTAGAATGGTTATTTTGCCCTTATGGAAAAATATCTAAAAACTTCATTAAGCTTTTCAACTGGCCCGTCACTGTGGTGAAGACCTTTCCGTCACCCTGGCGAAGAATTACAGAACCGACACCGCAATTATAAAGCCAACGTCGCCGCGGCGAAGATTATTCCTCGCCCTGACGAAGACTGAAATTCAAACATTCACCAAGTCTCAACCAAAATCAGGGCAAACACTTAACCAAACCAACTCATTAATCCAACTGAGGGTCAACCAACTGAAAATAACAACATGCAAGCTCAAATGAGAACAAATCAATAAACATTCAAGCAATACAACACAATTTAACTACGTACCTCAGGTGGGGCTTTACAATTCTCCCCCTTAAAAGAATTTTGTCCTCGAAATTCACACAAACAACTACAGGTAACGATTCTGCATGTCTTGCTTTACCTCCCATGTAGCTTTTCTACCTTGTGATTTATCCAAAGGACTTTTACTAATGGAATGCTCTTATTCTGGAGCTCTTTAATCCTCCGGTCCAAAATCTGAATTGAAGGCTCCTCGTACACAAGATTATCTTCCACAATTACATCCTCTGCGCTTAATACATGGGAGGGATCACTTACATACTTCCGTAGCATCAAGATATGGAAAACATCATGCACCTTGTCCATGCTAGGTGGTAGTGCCAATCTGTAGGCTACTTTCCCCACTCGTTGCAACACTTCAAATGGACCAATGTATCTCAATGCTAGCTTTCCTTTGCTTCCAAACCGCATCACCCATTTATAGGGGGAAACTTTCAAGAAAACCTTATCATCCACTTCGAACTCAACTTCTTTTCTCTTCAAGTTGGCATAACTTTTCTGTCTATCTTGGGCTTGTTTCATTCTCTTTCCGATCAGCTTTATATCTTCAATCAATTTCTGAGTCATCTCTGGCCCAATAGCGGTACTCAACTCATCCTTTTCGCCGATCTCATCTCAATGTAGTGGAGACCTACATCGTCTACCATACAAGGCCTCGTAAGGTACCATCTTAATTGTCGACTGATAACTGTTGTTGTAGGCAAACCCCACTAAGGGTAACATTTCATGCCAGGATGCTTTATAACCCATACAACAAGCTCTCAGCATATCCTCAAGCACTTGGTTGGTTCTCTCTATTTGGCCATCCATCTGAGGATGATAGGCAGTACTGAATGCTAAATGGGTACCCAAATTCTTCTGTAAACTCATCCAGAAAGCTGAAACAAACCTGGAATCTTTATCTAACACTATTGTCTTGGGCACCCCATGCAACCTGACTATCTCTTTAATGTAAATCTGAGCCAATTGATCTATAGAGTTACACTCCTTTACTGGAAGGAAATGGGCTGACTTGGTTAACCTATCCACAATCACATTATACCTTCTCTGTACTCCGGGGAGACCTATGATAAAATCTATTGAAATACTCTCCCCTTTCCACTCTGGAATACTAAGTGGCTGAAGCAACCCTGACGGTCTTTGGTGTTCTGCTCTCGCCTGCTGACAAATCAAGCACTCAGCTACAAACTTTGCAATATCCTTCTTCATACCTGGCCACCAATAGCCTTTCTTTAAGTCTTGATACATCTTGGTTGCTCTAGGATGAGCAATGTAGGGTGCGTCATGAGCCTCCATAAGAATTCTCTCTCTGAATTTATTATCTTGAGGAATACACAACCGATTCTTAAAACGGAGAACACCATCTACCAGATGAAACTCTGGTCTCTCATTCTCATGCACTCTCTGCAATATCTTCTAACACCACTCATCAACTGCTTGCTTTTCTTTGATTTCTTCTAGTATGGTAGACTGAATCTCTAACCTAGCAATCCCTCCTTGAATCACTTCAATCAGTTCTTTACACAATTCATCTATTTACTCTCTTTGTCATGTGAGTCGGGATAAATAAGCTTTTCTGCTTGACGTATCAGCTACTACATTAGCTTTCCCTGGCTGATATTTAATCTCATACTCATAATCTTTAACAAGCTCTAACCACCTTCTCTGTCTCATATTCAGCTCCCTTTGAGTAAAGAAGTACTTCAAACTCTTATGGTCGATGTGGATATTACTCTTTGCACCATAAAGGTAATGCCTCCAAATTTTCAATGCAAAGACTACCGCTACCAACTCTAAATCATACGTAGGGTACATTGTCTCGTACTCTTTCAATTGACGAGAAGCATAAGCTATCACCCTACCTAACTGCATCAACACAACACCAAGTCCTTGCAGTGAGGCATTTGTAAAAATGTCATAATCTACACCCTCCTGTGGCAACACTAAAACAGGAGCTAATGTCAACTTTTCCTTCAACTCTTGAAAACTCTTTTCATAAGTAGCTGACCATATAAAAGGAGTTCTCTGTTTGATAAGAGCTGTCAACGGTTTAGCCAACTAAGCAAATCTTGCTACAAATCGCCGGTAGTAGCTTGCTAGTCCCAAGAAACTTCTCACCTCTTTCACGGTTTCAGCCTCTGCCATTCAAGGATTGCCTGCACTTTACTCGGATCCACGGAAATCCCTTCTCTAGATACAGTATGGCCCAAAAATATTACTTGATCAAGCCAAAACTCACACTTAGAAAATTTAGCATATAGCTTATTTTCTCTCAATCGTTGCAACACTATTCTCAAATGCTCCTCATGCTCTTCTCTCGACTTAGAGTAAACTAGGATATCATCTATGAAAACCACTATGAATTGATCCAAATAATCATGGAATGCCCTGTTCATTAAGTCCATAAAAACTGCTGGGGCATTAGTCAAGCCAAACGGCATCACTACAAACTCATAATGCCCATACATTGTACGAAAGGAAATCTTAGTAATATCTTGCTCAGCCACTCTCACTTGATGGTACCCCGACCTCAAATCAATTTTCGAGAACACTGTCGCTCCCTTCAACTGATCAAACAAATCATCTATACGAGGTATCGGGTACTTATTCTTCACTATCACCTTATTCAATTCTCTGTAATCTATACACATCTGTAATAATCCATCTTTCTTCTTCACAAAAAGAACTGGAGCTCCCCAGGGAGAATGGCTTGGTTGGATAAAACCTTTATCTAAAAGCTCTTGGAGTTGCTTCTTCAATTCCTAAAGCTCGACTAGGGCCATTCGGTAAGGGGCTTTCAACATCGGTGCTATTCCTGGTGCCAATTCAATACTAAACTCTACTTCTCTTTTCGAAGGTAAACCTGGTAAATCTTCCGGAAATAAATCCAAAAATTCTCGGACTACTGGCACCTTCGGAATTACTGGTTGCGGAACATCACTACTCTGCCCCACATGAGCAATATACCTAGCACACCCCTTTCTTAACATCTTTCTAGCTTTCATGCTATTGATCAACATACTTAACTGATGGCCCTCTCCAAAACTAAACTTATCTCCACTATCAAGATTAAATCCTGCTTTCTTCTTCCAACAGTCAATTTCTACTCCATGCTTCCCTAGGAAGTCCATACCCAAAATCACATTGAAATTAGGCATATCAAACACTATTAAATCAACTAACAACTTTCTTTTATGAATAACTACAGACTCTCATGGAAGCATCTCTTGGGTCAAAACACTAACTCCATCAGGTAACTCTATCCTAATGGGTTGGTCTACCACAACAGAGTTCAGACCTAATCTTTCTATCATCCCATAAGATATAAAAGAATGAGTGGCTCCATAATCAATTAAAGCATAAAGAGGAACTGCATGAAATAATAACTGACCAGTTACAGCTAATGGACTAGCCTCCATTTCACTCTGTGCCACAGTAAACACCCTGGCATTCGTACCTCTAGAAGCATGTACTGCTGGTGAAGAGGAGCTTTTACAATCCTTCATTAGGTGCCCTGGTTGTCGACACCTATAGCAAACGTTCAGACCGAACTCTTTTAGACACTCCCCCAAATGATTCTTCCTACACTTAGGGCATGGAGTGACTCCAATAGTCCTAGGCCGCTTACTTTGCCAATCACCCCTATTTTTCTTTGGCTGGAATCTCTTTTTGTTTCTCATGTCTCTACTTCGCACAACCTCAACTCTTTCTTTCTGTGGAGCAGGGGACAGTTCATTCTGTACTATCATAGATGGCCTTTCTGAACTCAGCTTGTTCACATAAATCTCTACTCTCAAAACCCGCTCTAATGCTTCACTATAGGTATGAGAGGGCTCAGCTCTTGACATAACATCACGGGCTATTTTTGGCTTCAACCCATGAACAAACTTCTCTGTTCTCAACTCGGGAGTACTCACAATCTCGAGTGCAAACCTCGCAAGGGAGTTGAATCTAACTGAATACTCTTTTACTGTACTCCACCCTTGCTTCAGGTTAACAAACTCTTGTATCTTCTGGTGAACCCGGTCAACCGTTCGATACTCAGCCTCAAACACTCTTCTAAAGTCCCCCGAAGTCATAGTTGTAATATCATGAGTCTCTTCCATTAATTCCCACCAGATTCGAGCATCTCCCCGAAATAGAAAACTTGCATACCGGATCTTCTCCCTGTCTGTCATAGGAAATAAGGCTGTCACATGCTCAATGGACTTAAACCACTCCTCAGCCACTAAAGGGTCCGTTGTACCTTTAAATTCTGATGGTTGGTGTTGGCTCGACAGTCCATAAATTGGCTCAATCCGATTCTGTACGAGGGGAGATAGCGGCCTTTCTCTTCCAACATTAGGAGTCGATGGTACCTGCACGGGGGTTACAACTCTCCCTTGGGTTTCTGCCATAACTTGCTGTACAATCTCCCGAACTCTAGCTTCATCCAAGGGAGGAGGCGTAGGGTCTGGCGGATTAGAGGATTCCCCTCTACATTTTGAACTCTGACCCTTTGATCGGGTTCTACGTCTCATCTACAAAATAATCCATTCTCACATCAAATTCAATAACACACTAGTAAGGAAAGAATTTAACTTATAGTGGTCGGCTAAGGAACGCTGTGGCGGTGAGAATGACACACTGTCTCATCCCAAAATCAATGCTCTGATACCAAAAATGTAACGAATTCTTTCTACTATCATATTCATATAATATATTAATGAAAACACAAGTATACTTGTCAAAATAGCTAGGCCCAAAAATTTTATTTTCTTAATATATACATTCTTTATATAGTACAGTATCATTTGTACAAAAAGACTCCTAAAATAGTGGATAGTGTAGTCAAGTCTCCCCATTACCGACGTCCATCCGACCACGTCCTCACCAATCTCCTGCAAAAACATAGAAAAACAACGGGATGAGCACAAAGATGCTTAGTAAGTAAATCCTCTACTTCGCTATCCCCATGTATCACTTTTCAATTCTTTCCTTACTCTTGTCACTTTCTCTTATTCAATCTCTCTTGTTCTTTCTCTGTTTATACTGTTCTTTTCTTTCTTTCTATTCTTTCTTTCTCTCTATTCTCATCAGCCATGAGAGATATCATGATAACATGTATGGATGAGATTCATATGCACTAATACAAGGCAATGCATTTTCTTTCTTTCCTTTTCTTTCTCATTCCTATTCTTATTCTTCTTATTCATTCTTATTCTTATTCTTTCTTATTCTTTGCCGATCGATCTTGGTCGATGCATGGATTTGGAACCCTTGACCATGTGAGTGTACTCACTCTCGTGTATAGCTCTCATTCGCATGTATTCTCATGGCTATACAAATTCTTTTTCTCATTCTCGTTCTGCTCTCTCAAGGAAGAGACCGCTCTCTCACGGTGGTTTACATGCGGGAAATTTCTACACTCACGGGCTCCCTATCGCACAACCTATTATCTTTTCTCTTCTTTAGCACTTTTATTCATTTTATTCTCTAGTGCTAATTCTTTCTTTCTCTTTATTCTAAGAGAATTTATTCTTTTCTTTGTCTCTATTCTTAGAATGTTTCTTTCTCATTACTGATATTTTTTTTCTTTGATGATTACACATATAAACATATGCGTATGGATGGCTCATGCCTAGAATCTTTCTTATATGCATTCATGAAATGCAAATATGCTATGTTGCATAAAGTAAGGTTCTCTACTTCTACTCATGCTTCTCTTAGGCATTTCATCAAACAATATGTGTGCATACATAAACCCTACTCTAACTATAGTTCTACTTCTTTCTTAACCATCCAAAATTGGAGTTCAACTCCTTCAAATCATCATACATCCTGCAAAGAAAACACACTTCAAATATTCCTCCCAAATTCTTCTAATTTTATCCATACTTCTACCAAATTTTATCAACACAATCCACCCTTCTCATGGTGGAAATTTCTCCATAATTCAACATAAACTCATTCATAAATCCATCAACTCATTTCAAACATAAAAATCCAAGCATTAATCATATATAAATCTCTACACATCATTCAATCATGCAAATCACAACTTAGGTGGATTTACTTACCTTATACTCAAGTAGAATCCATTTAAGCTCTCTACTCTTAATGGCTTGATACTTTCTCTTAAACCTTCAACAGAAACTTAGTAAGGATCCTACTCTTACACCAATAAAATTCACATATAGAGTAAGGATTCTTACCTTTAAGTGCTTAGGATCAACTTGTATCAACTTCTAGTAAAAAACCCTCTAAAAATCCTTGGAAAATTGAATGAGAGCTTGAGAAAATTGAAGGATGGAAGAGGCGGTGGAGAAGAATGAATGAAAGAGTTTTCTAAAGCTAAACCCTTAATATCTCATATTTTCTCCACTCTTTCCCATTTTACCCTTATTCTTTCTTAGGAATTCCACCTTTGCCCTTTAATTCTTTGCAAATGCACCCCCCATTTAAACTATTCTCCAAAAAATTTCCTTACAATTCACTCCCCACTTTTCCTGCTAATTAGGGGTAGAATGGTTATTTTGCCCTTATGGAAAAATATCTAAAAACTTCATTAAGCTTTTCAACTGGCCCGTCACCGTGGTGAAGACCTTTCCGTCGACTCGATAAAGAATTACAGAACCAACACCGTAATTACAAAGCCAACGTCGCCGCGACGAAGATTATTCTTCGCCCCGGCGAAGACTGAAATTCAAACATTCACCAAGTCTCAACCAAAATCAGGGCAAACACTTAACCAAACCAACTCATCAATCGAATTAAGGGTCAACCAACTGAAAATAACAACATGCAAGCTCAAATGAGAACAAATCAATAAACATTCAAGCAATACAATACAATTTAACTACGTACCTCAGGTGAGGCATTACAACATGCCTGTTAGATGGAATAGTACTTATTTAATGCTTGATTCATGTTTACCTTATGCAAATTTAATTAGTTATTTTGTAGCAAATAATAGAGGTCCTCATTATTTGGTAGAAAATGATTGGCAAATAGCTATAGTATTTTATTCTTTTCTTAAAATTTTTTACCAACCCACTTTACAACTTTCTGGTGTATATTATCCTAATAGTCAATTGGTAATACATACAATTATAAAAATTTCAGAGTTATTTACAAAAAACAAAAATGATGAAATTTTAAAAGAACCAATAAAGGCAATGAATTTTTTTTTTTAAATATTTTAAACCCATTCCTTTTCTTTATTGTTTAGGTGCTATATTTGATCCTAGAATTAAACAAGAAGGTTTAGAGACATTAACTGAAAATTTATAAAACGCAGCATTTGCCAATCAAATAGGAGAGGTAAAAAATTGTCTTGCAGAGGTATATTTTCGATATGAAAATAGGTATGGGAACCCGCAAAGACACGAAATACATAGGGAAGTTGCATCAGAAGAAACAAATGAAGACTTCTACACTTGGGGCGTATTTAATAGGCCGAAGAAGACCCAGACCAAAAACATAGGCACAACCTCCTCTTCAGAAGCACCAACGGCAACAACGAATATATGTCCGCCATGCAGTTACAGAGTAACGGGCTTCAACAATAATTTATTTGGGAATTCCCAAAATGTTACCAACAGATCCACAACAAAGAGCCAACTTTGATGTCTTAAAATATTGGAAAACCAGAAAATGTATTTTTCTCGTATTATCAAGACTTGCCTTGAATGTTTTTGCTGTTCCTGTCTCAACGGTCTCATCCGAACAAACATTTAGTGCAAATGGAAGAATTTTAAATGAAAAGAAGACTAAACTTTCACCAAAAATGATTGAAGTCCTCACGTCTTTGAGATTGGGAACTGTCATGCCATCAAGATCAATACGAGGTTGTCGACGATACTTTAATAGAATCATTTCAATTTTGTAATATAGATGATATGGATGAGGGAGGTCCTAGTCAACCCCAAAATTAGTTGTTTTGTAAATTGTAACTTGTAAATTAATTGTCAATTATTGCAATCTTTTTTCCTTACCAAGTTTTTGTCCCATTAGGTTTTTCTTGGTGAGGTTTTTAACGAGGCAATAATTGTTGTAATTCCTTATTTTATTTTTTGATAAATGAATAAATTTAATTTTTCTTATATTACAATTTTAATGTATTAAAATTGAATTAATATTTGAAATGTTAACAAAAAAAAAATTAATTTAATTGAATTATTAATATTTGAAAAGAAGTTAACTAAAAATAATTACACAAAACAAAAAGAAAAGAAAGGAAAAAAAAAAAAGGCGGGCTAACCCAGCTCGGCCAGCACCATAACCTGGTGGGTTAGGGTTGGCAGGTCGGGCTGGGCCAGCCAATCCCTAACAAGTGGCGGGCCTAACCTGGCCTGCCTTTGTTGGCGGTCGAGTTAGGCCCAAACCGTTAAAAGGAGTAACCCGTTGCGGGCTAGGCTGTGCGGGCTACTTTTCCAACATTATGCTTGACTTATTGATTATGCATTGAATTGATGATAGGAAAAAATAATAGAGTTGTAAGATGAAACACAAGCAGGGGAAAGTGAAAACACAAAAGTAGAAATATGTGAGGAAGTTTTGGGTAAAGCTTTCGAATTTAACCAAAATTTTGCATTTTCATAGACTCAACCTCATGATACTACAGTAGAAGCATAGTTAAGGCGCATAGTGCAACAACAAGAAAGTAAGATTAAACACTTGGAGGAGTAACTCATCTTATTTGATCAACAAAAACAAAAAATAAGAATGATTGAAGAACAACATTTTCAAATGTTGGAGATGCTGAAGCAGCTCACTATAGCAGTTGCACATGCCTAATCTGCTAGAGCTCCAACTCGATTGCCATCGCCATCTCCAAGTGATAAAGAGTCTTCCTCATCAGCTAAAGCTATTTCAAGAACCTCAACTAGTGGCACTTGAGATGCTAACAATATTGATAGTTAGTTTTTTGTTGTATGGGCAGTAGATATTTCGACATGGGGGTAAGACCATCTTTTTGGACTTTTTAATATATATATATATATATATATATATATATATATATATATATATATATATATATATATATATATATATATATAATAAGGTACGTATCGAGCCAAGATTTTAGGAGCCATATCGATGTTCAGTTACCGACCGTAGTAAGTTAATTATTTCCTTACATAAAGTGTTTTATGAGTTGATAAGTGTGGTTGTCTTGTAGATGAGACGTAAAACCCGAGCAAGTAGTAGGAAGACAATGAGTGTAGGGGAACCTTCCAACCCGCCAGAATCTACTTCCCTTACCCTTGATGAAGCGGGAATTCGAGGACTGATACAACAAGTTTTAGTAGAAAGACAGGGGAGAGTTGAACCAGAAAGATTTGAACCAGAAAGATTTGAAACCCTCGTACAAGTACCGATCACTAGTGTAACAGCCCACTTGAGGTACGTACGTACTTAAGATTTGCTGTATTGCTTAAATGTTCATTGATTCAGCTTTAATTGAGTTTCTATGTTGAGTTGGTTGAGTTTTGAGGAATCTAAGAATTTCAGTCTTCGCTGGGGCGAAGAATAGTCTTCGCCGAGGCGACGTTGGCTTTGAGTAAGGCGGTTTTGACTCTGTAACTTTTTGTCAGGGCGACGGAAGTTTCTTGGCCGCAGTGACGAGCCAGTTGAAAAATTTAGTGAGGTTTCTAGAGAATTCTCCATAGGGGTAACATGACCATTCTACCCCTAATTAGTAGGAAAAGTGGGGAGTAAAATGTAAGGAAATTTCATGGAGAATAGGTTAGTGTGGGTGTGTGAGTGTAATGAATCAAACGATATAGATGGAATTTCCAAGGAAGAGCAAGGGCAAATTGGGAAAGGATAGTTATCTTAAGAGCTAAAAAGGGTTAAGTGAAATAAACCCTCCATTTCATTCATTTCTACCGCCATACCCATTCTCTAAATTCTCTCAATTTTCCCAAGATTTCTAAGGGGTTTAAGAGCGCTTTTGAGTAATTTTGAGTAGAGATTTCATCTAAAGCATCCTAAGGTAAGGATTCTTGCTTTAGATGTGAGTTTGCTTATAGTTATATTGAAGTCTTATATGGTTGTTATTGTTGTTGTTGTTGTGTTGAGTTGTAGAGAGAAGACAAGACAAGACAACAAGGGGAAGGAAAAGTGCTAGAGAAGTCACTTTTTCACAAGGTAAGTAAATCCAACCAAGTTGAGATTTGAATAAGCTTTTGAGTAGAGATTGAGTAGAGATGTATGCATGTATAAGTATGTATTATGCTTATTGAGAAATTGAGTTGAGATGAGTAGCTATTTTGTGGTTGTTGGATACACTTCATGTATGAGAAGTGTTTTAATGTGCATTGAGAAGTGGAAATTGAGATGAAGTTTGGGAGATTTTGTGTAAACCATTTTGGAAGTGTTTTTCTTGACAAGGATTATGGTTATATGAGGGAATTTTCTCCCATTTTGGATGGCTAGAGAATGAAGTAGAGTAGTAATTATAGTAGAGTTTTTGTATGCACATGAATTGTTTGATGAAATGCCTGTGAGAAATATGAGCATGAATCGTGAACCTTAATTCTTGCAACATTGCATATTGGCATTTCCTAATTGCATTAATGAGCATAAACCACCCATGTGCATTAATTGTGTATTAGGTAATAGCTTGAGAGAGAGTAGAGACTTTTGAGTATAAGTTACACTATGAGTATTAGTTTGAGAAAGAGTAGAGAATGTTGAGAATAAGCATCTCTAATAGTAAAGAGAAAGAGAGAAAAAGAGAATAGAGTAGGTTGTGCGATGGGAAACCCGTGAGTAATGGGTAGAGTATTCCCGCATGTACGCCATATTGAGAGAGCGGCATGAGTATGAGAGAGAATTGGTGTAGCCCGTGAGAGTGCATGTGGATGAGGGCTAGACCCGAGAGTACCCGAGAGATAGATTATATACTCACATGGCCAAGGGCTCCAAATCTATGCATAACCGAGTCCGATCGGCTAAAATGAATAGAAGTCACGGATAGTGGGAGCGAGTCCCAGCCGTGCCTCCAGTAAGATGAGGCCGTGCCTCCGATAAGATGAGGTTGTGACTTACAAAAGAGAGCTAGTAGCAAAGAGTTATTAGAAAGAGAAAATAGAGAGAAGTATAAAAGAGAGAGTAAATGAGACTTATAAGAAAAGAATTAGAGAGAAAGTTGTAGGGATAGATGAGCAAAGGATTTACTTATTGAGCATTAGTTGTGCTCACCCCCTTGTTTTCTATGTTTTTGCAGGACCTAGGTGAGGACACAGTCGGATGGGCGTTGACAAGCAAAGGGCAATGGCTACACTGTCCACCTTGTTTTTGATGCTTTTGTACGTGATACAACTTTTTGTATAAAGAATGTATATGTTTAATAAAAGAAAAATTTGGGCCCAACTTTTATGCTATCTTACATGTATTTTTACTATGTTTATTTTAAAAGAATATGAGTAGAATGGAGTCCTTAGCCTGATGGTACTCACCATGTTTCCCAATTGACTATAGCCCCTTGGGCATGTGTTCGAGCCATGGGGGAGGCGAAAGAAATCCCTAAAGGAGGGGGGCGGAGGAGGAAGGAGGGGGTAGGGACAAGACGAGTAAAGTGTTCACGATAGTGGGCATGGGGTAAGCCCAGCCCAGTCGTGCCCATGGTTAGATTAGGTCGTGAAATTTAAAAGGCGCTTTTTAAATGTCACGACCCAATCTAATCAGGTTTGGGCTGGTTTGGGATCACAAAGCACCCTCTCGTGACCATTCTACTTAGTATCGCCCTTGCGATTTCTTTCGCCTCCCCCACCACTCGAACCCAAGACCAAGGGGCTATAGTTCTAGCCTGATGGTACTCACCATGCTCCCTAATTAACTATAGCCCCTTGGTCTTGGGTTCGAGTGGTGGGGGAGGCGAAAGAAATCGCTTAAAAGGGGGAGGGGGGGGGGGGCGGGGGGGGGGGACAGTACTAAGTAGAATGGTCATAAGAGTGGGTGCTTTGTGATCCTCAGCCGGGCCCATGGTTAGATTGGGTTGTGACAATTAGAGAAGAGAGAGAAAAACTGGTACCTTAGATAGTACAGAATCAGATTGAGCAGATTTATGGGCTCCCAAGCCAGCATCAACTGTCAGAGTTTAAAGGTACAACAGACCCAGTAGTAGCAGAAGAATAGTTCAGGTCCATGCAGCACACGACAACATAGTTTCTTATGACAGACCGGGAGAAGATCCAGTATGCCAGTTTCTTATTTTGGGGTGACACCCGAATCTGGTGGGAATTAATGGAGGATACTCATGGTGTTTTCATAATGACCTAGGAAGAATTCAGAGGAGTGTTTGAGGTCGAATATAGAATAGTTGACCGGGTGCATGAGAAGATACAAGAGTTTATTAATTTGAAGTATGGGACTAGAATAGTGAAAGAGTATTCTGTAAGGTTTAACTCCATTGCAAGGTTTGCCCTCGGTATAGTAAGTACCCCAGAGTTAATAAGAGATAAGTTTGTCCATGAGCTGAAGCCAAAAATAGCCTGGGATGTAATGATAGGAGCCAAGCCCCCTCGAACCTATAGTAAAGCTTTAGAGTGGGCTTTAAGGGCAGAGATTTTTGTGAATAAGCTCACCCCAGCATGACCAAGTGAACCATCTCTCGCTCTACAGAGAGAAAGATTTGAGGCTGCAAGAAATAAGGAAGTGAAGAATAAGAAGAAGTTTTAGCCTAAGAAGAGTAAAAGCGATTGGCAGAGTAAACGGCCAAGAACAGTGGAGTTTCCCCCATGTCCTAGATATGGGAAAACTCATCTAGGAGTGTGTCTGAGAGAGTTGGGCCGTAATGTTTGTTATAGATGCCAGCAGCCAGGGCATCTGATGAAAGATTGTAAAGTCTCTTTTCCACCTTAGCACATACTTCCAAAGGTACTAATGCCAGGGTGTTTACCATGGCACAAGGTGAAAAAGAGGCCAGTCCATCAGCTATTATTGGTCAATTATTATTTCATGCAGTTCCTTTGTATGCTTTAATTGATTCTGGAGCCACTCACTCATTTATATCTTATAGGATGATACAAAGATTAGGTTTGAAACCTATTAGAGTGAGTCAACCCATTACGATAGAGTTAACTAATGGGGTTAGTGTTTTGACCCATGAGATGCTGCAAGGAGACTCTGTAGTGATAAATAGAAGAGAATTAGTAGTTAATTTAATAGTATTTGATATGCCCAACTTTGATGTGATTTTGGGCATGGATTTCCTAGGGAGGTATGGAGTAGAAATTGACTATCAGAAAAAGAAAATGAGATTTAATCTCAATAGTAGAGATAAGTTCAGTTTTGGAGAGGGCCATCAGTTGAGTATGTTGATTAGTAGCATAAAGGCTAGAAAGATGTTAAGGAAGGTGTGTTCTGGGTATATTGCTCATGTTGTGCAAAGTAGTGATGTCCCACCTCCCGAGTTACAGAGTGTGACAATGGTCTGGGAATTTCTAGATGTGTTTCCAGAAGAGTTACCGGGTTTGCCTCCGAAAAGAGAAGTTGAGTTTAGTATTGAACTGGCACCAGGGACTACACTGATCTCTAAAGCCCTTTACTGAATGGCCCTAGCCGAGTTTCAGGAATTGAAGGAGCAACTCCAAGAGGTCTGAGATAAACGTTTTATCCGACCAAGTGATTCTCCTTGGGCAACTCTAATATTGTTTGTAAAGAAGAAAAATGGTTCATTACTGATGTGTATAGACTATAGAGAGCTGAACAAAGTGACAGTGAAGAATAAGTACTCGCAACCTCGGATTGATGATTTATTTGATCAGTTGAAAGGAGCTACAGTATTTTCAAAGATTGATTTAAGGTCGGGTTATCATCAAGTGAGAGTGGCAGAACAAGATATAGCTAAGACTACTTTTCGGACAAGATATGGGCATTATGAATTTGTGGTGATGCCTTTTGGATTGACCAATGCCCTAGTAGTCTTTATGGACTTAATGAACCGGGTGTTTCATGATTGTCTGGATCAATTTATAGTGGTATTTATAGATGACATCCTGGTTTATTCTAAGTCAAGAGAAGAGCATGAGGAACACTTAAGATTTGTTCTGCAGCGATTGAGACAAAAGAAGCTATATGCTAAGTTTTCTAAGTGTGAATTCTAGCTTTATTAAGTGATATTTCTGGGCCATATTGTTTCTAAAGATGGGATATCAGTAGATCCAAGCAAAGCAAAGGCAATCCTTGAATGGCAAAGGCCGAAGATAGTAAAAAAGGTAAGAAGTTTCTTTGGACTAACAAGCTACTATCGGCAATTTGTAGTAGGGTTTGCCCATTGGCTAAGCCATTGACAGCTCTTACCAAGCAGAGGGCTCATTTTATATGGTCAGAGGCATATGAAGAGAGTTTTCAAGAGTTGAAGACAAGATTAACGACAGCTCCCGTTTTTGTGCTACCATATGAGGGTGTAGGTTGGGTAATAGTTTATGCTTCTTGGCAATTAAAAGAGTACGAGACAAGATACCCTACACATGATTTAGAGTTGGCAGCTATGGTCTTTGCATCGAAGATTTGGAGGCATTACCTTTGTGGTGCCAAGAGTAATATCTACACCGATCATAAGAGTTTACAGTATTTCTTTACACAAAGGGACCTAAATATGAGACATAGATGATGGTTAGAGCTGGTCAAAGATTATGAATGTGAGATTAAGTATCAGCTAGGGAAAGCTAATGTAGTAGCCGATGCTTTGAGCATAAAAGCTTATTTGTCCCGACTTACAAGACAGAAAGAATTAATAGAAGAATTGTCCAGAGAATAGATTGAGGTCATACCAGGTAGGATTGCCAGGTTAGAGGTTCAGTCTACCTTACTGGAAGAAATCAGAGAAAAGCAAGTAGCCAATGAGTAGTGTCAGAAAATATTTCAGCAAGTGCATGAGAGTAAGATGCTAGAGTTCCATCTATTAGATGGTGTCCTTCGTTTCAGGAATCTGGTATGTATTCCTTAAGATGATGAGTTGAAGAAGAGAATTCTTACGAAGGCTCATGACACACCATACACTGCTCATCCTAAAGCAACCAAGATGTATCAAGACTTAAAGAAATGCTATTGGTGGCTAGGTATGAAGAAAGATATTGCAGAATTTATAGCCAAATGCATGGTTTGTCAGCAAGTGAAAGAAGAACACCAAAGGTCGTCAGGGTTGCTTCATCTGCTTAGTATTCTTGCATGGAACTGGGAGAGTATCTCGATGGATTTTATTACAGGTCTTCGTAGAGTTCAGAAAAGATATAATGCTATATGGGTGATTGTGGAGAGATTGATAAATTAGCCCATTTTCTTCCAGTAAAGGAGAGTACTACTTCGAATAAATTGGCCTAGATATACGTTAAAGAGATAGTGAGACTACATGGAAAAACCAAGATAATAGTGTCAGATAGAAATTCCAGATTTGTTTTAGCTTTTTGGACAAGTTTACAGAGGAACTTGGGTACCAGTTTGGCTTTTAGTACCATCTATCATCCTCAGATAGATGGTCAGATAGAAAGCACAAATCAAGTGCTTGAGGATATGTTGAGAGCATGCTGTATGGATTATAGAGTATCCTAGCATGAGATGTTACCCTTGTTGGAGTTTTCTTATAATAATAGCTACCAGTCTACATTTAAGATAGCTCATTTTGAGGCCTTGTATGGTAGACGTTTAGATATCCCAATGTAATGGCTTCTTTCTATTAGTATTCTTAGAAAATAAACTATAATAAAAATACATACTCATTAAATGAAAACTAAATGGGCCCAAATTTTTCTTTTTACTTAACATATAATTCTTTACATATATAAAAATATATATACATAAACTTTAGCAATGATGGACAATAGTGCCATTTCTCTCCGCCTCTCGGTGTCCATCTGACCGCTTCTCACCTATTTCTTGCAAAGCATGGAAAAACAACGGGGTGAGCATAAAATGCTCAGTAATTAAATCATCTTCTCTTGTATCCCCGCAACTTCACCTTTGGTTCTTTCCTTATTTTATTCTTGCTCTTTTCTTTAACTGTTTCTAGTTATCAGTGTCCTTTTCTTTCTTTCTAATTCTTTCTTTCTCTTTGTTCTTTTTCTCTTTCTATTCTTTCTTTCTCTCTTTCTTATTCTTACTAACCATGCTAGAAATCATGGTAACTTGCATAAATGGAATGCACATGCAGTAATGCATAAAAATGCATTTTCTTTGTTTCTTTTCTATTTCTTATTTTGTTTCTTTTCTTTCTTGCTTGCTCAAGCTCTTCTTTTCTTTTCTTTCTTTTCTTATTCTTATTCTTATTCTTGTTCTTATTCTTCTTTCTTATTCTTTCTTATGCTTTCTTATTCTTATTCTTATTCTTTCTTTCTTATGCTTTTTTATTCTTTCTTATTCTTATTCTTATTCTTATTCTTTTCTTATTCTTTCTTTCTTTCTTTTCGTTGCCGATCAGACTTGAATGGATTCAGAACCTTGGCCATGTGAGTGAGCACAATCCTTATGTACATGCACTCTTGCGGATTGTACAAATTCTTTGTTCTTCTTAGGCTACTCAATTAAGGTGGCGTGCATGTAAGAAATTCTTCTTGATACAACCCTCATCCACATGCACTCTTATGAGCTGTACAAATTCTTCTTTTTCTTATGCCGCTCACTTAAGGTGGCGTGTATGTGGGAAATTCTTCTTATCACCCACTAGTCCCCATCGCAACAACCTATTCTTTTCTCTTCTTTAGCACTTCTCTTTCTTTAATTCTTTAGTGCTTTTCTTTCTTTCTCTTTACTCTTAAAAATTCTTTATTCTTCCTTTAAACTCTTATGCATATTTTAATATATACATATGGATGGCTCATGCTTATGTTTCTTTCTTAAGTGCAATTATGAAATGCAAATATGCTATGTTGCACAAAAATAAGTTTCTCTACTTATGCACATGGTTCTCTTAGGCATTTCATCAAACATCAAGCATACATACTTGAATTTTATCTTTGGTAAATCTATACTTCTTTCTTAAACATCCATTCATGGAGCAAAAATCCTCCACAATAAATCTAAACCCGGCCAGGAAAAAACACTTCAAATATTCTACTCAATTTCTTTCTAAATGCAACCAAACTTCACTTGGTCACCACAATCTCAACCCTACTTCTCATGGCTCAAATCTACTCATTAAGAGCCATCTACTCATCAATAATCACATTCTCAACGATCAAATTCAAATTCATAAGCACATACATGCATTTACGTACCTTACTTACAAACAATCAAATTATTTGATTACTTAAATCTTAGCTTGGGCTGGATTTACTTACCTTATGCTTGAGTAGTTCCACAAGAAGCTCTCTATCTTTTGGTAAACTTGTTCTTTCTCTCAAACCCTAAGCATAAACTTGATAAGAATTCAACACTTACAAAACTTAAACTCATATCTAGAGCAAGAATCCTTATCTCTTGATGCTTAGGATCAAATCCTTGTCAAATCCAACCAAAAGCCCTCAATTTCCTTTAGCAAATAGATAAAGAGATGAGAGAAATGAAGAGTGGAAGTGATGTATGGGGTGTAGGGAATGGGAGGGTTTCTAAGGCTAAACCCTTCTAACTCATATAAATAAGCACTCTTTCCCATTTTGCCCTTACACTTTCTTAAAAATTCCATTCTTATCATTTAATTCTTTACAAATACACTCCCACTCCAAAGCATTCTCCATGAAATTTTCTTACATTTCACTCCTCACTTTTCTTGCTAATTAGGGGTAGAATGGTCATTTCACCCCTAAGGAAATTTCTCTAGAAACTTCCCAAGAAAAATCAGCTGACTTTTTGCCTCGAAGAAAAATTACAGAGCCTACGTCGCCGCAGTGAAGCTTTTTCTTTGCCCTGATGAAGTCTGTAATTCACACCTTTGCCAAGACTTCACCAAATTTAGGGCATCCAATCCACAATATCCACAAACCAAAATAACTAAGGGCTAAATAACAACATTTAAAGGCAATTAAACAAGAGTAAGCCATGTACCTCAAAGTGGGCCTTACAATTCTCCCCACTTAAAAGAAATTCGCCCCCGAAATTCAAACGAACAACTCTGGGTAATGGTTCTGCATGTCTTGCTTTGCCTCCGATGTAGCCTCTTCAACTTTATGCTTTCTCCATAGGACTTTCACCAAAGAGATACTCTTGTTTCGGAGTTCATTAATCTTTTTGTCCAATATTTGAACTGGACACTCCTTATATACAAGATTCTCTTCCAAGTCCACATCCTCTATACTCAATATGTGGGAGAGATCACTTACATACTTTCGAAGCATCGAGAAATGAAATACATTGCGAACTCTATCCATGCTGGGTGGTAGTGCCACCCTATAGGCTACTTTTCACACTCATTGTAACACTTTCAAATGGACTAATGTATCTCGGTACCACCTTTCCTTTATTACTGAAATGCATCACTCGTTTGTAGGGGGAAACTCTTAGAAATACTTATCACCCACTTCAAACTCAACATCATTTCTTTTCAAGTCTGCATAACTTTTCTGTTATCGTGGGCTTGTTTTATTCTGCTTCTAATTAACTTGACATCTTCAATCATTTTCTGAGTTATTTCTGGCCCAAGAGCTATATCCAACTCATCTTTCTCGCATATTTCATCCCAATGTAGTAGAGATCTACAACGTCTACCATACAAGGCCTCATAAGGAGCCATCTTAATTGTAGACTGGTAGCTATTATTATAAGCAAACTCCAACAAGGGTAACATCTCATGCTAGGATACTCTATAATCCATACAACATGCTCTCAACATATCCTCGAGCACTTGATTTGTTCTCTCTGTCTGGCCATCTATCTGAGGATGATAGGCGATAATAAAAGCCAAACTGGTACCCAAGTTCCTCTGTAAACTCATCCAGAAAGCTGAAACAAATTTGGAATCTCTGTCTGACACTATTATCTTGGGCACTCCGTGTAGTCTCACTATCTCTTTAACGTACATCTAGGCCAATTGATCCGAAGTGGTACTCTCCTTTATTAGAAGAAAATGGGCTGATTTAGTCAATCTGTCCCCAATCACCCATATAGCATTATATCCTTTCTGAACTGTAGGGAGACATGTAATAAAATCCATCGAGATACTCTCCCATTTCGACTCAGGAATACTAAGCGACTGAAGCAACCCTAACGGCCTGTAACGCCCACTTTAAGGTATGTCACTTATATGAGTTTGTTTACCCTTAATGTTGATTATTGACCCTAAGTTAAAGTTGGTTTGTTGATTTTGTGGATTGATTGCCCTGAAATTGGTAAAGACTTGGCGAATTGTAGAATTACAGACTTCTTTTTCTTCGCCTCGGCGATGTACGCTTTGTAATTTTTCGTCGAGACGAAGAAAAATCTTCGTCGGCGCCAAGAGTCGGTTGATTTTTCTTGTGAAGTTTCTAGAGAATTTTCCATAAGGGTGAAGTGACCATTCTACCCCTAATTAGCAAGAAAAGTGGGGAGTGAAATGTAAGAAAATTTCACGGAGAATGCTTTGGAGTAGGGGTGTATTTGTAAAGAATTAAAGGATAAAGATGGAATTATCAAGAAAGTGTAAGGGCAAAATGGGAAAGGGTGCTTATTTATATGAGCTAAAAAAGGTTTAGCCTTAGAAACCCTCCCATTCTCTACACCCCATATATCACTTCCACTCTCCATTTCTCTCATCTCTTCATCCAATTTGCTAAGGAAATTGAGGGCTATTGGTTGGATTTTGACAAAGATTTGATCCTAAGCATCAAAAGGTAAGGATCCTTGCTTTAGATATGAGTTTAAGTTTTGTAATTGTCAAATTCTTATCAAGTTTATGCTTAGGGTTTAAGAGAAAAAACAAGTTTCCAAAGGATATAGAGCTTTTGTGGTACTACTCAAGCCAAAGTTAAGTAAATCCAACCCAAGCTAAGATTTAAGTAATCAAATGATTTGATATGCATGTATATGCTTATGAGTTTGAGTTTGATTGTTGAGAATGATATTATTGATGAATAGATGGCTTTTGATGAGTAGTTTTGAGCCATGAGAAGTGGAGTTGAGATTGTGGTGACCAAGTGAAGTTTGGCTGAATTTTAGAAAGAATTTGAGTAGAATATTTGAAGTGTTTTTCCAGGCCCGGTTTAGATTTATTGTGGAGGAGTTTTTCTCCTTTAATGGATGGTTTAAGAAAAAAGTAGAGATTTACCAAAGATAAAATTTAAGTATGCATGCTTAATATTTGATGAAATGCCTAAGAGAAGCATGTGCATAAGTAGAGAAACTTATTTTTGTGTAACATAGCATATTTGCATTGCATAATTGCTCTTAAGGAAGAAACATAAGCATAAGCCATCCACATGCATATATTTGCATATGCATAAGAAAGAATAAAGAATTCTAAGAACAAAGAGAAAGAAAGAAAAGCACTAAAGAATTAAAGAAAGAAGAGTGTTAAAGAAGAGAAAAGAATAGGTTGTTGCGAGGGGAAACCTGTGGGTGATAAGAAGAAGAAATTCCCACATACACGCCGCCTTAAGTGAGCGGCATAAGAAGAAGAAGAATTTGTATGGCTTGTAAGAGTGTATGTGGATGAGGGATGTACCAAGAAGAATTTCCCACATGCACGCCACCTTAATTGAGTGGCCTAAGAAGAAAGAAAGAATTTGTATAGTCCGCAAGAGTGCATGTGGATGAGGACTGTACTCACTCACACTGCCAGGGTTCTGAATCCATGTATCAACCAAGTCCGATCGGCAAAGAATAAGAAAGAATGATAAAGCTTGAGCCAACAAGAAAAGAAAGAAAATAAAAGAAGAGCTTGAGCAAGCAAGAAAATAATAGAAAGAAAAGAACAGAAAGAAATAGTAAAGAAAGAAAGAAAATGCATTTTTATGCATTATTGCATGTGCATTCCATTCATGCATGTTACCGTGATTTCCATCATGGTTAGTAAGAAAGAAAGAGTAGAAAGAAAGAATAGAAAGAAAGAAAGAACAGAGAGAATTAGAAAGAAAGAAAAGAACAGTGAGAATTAGAAACAGTGAAAGAAAAGAGAAAGAACAATGAAATAATGAAGAAGTGAAAGAATAGAGTAAGGAAATAACCCAATATTAAGTTGCGAGGATAAAGGAGCAGAGGATTTGCTTACTGAGCTTTTTGTGCTCAACCTGTTGTTTTTCCATGTTTTGCAAGAAATAGGTGAGAAGCGGTCGGATGGAGGTCGAGAGGCAAAGAGAAAGGGCACTATTGTCCACCGTTGCTAAAGTTTTTGTATATGCTATTTTGTATATGTAAAGAATTATGTGTTAAGAAAAAAAAATTGGGCCCATCTAGTTTTCATTTAATAAGTATGTATTTTTATTATAGTATAATTTCTAAGAATACTAGTAGAAAGACACTATTATATTTTTGGTATTTTATTATATATATGAAAATATGATATTTGATGTTAGTGAACATATTTTTTATATTGTGTCAATTATTTTGTTGATGTTGAATTTATAAACTAGGTCATTTATGAAGAGCAAAAATAATGATTTTAAATGTTAACCAATTAACTATTAAATTATTAGTTGTAGAAATAATACAGCAACAAAGACTAATAAATGATATCTGACTAAAATAATTAGTTTTGAAAACTCATATACAATCGGTTACTACATTATTTAGATGCAAAAAATTAATTTTAATGACTAAATATTAGTTACAAAATGTAAGAAACCAAATTGGGCATATATATTTCCCCACTAAAAACGAAATGCTTTTGCCACTAATTATTTTCTCACAAAAAACACATTTTGGAACTAATTTCATGGTAGCGAAAAGTAATTTATCATATTTAGATTCCACATTCAGCATCTAAAATTATTGGAATTAACCACCAAATTTTTGTCACCAAAAGATACATTCGTCCCCTAATAAAATAGTCATGAAAAACTTTTATGAAATTACCATTACACCTTCAGTGTTTAATTTTTGTGGCATTTGCGACAAATTATTAGTCACTAAAAGGTACATTTTGCAACTAATTGATTAGTCACGATACAATTTTATCAAATTAACCTTGCACATTTAGCGTTTAAGCGGGGGACTATTTCAACCTACAGTTAATGACTAATATGCTAGTCACCAAAAAAAATCTTTTCGCGTCTAACCAACTTTTTAAACACCCATACTTTCTACGACAGCCGTTTTGCAACTACGTGACGACTACGAAATTTAGACGCGTAAGACATTTAGTGTCTAAATTTTACTATCGACGTATAATGTTGCTAGACGTCGAAAGCCGTTTTTCTTGTAGTGGTGGTATCTGCTATAGGCACTCTGACGCTCAAGTCAGTAATGCTGAATGAGACTATTTAGTGAGGATTAGGGGAAGGAAGGGTTTACTGAAGTCTAATAAGAGAACTACGACGAGTGTGCTAGTTCTCAAGAGCAAGAACTTTGATTATAGGTAGAAGGTATTGAATAATTGATCTTTAATGAGAGGCAAGATCTCTCTTTATATAGTGGTCATAGGATCTTCAAATCCTAGTAGGACTCTGAGTTTAAAGTTATAGTAAATAGGAAGGTCTTGACTTACTTGCTTTTGTAGGAGTGAGAGCCCTGATTCACCTCAGATAGAGGATCTTAAGTGAATTAGGATAAAACCCAAATAAGAAATAGGTGTATTAGGGTTTTACTGGGATTTCGAATCCTTAGAGAATATCATGGGTCAAAGCGCCTAGCCCTAGGTGGGCTAATGATGATACTTAACCTGGAGAGAGGCTGAGTTTAGGCTATAAATCTGGCCTATGATATGAACTTTGACGTAGGCCCAACTGGAATTAGGTCACGACCTTGGGTATACATAATAAATGTTACCTGTTTGGGTCTCATAAGACCTAAAATGATTTTTTGCCCATACAATTTTGATAAGACTTTTGTATTTCTTTTTCTAAAAAAAAATGCAGATAAATTTTATATCAAATAAACCATAACATAAGCTGAAAAAACGATAGTGCTCATGGTCGGCTCCTTTTGCAGAACGTGAGGCTGTTAATATAAAAATACCTTGGCATACAAACGCTTCTTTTTAGAAATAAAAAAGAAAAAAGAAAAAAAGCAGCAAAATAAATAAATATATATTATTGGTGACAGTGAGAGGAAAAAGTAAATGAACGCTAACGAGACTGAATTGAAGATTCCATGCTGACGTTTAACACTTTATGTCATTAATAAAGCAAATTAAATGAGCATAGATGCTTATAAAAAGGGAAAAATGAAACTTTGTTATATTAATTCAGTGAACATTCCAAATCTCTCTTTGTTTTATTTTGTTCTCTTTAATTTCCTTAATCTTCTGGAGAGAAGACAAATAGACATGAAGAATGGTCAGGATCAGGATAAACAGTCATCAAGATCTAAGAAACGTACTACTATTCATGACTCTGCTCAGTCGGAGGATGTTGATGGGTTTCAGAAGCTACTTAAGGAGAATCAATCTCTTCTCAACGAAAGAAATGCAATTGTAAGTTTTTTTTTTTTTTTTTTTTCTTTTTGAGTACTAATGCATGTATATCACTTGAAAGAATTAGATTTTATCAGCTGGTTCTTTAAAGGGTTTTGGACAAATTAAGACGGAAACAAAAAATAAGTTTCGTTGTAAATTAATTAATTTAAGTACAACTAATCTGAGTGTGTATATCTTCCATTTTATGCGTTCGTTTTGGTTTAACTGCAGATGTTGGAGACACCATCTTTCTGCTGGTAACAATAAGGCAGAAATATTGAAATTTCTGCTTGAATGGAAAGGAGATGATAAAGTTGGCTTGGAAGCGAAAAATATATATGGTAAGTGAAATTTATCTGTTTTATGTTTTATTAATTTTCCGGAGAGAAATCTAAGCACTATAAAGTCAAAAAATATGCTAGTAATGACTACTGATGAAATTAAAAAAAAAAAAACACGAGAGAGAAAAAACCCATCTTCCTTGAAAAACAATGTGTTATATATATTGATCTGTTGAGTTTTGCAGTGTGGAAAAACTCCATTGCATTTAGCAGCCAAGAATGGGAGTAATGAAGCTGCACGATTACTTCTTGCTCACGGTGCTTTTTTTGAAGCTGAAAATACTGTAAGTGAAATTTATATGTTTTATATTTCGTTAATTTTCCAGAGAGAAATCTGAGCACTATAAAGCCAAAAAATATGCTAGTAAAAAATATGACTGCTTTAGAAAAGAGAGAGGAGGGGGTGTGGTGTGGGAAACCATCTTACTTGAAAAACCATGTGTTATATATTGATCTGTTGAGTTTTGCAGTGTGGAGAAACTCCATTGCATTTAGCAGCCGAGCATGGGTGCAGTGAAGCTGCACGATTACTTCTTGCTCATCGTGCTCTAGTTGATGCTCAAACTGAGGTGTTTTTTAATTCTGAACAACTTTTCCTGAAAAATGTGATAGTGATATTTTTATTCAATTTATTTCCCATTGTTACATGCAGTATGGAGCAACACCACTAAAACTTTCGGTTTTGCACTCAATTCGAACTGAAGACTGTTCAATTGTCAAGACATTGCTCGAAAATAATGCTGATTATAATGCTACAGATGATGTATGGATTTTAATATATATTCTAAAATAATATATATATTTATTTATTTATTGCTAAATATCAGTAATTTAAGTAACTTTGAATGCAGGAGGGCATGACTGTTCTAGATCATCTTTCAAAAATCCAAGAAAGTGGGAAGTTAAGTGGTGTATTTCTCTCTCATCAAGAAGGGCAACCAAAGAAAATGGTACTTGAAGCATGCAGCAAGCAAAAAGAAAAGATGGATGCCCTTGATAAAGAGCTATCAAATATTGTGGGGCTGGATGAACTCAAGATGCAACTTCGGAAACGGGCAAAGAGCTTTTTTTGTAGATGAGAGGCGCAAGGCCCTTGGACTGATAGTTGGCACTCAAAGACCTCCTTACATACCATTTGAAGGAAATCCTGGAACAGGTAAAAATAATTGCTGCACAGTTTTATAGATCTTTCCTTGAGGGGTGCCGGTGCATCTAGAGTTTTTGATTTGAGGGACAATTGTTTATAACAACTATTAGACTCTATCATCCAAATTAAAACAAAATATCATTAGACTCTATAATCCAAATTAAATCGGACAATGACATGCTTTTAATTATGATCTAATATTTCATGTAATTTGTTTTTAGGCTTAAGAACAGGATCTGGTAGAATTTTCATTTATCATGTTTTTGGGTTTAATTATTTTAGGGGTAATTAATAATTTTATAGAGTATTGAGGGTCAAAGAGAAAAAAAAAAAAAAATATATATATATATATATATATATATATATTTTCAATCCCAGGAAGGGTGCTACCTCACCGTGGGGTGAAACCTTTGTAGAAGATGAATGTTGGCGCCGGAAAACTTCCTCACATGCCATTTACAGGAAATCCTGGAACAGGTAAAATTGTTGCTTCCTTTATCTTTCCTTGAGGGTACTGGTGCATCTTAGAATTTTAATTTGAGGGACTATTGTTTATAAAAACTAACAGACTCTCATCCAAATTAAAAATAAATATCCATAGACTCTATAATCCAAATAAAATGGGAAAATGGCATTCTTTTGCATGAGAGACACGGGGCCCTTAGACTGAAATTTAGTGGTAGAAGTAGGATTTTAAGTGAGAGGGGCAAAATAAAAAAAAAAAAATGATATATTGTAAATTTTTTCATAATGATAATTAAAAAATAAATTGTTCAATACAATTATAATTTTTCTAATATATGGTGAGCAAATAAAAGAAATGATACTAACATAAGGAAACTTAAAAAAAAAAAAAAATCATTATTTTCTATTAAATTAAAGAAAACTAAGTAGAATAGGATTCATAAATTAATGAAGAATTTGTCCTATATCAAAGCATTAATTTATGAAGTTTGTATAAATTATTGTATTAGGTAACTCAATTTTTATATGGTGGACTTAATTATAATCTGACATTTCATTATTTTTTTTATAGGCTTTAATTTATTTGGTAAATTTTTATTTAACTTGTTTTTGGGATCAACTATTTTGGGGGTAACTAGTAATTTTATAAAGCATTAAGGGCCTAATGAATAGCTCGTATTGTTCTTTTTTCTTTTTGAAATACCAGGGTGGACACTGCCTCACCCTGGGTTTGCACAGGCTTCGCCATGGCTGAAGGTTGGCACCAAAATACTTCCACACATGGCATTCCTAGGAAATCCTGGAACAGGTGAAATTGCTGCTTGCTTTATCTTTAGACTCTACCCTAATGTAGCTAGTATAGCTACCCTGAGTTTGCACAGGCTCCACCATTTGTGATGTACTAAAAAATATCCCTAGTGATTTGTTTTTACTTTTCTTTTTCATCAATATATATAATAATATTGAGTAGTCTTAATATATAGACACTTTTTTGAGAGAGTAATTAAGAAAAGATACAAGTTGTTGATGCTTGATTTTGACACCAACGACTTACACATGCAAAATGCTAGGAGAGTCTTAGAAGTTATATGTGGTATGGAGATATGTAGCAAGAGAGTAAATAAAAGATGGTTTTTAAAGTGGTTCGGATGCTCAAAAGCAAATCCTATGTCCATAATAGTCGTATTAATGGATAGTTACAGTCAGGTCACGTGCAGCGAGCTGAATTACAATCTAGAGAGAATGTAGAGAGGGAAAGAGAGAATTTATGTTGTTTAAGACTAAAGATAAGCTGATGGGAATGCAAAATGTCATATTTAACCCCCTTAATGTTTAGTCTTTTATATGTATTTGTTTCCTAATTGTACTAATTATTACTTTATTTTGGTTTAGGAAGCAAATGGAGGTATTAATTGAAAAACGGAATTAATTAGGGGAATTCGGACAGTTTCGCCACTGCTTCGTATTCTGGGCATAATTATCTCATCCGAGCTCCGATTGAGATGATTCAAAATTCTGTGCAACGCTAAGAAAGAGATCTACAACTTTCATGTTTTGAGGTTTTAGAGATACTGGCTGAATAAAGGTTGTAATCGAGCTTGAAGTTGACGCACCTGCATTGCCGACGTCCTGGAGCGTTCTGACTTGTTATGCAAGTCTATTATTGCACGTTTTGAAGACATACATGCTGCACGAAAATTACAGCTGGAAACACTACTTTCCTATTTTATTAGGACTCTATTTTATTTTATTTCCAGTTAGGATTAAATTAGGATTAATATTATTTTAGGATAGGAGAATATTTCTTTTAGGAGATTGAGTGGGATTCAAACACTTAAATCTGGATTTTTGCTAAAGAGATCAGATTAGGTTTGGAGGGACCACGCCTCTCTCTTCTCTTCTCTGGAATTTTTCTTTCTTTTTGAGTTTTTGTTGATGGCCATGAGCGGCTAAAACTTTTGTAACTTGGTCGTCGGAAACGGAGACCTCGGAATCAACCAACTGTGAGATCTAATCTATGTTATTTTAGTGTTCATTTTTCGTGTTTGAGTATTGAATGTTATTCTGTGCATATTTTCATGATTGATGCATTTAATTACTAGGAGGCCTACTAGTGTATTATTTGTTGAAATCTACCGCTAAGTTTGATATCAAATCCGTAATTGTTTGATCCCTCCAACTTGTGAAGCAATTAGGGTTAGTAATTTGCTGCGTCAGGAATTAATAACCTTATGAAGAACATTCAACTAAATTAAATACAACCGCTTGTGTTTGTGTTGTTTAGCTTCATCGATCTCTCTAATTCTTAAGGCTGCCACTAGATTAAATCTTGAGCGCTTGTCTAGGGTTGTTTAGTGGTAAGATTAATTAAGAGCGCTTGTTTCCTAATTAATTAAAATTAAGGAGAGATAGGAAAATAGTTCCAACGGTGAATATTCAATGTATGAATTGATTATTTTTTGCATCAATGATCAGTTGTGAGATTCCGATGGTGGATGTTGACGGAGACCAAGTTTCATTATATTAATTGATTTCGAATTGAACTGTTTTTGTTTTTTTTTGGTTTTTTGCTAAGAACGTTTTCTGTTTTACACAAAACCCCCCAGCTTTGTTCACATAACATCAAATTCGGCTAGACACTCTTCGTGGGATCGACCCTTGCTTACCCTATTTACGATTCGGTAGTTAGGTTCGGAAGGTTTTAATTAGGGTGCCTATGACAAAGACGCTATTTTGATTTTGCCGCCGACGGGAGTGATTCTAGTTGATTTTTTTTTGTTTTTGTGTTTGTTGTGATTTTTATTTTGTTCTTGTTATTTTATTTTTATTTTCAAGAAAAAAAAAATATATTTTGGCAGTACTGTTCACGGTAGGAATTTTGGTGGAATTAGGAGTAGTGCGAGTACCCGTTTCGAAGAAAACGGCGTTCTGAGCAAAACTAGAAATTTTTCTAGCCCCATCCTCTTGAGGCCAAATTCGAATGTTTTGATATAGTTTTTTCCGTTTTAGTGTTTCTGGCCAATTTAACTTAATTTTTTTTTTTTTAAATTTTCTAGTTAGTTTTCAATTTTTGTCATTCATTCTAATTCTTTTATTAGTTTTTTTTGTTGTATGACCAGGTCCTCTAACCTTGGTGAATTAACATTCGATCCAGAAATTGAAAGCACTTTGCGTAGGTTAAGGAAGGAAGTTCGGAGAAATTCTGAGGAAAGCAATTTGGCTTTTGATTCCCAATTTGCTAGCAACTCTGATATAGAAGAGGAGGACATCATGGCTGGAAATCGAACTTTGAAAGAGCTTGCTGCCTCTGATTTGAATCAAGCGCCTTTATGCATAACGTTTCCTGTTTTAGATGCTGCCACTACTTTTGAATTAAAATCTGGACTAATACATCTCTTGCCCACTTTTCATGGTCTTGTAGGTGAAGATCCTCACAAGCATCTAAAGGAGCTTCATGTGGTTTGCACAAGTATGAAACCTACAGGGGTGACCGAGGAGCAAATCAAATTAAGAGCTTTCCCGTTTTCTTTGAAGGATGCAGCTAAGGATTGGCTCTATTATCTACCTTCCGGAACTATAACCACATGGAACGAGATGAAGAGATTATTTCTGGAGAAATATTTCCCAGCTTCGAGGGCAGCCAACATCCGGAAAGAAATTTGTGGTATAAGGCAGCACAACGGAGAGTCCTTACATGAATACTGGGAGCGCTTTAAGAAATTGTGTGCAAGCTGCCCCATCATCGATTAGTGAGCGATTCTTGATCCAAGATTTCTATGAGGGCCTTACATATACTGATAGGAGCATGATTGATGCTGCAAGTGGAGGAGCTTTGGTGGATAAGACCCCTGAGGCCGCGAGGAACTTGATTGCAAATATGGCGGCCAATTCTTAACAATTTGGCAGTAGGCTTGACCTTCCATCTAGGCGTGATAATGAGGTAAATATTTCTTCCCTAGAACAACAAATCTCGAGTCTAACTTCTCTTGTTCGTCAAATGGCTGTAGGTAACATGCAAACAGTGAAGGCTTGCGGGATTTGTTCGGTAGTAGGGCATCCAAGCGACATGTGCCCAACTCTTCAAGGAGCCTGTTGAGCAAGTGAATGCAGCAGGTGGTTTCCCTAGACAACCGCAAAGGAAGTATGATCCTTATTTGAGCACATATAACCCTGGATGGAGGGATCACCCTAATCTTGGCTATGGGAATCAACAAATGAGTTAGCCCTACCCTCAAAACTGCCCAAATTACCAGCAGTATAAGCAGCCATACCCCCCTAGACAACAACCGCCCAAACCCTGCGCTAATTCGGTATGTCTTTAGAAGATATTGTTAAGTCTCTTGCTACTAACACTTTGCAATTTCAACAGGAGCCGAGAGCTAGTGTTCAAAGTTTAGAGAATCAAATAGGGCAGATGGCAACCGCGATCAATAGGTTGGAGGCACAAAGTTCGGGGAAATTACCCTCTCAAACGGTGGTGAATCCAAGAGAAAATGTAAGTGCGATCGTCTTGAGAAGTGGTAAAGAGGTTGAGATTCCAATAAAGGCAGCCCCTGCATCGTCGAAGGAAGAAAAGGAGAAAGATGTAGTTGTAGACAGCAACGTTCCCAACGACGATAGTGTTCCTAAGCGTAAGTTTCCACCTTTCTCTGAGTATAAACCAATACCACCTTTTCCTCAAGCTTTAGCAGAATCCAGAAAAGATGAGGGAATGGCCATGATCTTGGAGGTGATCTTTAAATGTGGGGTGTTGATACCTTTTCACCCCTTCATTAGATAAATCCTCGACCACTTTGAGGTTGCGCCATTGCAATTGACACCTAATACATATATGATAGTTGTTGCTATGTATATTGCATGTGGCAAATATGGCCTTAGCGGGCTGACAATGTTGGAGCTCGCATGTGCTTATTATCTGAAGAAGAGTAAGGATAAAGACTTTTTTTACCTCTGGAAATGATCTAAGATTGAGGGAGGACTATTTGTTTACCCCAGTTACGTCGGGGCTTATGACCAAATTTTTCTTTTTTGAGTATTATGGCGTTTGCCAGTTTAGGGAGCCGAGTAGGTTTTTCTTTCCTTCAATTTACAAAATGTTCCTTTTTCTTCAGCTTTTGTTTTTAACAAACTTTTTTGTCTCATTGTAGGAAATAAGATGACCAGATTGACGACTCGGACAGATTTTAACCGAATTGTGGCATTCAGTAATCTACCCAAGCAGAGTCGCAATGCGAGACTACTCATGACTTCTGCCAACCTAAGGAAGTACGGTTTTTTCAATCTGGAAGTAGCTTTGGAACTAGTAGTCCATAAGTATCCTCACACTTAGAACCTTTTTCTTCTGTCTATAGTGACCTTTTCGCTATCATGCTTTTATGGCATGCAGCAACAATGCCACCTAGGGTTTGAAAGCCGACAACGAGGACTAGGGGGTTCGTATGTCCTTGGGTCACCTTGGCTGAGCTAGCTGAGGCTATCCCTGCCGATATCCCCAAAAGAGGGATATAGATTGGCATGCAAACACCCACAAAATGACATGGGGAAGCTCATCGGCCTACGGCTACTTGTGTTGCTAAGCAGAAAACCATAGGCCAGAAAACCAAGAAGAGGAAACAACTATTGGCTTAGGAGGAATCGAAGTCCGAGCTAGAGGGCCTAAGGGTGCAATTACAGGGATCGCAGCCTTACCAAGCTTTTTGCTCGGGGTGCCTCTGAGGCATGCACCTGGCATTTTTGTGATCCCCTAGAGCTTGCGCAGAGGAATGGGAAAGGCCGCAGTTTCTTGAAGGAGAGCGGGCAAACAAGGGGTCGACAAGATGCTAGTTCCTCTAGGGGCAGACACGCCTGTGCTTTGGATTTCATGGAGCAACTCCAGGAACACCTACAGCCAATGGTGTATACCCTATTGGAGTGCCAACTAGCTATGGCCTTTGAGGAGTTCATGGCTTCCTGACCTATAGAATTGATGGCTACACTTTTTAGCTGCAAAGCCTAGTAAAACAGCTCGTTCTTGTCGAGGACTTCCCAATATCAACCTTTTATGATTTTCGGGAAAATGGAGGTTAACTCTTGTTTATTTTCTCATGCAGTCTCTACTCGCCTTACATATTGTATAACAGAAGATCAATCTAAACTCTGTTGGAGGGCTCCACAAGCCGAGGGAAGAGAATGCCAAGCTAAAATAGGATTTTGTGGCTTTGGACGTAGAGGCAAAAGCGTTTCGCGACTAACAAAATCAGTACTTGATAAAGAGAAATTTTGCCCTTCGTACAGTGGAATTCTAGAAGGCTGAGCTCGAGAAGAGAGGCAAGGAGAACAAAGAGGTCTAAAGGACAGTGGCGAGACTCAGCAAAGAGTGTGGCGAAAAGAGAAGAAATTGAAGATAAACTTTGAGTGTGCCATGAAGGCAGAGGAAGACAGAACTCGATTGTGTGAAAATTCTGAGAAGCAAAAAAGAGCTTCGGAAATGGACCTTGAGCTATCCAAGGGTGGGTTGCTTCATTAACTGATCAAATGAAGTGGTAAAATCTTGAACTTGGGAGGAAGGTGGCTGACTGGGCAATACAGGCCATCTATAGCTTGCGACCAAGGAATCTAGGGATGGACCTCTCCGATCTCCCGAATGAATATCAGGACATCATTGCTACCATGGCCAAAGCTGATGATGTCGAGGAGGAAGAGGGACAAGAGCCTCCTCCAAAGGATGACAAGCCTGAGGCCTACATCCTTGAGGACCTAATAGCCGATTAGATGGTCAGCGACCAACCGGGCGATATGGAGGTCGCACCTATAGAGCCTGGAGGTGGAGACCAGTGATTGCTTCTTTTGCTTTTGCACCACTTTTCTTTTGAATCTTTCTTTTTATTTTTTCACTATACACTATAGTATTTTTAGCCATTTGTGATAGCACTTCTATAATTCAAGCACTTCACAAAACTAATGTTACATATCTGAACAGGAAACTTGTAAAACATCGTAACGAATAAGATCATACAAGATATATTTGTTTAAGACAGAGAAGAACAATCTTATTTGTAAAGGTTAAAAGGAAAACTTTACAAGTAAAAGAAATGGAAAATTAAGAGCAAGTTCGGAATTACTAGTAATAGGGGCGTAGATGCTCAACATTCAAAGCTCGTGGTACTTCGGAACCATTAAACCTCTTGAGGCGATACATTCCTGGTCATATTACCTTGATGATGCAGAATGGACCTTCCTAATTAGGTCCCAATACGCTTGTACTTAGTTCCCTTGTACTAAGAAAGACTTCTTTCAGCACTAGGTCGCTGACCTGAAAGTCTCTTCTTCTGACCTTAGAGTCGAAGAACTTTTTCTCAAGCTGCTAGTAAGATGTTATCTTTAACCGAGCCCTATCGCAGTTTTCTTCAACTAGGTCCAGACTTGCATGTAGAAGTACTTTATTGTCTATTTCATTGAATAGGTCTCTCCAGAGTGAACTAGTCCCTACTTTTGTTGGGATCATAGCCTCATAGCCATATGCTAGCGAGAAAAGCATTTCTAAAGCAAAGGTTCTTGGTGTTATTCTACATGCCCATAGAACTTCTGAAAGGTTATCGACCCAATTGCCTTTGGCAACACCAAGTTTGGCCTTCAGGGTTTGCTTGATGGTTTTGTTGATAGCTTCAACCTAACCATTGGCTTGCGATCTTGCGTTTAAGGCAAAGTTTTTATGGATCCCCAACTCATTGCAAAACTACTTGAATTCCTCATTGTCAAACTGCTTTCCATTATTAGAGATGAGTGTATGAGGAATCCCGTAGTGGCACACTATATTCTTAAAGATAAAGTCTTTGAGCTTCTTAGTAGTGATCGCAGCCAAGGGCTCAGACTTGGCCCATTTGGTGAAGTAATCCACTACAACCATGGCATATTTGATGCCTCCTTTTCCAGCTAACATGGGCGCAATAAGTTCAATTCTCCACATAGAGAATGGCTAGGGGCTAGTCATTATTGTCAACTGGTGGGAAGGAGCTTATGGGATGTTCGTAAACCACTAGCACTTGTCACACTATTGAAAGTGTCTTCGTAGAGTAGAGGCCAATAGTACACTTAGCGGACAATTTTATTAGCGAGGGATTGTACGACGGTGTGATTACTATGGATCCCTTCATGTATCTCTTTCACAATATAGTCTGCTTCTTCGTCGGTTACATATCAGAGGAGAGAGGCACTAAACCCTCGCTTATATAACTGATCTCTAACAAGCGTGTAACGAGCAGCTCTGGTACGCAGGATTTTTGCCTCAGTCTTGTCATTGGGTAGAGTCTCATCTCGAAGATACTGAATGACTGGATTTATCCAGAAGATTGATTCTGTTGTAGCTACGGCCTACTCGGGTGGGTTGATACTAGGAATTTCTATGTACCAAACTAGAATACTTTTTGGCACATCTGAGTCTAGTAATGAGGCTATTCTTGCTAAGGTGTCCACGACAGAGTTACAATCTCTCGGGATTTGCTTGATTATGAAGTGCTTGAAAGGCTTGAGTGTGGCCTTAGCTTTCTTCAGATAGCTGATCATATTCTCTTCCATGGCTTGAAATTCTCCTAAGATCTGATTAATAACCAGCTGGAAGTTGCTATGAATACTAATCACGTCTGATCCCATTTCTCTCGCTAATCATAGACCAGCGAACAGCGCTTCATATTCAGCCTCATTGTTTGTAGATTGGAACCCAAATCAAAGAATTCTATGGATATGAGTCCCCTCGCGATTGAGGATAAGAAGACCTACCCCGGTTCTTTTCTTGTTTGAGGAACCATCAACATAGAGACTACAAGTCAATAAGTTCTAAACGATTTCTTGGTGCCTTCGTTGGCTTGCTTCTCGGATTCTTGATTTGGTTGGTACGAGAATTCCAAAAAGAAATCGGCAATAGCCTGCCATTTGATGGTTGCCTTTAATCTGTAACGTAGATCGAACTGACTCAATTCCATTGCCTATTTGAGTGACTTACCCAAAGCTTCCGCCTTCTAAAGAACATGCCTGATTGGGTAATTGGTTAGAACATGGATTGTTTGGGCATGGAAATAAGGTCACAGCTTCCTGGAGGCGATTAATAGGGTATAAGCTAATCGCTCTAATTCTAAATATCGCATCTTTGCGTCCAGCACTCACTTGTTCACATAATACACTAGCCATTAAACTTTTCCCTCTTCCTAAATGAAAGCTGTGCTGACCGCATGCTGAGAGACAAAAAAGTACAAGAGTAGAATTTCCTTGGGAAGAGGCTTGAATAAGAGAGGTGGTTTTCCGAGGTGTTCTTTTATACTCTAAAAAGCTTGCTCATACTTTGGAGTCCACTCGAACTTCTTGTTGGCCTTGATTATATTAAAAAAATATACTACTCTTCTATCTCCATTGCTCATATTGTGACTGAGAGTCGTTATTCTCCCATTTAGGCTTTGAACTTGTTTTCAATTGGTCGGGCTTTTCATATCAAGGAGAGCTAGGATCTTCTAGAGTTGATTTTGATTCCTTTCTGGTTGACCACATACCCCAAGAACTTTCCCTAGGATACTTCAAATGAGCATTTAAGAGGATTGGGCTTCATCCCCTACCTTCGGAGTATGTCAAACATCTCAGCGAGATGTGCTATGTAATCTAAAGTGACATGCGGCTTGACCAGCATGTCATCAACATATACTTCCATTTACTTTCTGATCTGCTCAAAAAACATATGGTCAACCAGTTGCTAGTAAGTTGCCCTAGCATTTTTTAGGTCGAAGGGCATGACCTTGTAATATTACAGTCCCTAATCTATAACTAATGAGGTATGCTTTTTGTTTGGTATGTACATCAAGATCTGATTATATCCCAAGTAGGTGTCTATAAAGCTCAGTAGCTCATGTTCAGAGGTGGCATCAACGAGCTAGTCGATCCTTAGCAAAAGAAAACTGTCTTTCGGATTGGCTTTGTTGAGGTTGATAAGTTGCATAAATTTAGTATTTTTAGGTTTGTTTTTATAGCCTTCTAGTTCATTTCTCATTTGTTTTATGTGTTTTTATGTTAGTTTTTGTTAAGTTTGAAATATGAATGATTAGCTATTGATTTGGAGAATTTTGTAATTTTCAGGCGTTAATTGAGTAGATTGGAGCATTGGAATGAAATTGGAACTCAAAGCTTGAAGAAATTGAGATTTGCTGACAAGTTTGAAAGCCATGGCCTTGCCTTGGTGGTTTACCACGGCCGTGGTGGTGGAATGAAGATAAAATAACGAGGACAGGAAACAACATAGCCTAGGCTGTGTTGACATACATTTAGACACGGCATGGGCTGTGTCAGGCACTTTAGGATTTTTTTTAGTTTTTCTTTCCTTTTTTGTTTAGAACTTTTTTGGGTATTTAAGGATGATTAAGATTACTCCTTAGGGGCCAAATTTTAGCCATTCTTGGAGAGAGATTATTGGGTAACAAAAGAGAAAGGAGAATCAAGAACAACAATTCATCAAAGAGTTTGTTTTTACTTTTCTATATGATTTATTTCTTGGATTCTACTCTTGTTTATTTTATTATGAACTAATTTTCCCAGGCTAAGACTAGGGTTAGTCTATTTATGGATCTGTGATCAATCTTTTACTTTTTGGTTAGTGAATTATTTTTCTAATGATGAGTCTATATTATGTGCTTAATGCTATTAGGAACTTGATCAATTTCTGATAGAATTGTTTTGTGTGATTGAGACCAAGAGGAGATCTCACATGAGTGCTCTAGTAATATAGGCCATGGATTAATTGGATATAGAGATATATGAATTGATACATGCAATAGTCATAGGCAGGATTAACTTTTGCTGAAAGCTAGAGGATTTCACAAAGCTAATTGCTTGTCTATTTCATTAAATCTATATAGAGATATCTAGGTTGTGAAATAGAAGTAGAATTAATATTGCTTGAGAGAGAATATTGGTTAACCTAGGAGATCCTGTTGTCACATTAATTAAATAAATTCATTGACCATAGCAAATTGAGCGGTGCAGAGAAGTTATAGATGAGCCTGAAGTCTTAGCCGTTTTCTTTCATTGAATTCTTAATTTTAGTTTTACTGCAATTTGTTTTTAATATTTTAGATTTTAATATTTTCAGTTTTAAAGATCACCATTCTAAGTTTTGATTATCTAGATAAAGTTAAGACTAAATAATATTTCAGTACTTGTTTACGCAATCCCTTGGGTACGATAACCTGTATTTTATTATATTATATTATATTACTTGAGACTAGTGCACTTGCTAGTAGTTGTTGCAAACGACACAACAGAGGTATATAAAGTCAACATAGGTTCAACACTTACCATGGGGCTTCTTTACCAAGACTGGATTGACAACCTAGCTCAGGTAAAGTGCTTCTTGAATGGACCTGTTCAAAAGGAGCTTATCTACCTCAGTTTTCAAGGTAGCATAACGTTCAGGGTCCATGGCTTTTCTCTTCTAGCGAACCGACTTGACTGCACTGTTAATACTGAGTGCATGACATATGACATTCGAGCTGATCCAGATCATGTTAGCATTGTAACACCCACATTGAGGTATGTTATTTATGCTTTAATGCCCTTAGTTTTGCTTATTTCAAGGTAAAGATTGAAAATTTAGAAATTTCAGACCTTGCCGCGGCAATGAACTCTCTACTTAAATCATGTTTTAGAATTTGCAGGCTTTGCCGCAGCAAGGAAGAAAGTTCGTCGTGGCAATGTACTCTCTGGCATTCTTCGCTGGGGCAAAGAAATATTTTCGCCGAGAAAAAGAACTTGCTAGAATTTTTGAGAAAATTCTAGAATAAGGGCAAAATGATCATTCCACTTAGAATTATTTGAAAGTGTTGGGAGTGAAAAGTAGTAAAATTTCATGGAGAATGCAATGGAGATGAGGGTATTATTGTAATTGACTAAAGGGCAAAGATGAAATTTCATGAAAAGTACAAGGGCAAAATGGGAAAGTATAGATAATATTATGAGATATTAAGGGTTCAAGAATGAAAACCCTACCATTCTCTACTCCCTCACATGCCACCTTCATCCCCGATTCAATCAATTTCTTCATCAAATTTCCAAGGCAATTTAGAGGATTTTTGGTTGGTTAGAATTTTAATCCTAAGCATCCAAAGGTAAGAATTCTTGAATAAGATGTGAGATTAATTTCAAAAGTGTTGAATTCTTATAGTTTATATGCTTAGGGTTTAAGAGGAAGAGGAGATCTACCAAAGAGAGAGATTCTAGTGTGGAACTACCCAAGTTCAAGGTAAGTAAATCCAACACTAGCCCTTGATTTGAGCAATAATTTGTGTAGAGAAATTTTTATATGTATTTATATGCTTGAATGTTGAGAATTGTTGATGGATTGATGTTGAATGATAGTTAGAATTCCACCATACGAAGTAGTGTTTAGTATGAGATGAATTGGTGGAAGTTTGAAGAAGTTATGAAAGAGTTGGAATAGAATTTTGAAGCGTGAATTTCTTGGCCAGGTTTGATGTTGATTTTAGGGAGCTTTGCTCCAACATTTTGGTGGTTAGAGATTGTTATGGAAGTGTAATCGCCTTAGTGCCTTGTTTGTGCATACAAAGTGTTTGATGAAATTTCAAAGTGAAGAGCATGTATGAGTATGTTAGTTCATTATGTTGATATGAGTTTGTAGATGGTAGAGAAAGTAGGGAATGACATGTTCACATGCCATATTGCATTCTTGCGTTTAAACATTTGAATTGAGAAAGAACAATAAGAAAAGTCCATCTACATGCATACATGCATAAAAGAACATTAAAGAACAAAGAAAGAAAAGAAAAGAAATTGAATACTAATTTCCAAAAGAAATATAAGAGAAGAGGAGGTTGTTAAGATGGGGAACCCGTGAGTGACAAGAAGAATTTTCCCGCATCCATGCCACCTTCAATGAGCGGCTTAAGAATAAGAAAGAAGAATTTGTATAATCCGTAAAAGTGCATGCGGATGAGGACTGTACCTAAGAAAGAATTTGAGAATACACTCACACGGCTAGGGTTCCGAATCCATACCTCAACCGAGTCTGATCGGCAAAGAAAGAAAGAGAAGAAAGGAAGAATAGAATAAGAAAAGAAAAGAAAGAATAGAAAAGAAGAAAAGAGAAGAAAGAAAGAATAGAAAAGCAAAGAAAGAATAGAATGAAAGAAAGAAGAGAAACAGGGAAAGAAAGAAACACAAAAAAGAAAGAAAAACAGAAAAGAAAATGCACATCCTATGCATTTGTGCATTTGCATCATACCTATGCATGATACTATGCCTACTATCATGAGTAGTGAGAAAATAGAAATAGAGAAAGAACAGAGAGACTAGGGATAGAGAAAGAATAGAGGAAGAACATAGAAGAATAGATAAGTGTGATGTAATGAAAGAAATTCAAAATATGAGCAATGGAGATAGAAGAGTAGCATAGCAGATTTACTTACTAAGCAATTAGTGCTCACTTCGTTAAATTCTCTGTTTTTGTAGGTAATAGGTGAGAAGCGATCAGATGGAACATTGAGAAGCAGAGGAGAATGACACTACTATCCACTATTTTTGAGTTTATTATATGACACTTTTGTTAATGTAAAGAAATTTTTGGGCCCACTATTTTGTACTTAAATACATATATGTTTTCTATAATACCTTAAGTAAATTCATATTATATTTCCCAAAGTATACTAGCTAGACAGAGTTATTACATTTTTGGTATCAGAGCAAAGATTTTGGGATTTGACAGTGTGCCTCTCCCGCCCCATTGACATCCCATAGCCGACCATAGTAAGTTATTTCTTTCCTTACTTACAGTAGTAGATGAGTTATTTGAGTTGATACAAGTGTTGTTGTTATGTAGATGAGACGTAAGACCCAAGCAGGCAGTAAGAATACAATGAGTATAGGGGAACCCTCTAACTTGCCAGAATCTACTCCCTCTACTCTCGATGAAGCAAGGATCCATAATATTATACAACAAGTATTAGTAGAGAATCAAGGAAGAGCTTTATCGAAGAGAGTTGAAACCCCAGTTCCTGTGCCAACCACTAAAAAAGAAAGAGAAAGGCTGGTACCCCGATAGTGCAGAATCGTATCGAGCCTATATATGGGTTGCCAAGTCAATATCAGCTATAAAAATTCAGGGGTACAACAGACCCAATAGAGGAAGAAGAATGGTTTAGGTCCGTAGGGCATATGACGATGCTTTTCCCTATGATAGATAAAGAGAAGGTTCTATATACGAGCTTTTTGTTTAGGGGTGATGCCCGAATTTGGTGGGAATTGATGGAAGATACTCATGATATAGTTTCTATGACCTTTTGAGGCAGGGTATAGAACAGTTGATCGGGTTCATGAGAAGATTCAAGAATTTATTAGTTTATAGCAGAGGTCTAGTTCAATGAAGGAATATCTAGTGAGATTTAATTCCCTTGCAAGATTCGCGCCTGATATAGTGAACACACTAAAGTTGAGGAAGGATAAGTTTGTGCATGGGCTGAAACCAAAAATAGCTCAAGATGTGATGGCAAGTGCCGAGCCCCCTTAAACCTATAGTGAGGCTTTGGAGTGAGCCTTACGAACTAAGATATTTGTGAATAAATTCACCACAGTAGGTTCATCAATAGCAGTACCTAGTGATCCATCTCCCACTCCATCGAGAGAGAGAGAAGTGATGTTTCCAGAAGTAAGGAAGTGAGAAATAAGAAAAGGTTTCAACCTAAAAAAAATAGAAGGGATTGGCAGGCTAAACGGGCAAGAACTATTGAGTTTCCCCCATGTCTGAAGTATGGAAGAACACATGCGAGCGAGTGCCTAAGAGAGTTGGGCCAGAATGTATGTTATAGATGCTAACAACCAGGGCACATGATGAAATATTGCAAAGCCCCTCCTACACTCGCAGCACAGACGTCCAAAGGTGCCAATGCCTGGGTGTTTACAGTGGCACATCGTGAAGCTAAGGCCAGTCCATCCATAATTACCAGTCAGTTATTATTTCATTTAGTCCCCCTTTATGCATTGATTAATTCTAGAGCTACGCACTCTTTTATTACACATAGGATGATAGAGAGATTAGTTTTGAAACATATTTTAGTGAGTCAACCTATTAAGATAGAATTGCTAGATGGTGTTAGTGTGGTAACCCAAGAGTTGCTTCTAGGGGAGTCCGTAATGATCCACGGAAGTGTGTTGACAGTGGATTTGATTCTATTTAACATTCCTAACTTTGATGTTATTTAGGGCATGGATTTCCTAGGGAGATATGGAGTAAAGATTAATTTTCAGAATAAGAAAGCAAGATTTAATCTCGATGATGGTGATAAGTTTAGTTTCGGAGAGGGCCATCAACTTAGTATATTAATTAATAGTATGAAGGCCAGAAAGATGTTAAGAAAAGGGTGTTCTAGGTACATTGCCCATGTGGTGAAAAGTAGTGATGTCCCATGACTGGAGATTCAAAGTGCGCCGGTAGTTCGAGAGTTCTTAGATGTATTTCTGGAAGATTTACTAGGTTTACCTCCAGAGAAAGAAGTAGAATTTAGCATTGAACTGGCACCAAGGATAGCACCGATTTCTAAAGCCCCTTATCGTATAGCCCCATCTGAACTTCAGAAACTCCTAGACAAGGTTATTATACGACCCAACCATTCTCCCTAGGGAGCCCCAATAGTATTTGTGAAGAAGAAAGATGGGTCACTACGGATGTGCATAGATTACATAGAGTTGAATAAAGCGACAGTGAAGAATAAGTACCCGTTACCTCATATAGATGATTTATTTGATCAACTTAAAGGAGTAGCAATGTTTTCAAAGATTGATTTGAGGTCAGGTTATCATCAAGTAAGAGTGGCAAAACAAGATATTGCCAAGACTGCTTTTTGGACTAGATATGGGCATGATGAGTTTGTGGTGATGCGTTTTGGGTTAACCAATGCCCCAACAGTCTTTATGGACTTAATGAACCGGGTGTTTCATGATTGTCTTGACCAATTTATAGTGGTGTTTATTGATGACATCCTGGTTTATTCTAAGTCAAGAGAAGAGCATGAAGAACACTTAAAATTTGTGCTACAATGGTTGAGAGATAAAAAGTTGTTTGCCAAGTTTTCTAAGTGTGAGTTTTGGCTGGATCAAGCTATCTTCCTAGGCCATACTATCTCTAGGGAAGGTATATCAGTGGATCTTGGTACGATGAAGGCAATTCTTAAGTGGCAAAAGCAAGGAAGTTAGAAGTTTCTTGGGACTAGCAAGCTATTATTGGCAGTTTGTAGCAGGATTTGCCCAGTTGGCTAAACCGTTAGTAGCTCTTACCAAACAGAGAACTCCTTTTATATGGTCGAATAATTATGAAAAGAGTTTTCAAGAGTTAAAGAGAAGATTAACTATTACTTCCATTTTGGTGTTACCACATGAGGGTGTAGATTATGATATTTACAGAGATGCCTCACTGCAGGGACTTGGTGATGTGTTGATGCACTTGGGTAGGGTAATAGCTTATGCTTCTCGACAGTTGAAAGAGTATAAGACAAGATACCTTACACATGATTTAGAGTTGGCAACTATAGTCTTTGCCTTAAAGATATGGAGGCATTATTTATATGGAGCAAAGAGCAATATCTACAATGACCATAAGAATTTGAAATACTTCTTCACTCAAAGGGAGCTGAATATGAGGCAAAAGAGATGGTTGAGCTAGTCAAAGATTATGATTGTGAGATCAAGCATCGGCTTGGGAAAGCCAAAGTAGTAGCTGATGCCTTAAGTAGGAAAGCCTATTTGTCCCTACTCACAAGGTAGATGGAATTATTGAAAGAATTGTGCAGGGAATAAATTGAGGTGATACCAAGAAGGATTCCCAGGTTAGAAATTCAATCTACATTATTGGAAGAGATAAAAGAAAAACAAGTTGTCGATGAGTAGTGTCAGAAAATAAGTCAGCAAGTGCTTGAGGGCAATAAACCAGAATTCCATCTGTTAGATGGTGTCTTCCATTTTAGGAATCATATATGCATCCCACAAGATATTGAGTTAAAGAAGAAAATACTTATGGAGGCTCATGATACACCATACACTGCTCATCCAGGAGCAACCAAGATGTATCAAGATGTAAAGAAGAGTTTTTGGTGGCCATGTATGAAGAGAGATATTGGAGATTACGTGGCTAAGTGTTTGGTTTGTCAATAGTTGAAAGTAGAACACCAAAGGCCGTCAGGATTGCTTCAGCCACTCAACATTCTTGAATGGAAATGAGAGAGCATAAATGGATTTTATCACAAGCCTCCTAAGAGTTCAGAAAGGGTACAATGCGATATGGGTGATAGTAGACAGATTAACTAAATTAACCCATTTTCTTCTAGTAAAGAAAGGTATTACCTCTGATCACCTGGCCCAAATTTACATTAAGGAGATTGTTAGACTTCATGGGTGCCTAAGACAATAGTATCATATAGAGATTCCAGATTTGTTTCAGCTTTCTGGATTAGTTTACAGAAAAACATAGGTACCAGGTTTGCATTTAGTATAGCCTACCATCCTCAGACAAATAGCCAAACTGCGGGAACAAATCAAGTACTTGAGGACATGTTGAGAGCGTGTTGCATGGATTATAGAATGACCTGGCATGAGATGTTACCGTATGTGGAGTTTGCCTATAACAACAGTTATTAGTCTACAATTAATATGACTTCGTATGAAGCCCTGTATGGTAGACGATGTAGATCTCCACTGCATTGGGATAAGGTAGGAGAGAAAGATGTGTTGAATACACCTCTTGGGCCAGAAATAACTCAAAATATGATAGAAGATATCAAGTTGATCAGAAGTAGAATGAAGCAAGCCCAAGATAGACAGAAAAGCTATGCAGAATGAAGAAGAATTTGAAGTGGGCAATAAAGTGTTTCTAAAAGTTACCCCTATAAGCAGGTAATGCATTTTGGTAGCAAAAGAAAGTTAGCACCGAGATACATTAGCCTATTTAAAGTGTTACGACGAGTGGGAAAGGTAGCTTATAAGTAGTATGGACAAGGTACACAATGTGTTCCATGTCTCGATGCTTCGAAAGTATGTCAGTGATCCCTCCTATATACTAATAGTAGAAGAAGTGGACCTAGAATAGAATCTCGTTTATAAGGAACGTCCAATACAGATGTTGGACATAAAAGGTTAAAGAGCTTCAAAACAAGAGTATTCCTTTAGTGAAGGTCTTATGGAGAAATCACAAAGTGGAAGAAGCTGCATGCGAGGTAAAGTAAGATATGCGCAACTGTTACTCGGAGTTGTTCGATTGAATTTTGGGGACGAAATTCTTATTTGGGGGAAGGGGAATTGTAACACCCACATTGAGGTACGTTATTTGTGTTTTAATGCCCTTAGTTTTGCTTATTTCAATGTGAGGATTGAAAAATTAGAAATTGCAAACTTTGCCGCGGCAAAAGAATTTTGTTGCTGTTGCAATGAACTCTTTGCCTAAATCGTATTTTAGAATTTGCAGGCTTTACCGCGGCAAGGAAGAAAGTCTACAGCGACAACGTACTCTCTAGAATTGTAATACCCAAGATGTCAAAGGTATGTTCCTAACTCAAAATAGTCCTTTAGATGTTAGTTTTATGTTAAAAAGCATAAAATCTAACTAAGGGCAAAATAGTCGATTCATTTAGAACGATATGAATCAATTATCCATGAAAGGCACTAGGGGCAAAATAGTCATTTTGCCTATGGATAAGTATTTAAAAAGTCAAGGGTGAGTAGGCTTAATTATATTTAATGGCATTAATTAAGTAATAATTATGTTTAGTGCGAAATGACCAAAATGCCCTTATATGAAGAATTAAGGACTTATGAGTTATATAATTAAAATAATTGGGCTAATAGTATAATTTTGGAAAATAAATGAAATGTTTTTCTATAAATGAGATGAAATTCGTTCAAGCCAAGGGAGAGAGCATTTCTTCCATTTTCTCTCAAATCTTCCATGAAACAAGCTTTCTTTCTCTAAGTTTTAAAGAAGTTATGCATAATTTTTTAAGGAGAACAAGATAGGAGCCTTGGATCTTCAAGTTGAAGGGTTTAAGGTAAGGATTAAATACCCTAGTTTGGATGTGATTTGAAGATTTGAAGTAGATATTGAGGTATAATGTTATATATGTAGGCTTAAGGTGTAAAAAAAAGACAAAGGCAAAGGATTTGTTAGAGGAATTCTTTAAAAAGGTAAGGAGAACCTCCCATGACTTTAGGAATTATGCTAGGGTTTGTAGATTTTTATGAAACCTTAAATTAAGGCTTTAAGACTTAGTTGATGGCAAGTATAGTTGAACTCATTTATTCTACTTATTGCCTTGAATTCATTATACATAAAGTTATTACTATTTATGTTCTATGAGTTGTTATTTTTTATTGAAGAAAATGAAGTGTGGATGCTGATTGTGGCAAAACTTGTAGTATTGGAGGCCACATAGTGTTGAATGGTTGCTATTAGAAGTGTTAAGGTGTTGTTTGCATTAGATTACAATGTTATAACAATAATGAATGATTATGGGAATGAGATTTTACACTTCCTTTGAGATGTTAAAGACTATTAAGGGGAGGTTTATTTGATCCATAAGTTGACCTATTAGTTATTTGTCAATAGGAATTGATGTGGCATAGTTAATATGAAAAATTCGGATTTGGTAAGCTTAGGGGTTATGTTAAACATGCTTCAGTATTTCGACCATAACTTGAGTTATAAAAATCAAAATGAGATGATTCTTGAAGCATTAGAAATTTAAGACATAGATCTATAACTTTCATGGTTATGCCAAAAGCCAATTCGTTTCAGAAATGGATGGAAAATAGCCTGAAATATAAACTTCTGGTTATTAAAGTTTAAAATTTAACATGATCAATTCTTATGATTATGAATTGATTATTAATGTATTATTATAATTATGGGATGTACTAATGTTTACCCATTAGTTAGATGATCTTTGAAAGATATACATGGTAATGATGTCAATGCATGATTAATGTTATGAAATGGCATGAAGATGCAATGTAATACATGTTTTTAGATGATGTATGTGAGGAAGAGGTAATGTAAATGGATTGATAATCCATAGATGAATGAAAAGTATTAAGCTCACCAAAATATGTATTTACATGTCATAAGATATTAGAGATGCATATAGATGTTAAATAATGTGTAAGCACGCCTCTCGATGCTTTATACTCATGTTAGATGATATTTAGATGTTATATGTAACAACTGCTGTAAACTAGTACAATACATGCATATAACAATAGAAAATTGGGCCCAAAACTTTCTTTTCATTATTAGTCATATGTCTTTTATACACAAAGAGTATTGTTTACAAAAAATCATTTTGAAAGACAAAACAGGGGAAACAGTCTAGCTATTGCTCCTCGCTTGCCGACGCCCTTACGACTGCATCATTACCTAGATCCTGCATCCACAAAGGAAAATAACGGGGTGAGCACAAAATAATGCTCAGTAAGTAAAACCCTTTATCTGTCTATCCCCATATGTATTACTCTTAATTATTTCCTCACACTTTCTGTTGTTTCCTACTAAACGTCATGGCCTCATCTTGCCGGAGGTACAGCCGGATGGTGTTCACACAGCACCATCCCACTCTTCATGTCTGTCGGGTGGAGTTCACATAGCACCAACCCTATCCTAGTGACTACCGAGTGGAGATCACAAAGCACCTACCTGGTTTTCGTAACTGTCGGGTGGAGACCACATAGCACCTATCCGTTCCTCATTACTTTCGGGTAATGATCACCAAGCATTAACCCATTCCTAATCACTGTCGGGTGATGATCACAAAGTATCAACCCACTTCTAATAAATGTCGGGTGATGATCACAAAGCATCAACCCTTTCTAATAACTAACCAGGTGATGATCACAAAGCATTCACCTGTTTCTACTACTTATCGGGTGATGATCACAAAGCATCAACCCATTTCTAATGGCTAGTCGAGTGATGATCACAAAGCATCAACCCGATTCAAATAATTGTCGAGTGATGATCACAAAGCATCAACCCATTTCTACTACTCTTCTCATACATTCTACTTTAGCACTTCTCATTCTCTCTACCATTAGAGTAGTTACCTCCACAAAATTCTCTACTCAAAGAGCAAGTGCATACACAAAGTTTCCTACTCTTTCTTAGGTCACTTCTCAATGCACAATTAATGCCTATGGAGAGGTTCATCTCCATTCATGCACTTATGAAATGCCAACATGCAATGTTGCAAGAATTAAGGTTCACTACTCATACTCAAACCTCTATTAGACATTTCATCAAGCAACTCAAGTGCATAATAAAATTCTACTATAACAATAATTCTAAGTCTTTCTCTAACCATCCAAAATGGGGAGAATGCCCCTCACATAGCCACAAATTCCTGCCAAAGAAAGACACTTCCAAAAAGGATTTCTCAATATCCTTTAATTCAATCTCAAACTACCTTTCCAACCCACATCTCACTTTTTATATTTGCAATGTATAAACAATCACAAGGCACTAGAAATCTCTATTTAAGCCTCAATAACATGGCATATAATATGTATATCACATACATACATCATTGCTATCAAAACCCTAATCAAGAAAATTCTCAAATCTCAACTTGGGTTGGGATTTACTTACCTTTATGGGGAGATTTCACTAGCTCTTCCTTTCACTTGATAAGCTTGACTTTTTCTCTACTCTTAAACAAATGAACAAAAACCCTCAATAATCAAATATATTCAAGACTCACAAAGCTTCAAAACCAAAGCAAGAATCCTTACCTTAGGATGCCTTAGATTGATTTTCTACCCTTAATCACTCCAAAAGCCCTTCAAAGCTCCTTGAACAAAAGAAAGAGAAATTGAGAGGAAGCAAGAGAGGAGAGTGGCGATGGAGAAGAAGAATGAAGGGTTTTGCAATGACATAATTCCTTTTAATGAAATTTATACACAAGCCTTCCCATTTTGCCCTTACTCTTCTTTGGGAATTCTATCTATATCCTTTGATTTATTACAAATACACCCCCACAGTAACATATTCTCCATGAAAAATCCTTTCAATTTACTCCCCACTTTTCCTGCTAATTAGGGGTAGAATGGTCAAATTGCCCCTAGGGAAGAAAATATCTAAAACTTAACAACATTTTGGTCGGCTGTCAGTGCGGCGAAGCCCATCGGAGACTTCCTGTGGCTTCAACACCTCTTCGCTGCGACAAAGATTCTTCTTCGCCCCGGCGAAGACTGAAACACTAAACTTCTTCTATTTTCCACCAATTTCAGGGTAAATATTCAACATAACACTCAATCAAAGGTCAACCAAACAATATTACCAAGAAACCAACTCAAATAAGAGCAAAAGAAGAAACAATAACTACATACCTCAAATGGGGCGTTACAATTCTTCCCCCCTTAAAAGAATTTCATCTCCAAAATTCATACAAATAACTTTGGGAAACGATTCTGCATGTCCCGTTCTACCTCCCAAGTGGCCTCTTCAACTTTGTGATTCCTCCAAAGGATCTTCACTAATGGAACACTCTTGTTCTGAAGCTCTTTAACCCTTCGATCTAGAATCTGAATTGGACGTTCTTCATATACAAGATTTTATGTTACTTCAATGTCCTCTACACTCAGGATGTGGAGGGGATCACTTACATCTTCGACCAGTTTCTGGGTCACCTCTGGCCCAAGAGCGGTACTCAACTCATCTTTTTCGCCTACTTCATCCCAATGTAGCGGAGACCTACATCGTCTACCATATAAAGCCTCATAAGGTGCGATTCTAATTGTAGACTGATAACTGTTATTGTAGGCAAATTCCACTAAGGGTAACATCTCATGGCAGGATACTTGATAATCCATGCAACAGGCTCTCAACATATCTTCGAGCACCTGATTGGTTCTCTCGGTTTGGCCATCAGTCTGAGGATGATAGGCAGTACTGAATGCTAAACGGGTACCCAAATTCCTCTGTAAACTCGTCCAGAAAGCTGAAACAAATCTGGAATCTCTATCTGACACTATAGTCTTGGGCACACCATGCAATCTGACTATCTCCTTGAGGTAAATCTGAGCCAGCTAATCTATAGTGGTACTTTCCTTTACTGGAAGGAAATGGGCTGATTTGGTTAATCTATCCACAATCACCCAGATATCATTACACCTTTTTTGTACCCTAGGGAGACCCGTGATAAAATCCATCGAAATGCTCTCCCATTTCCACTCTGGAATACTCAGTGGTTGAAGCAACCGACAGGTACATTGGTGTTCTGCTTTCACCTGCTGACAAGTTAGACATTTAGCTACAAACTCTGCAATGTCTTTCTTCATACCTGACCACCAATAACCTTTCTTTACATCTTGATACATCTTGGTTGCTCCCGGATGAGCAGTGTATGGTGTGTCATGAGCCTCCATAAGAATTTTCTGTTTCAACTCCTCATTTGGAGGAATGCACAACCGATTTCTGAAATAGAGGACGCCATCTCTCATAAAGAACTCTGATGTCTTGCCCTCAAGCACTTGCTGAACTGTTTTCTAACACCACTCATCGGCCACTTACTTTTCTCTAATTTCCTCCAGTAAAGAAAACTGTGCCTCTAGGCTGGCAATTCTTCCTGGAACCACTTCAATCTGTTCTTTAGACAAATCTTCTATTAACTTTTTCTGCTTGGCAAGCGAGAATAAATAGGCTTTTCTACTCAAGGCATCGGCTACCACATTGGCTTTTCCCGGTTGATACTTGATCTCACAATCATAATCCTTAACCAGTTCTAACCACCTTCTCTGCCTCATATTCAACTCCTTTTGAGTGAAGAAGTACTTTAAACTCTTATGATCGTGTAGATATTACTCTTCACACCATAAAGGTAATGCCTCCAAATCTTTAAGGCAAAGACCACGGCTGCCAATTCTAGGTCATGCGTAAGGTATCTGGTCCTTTCAATTGACGAGAAGCATAAGCTATGACCCTACCTAACTTCATCAACACAACGCCAAGTCCCTGCAAAGAGGCATCTGTATAAATGTCATATTCTACACCCTCATGCGGTAACACTAATACAGGAGCTGTTGTTAATCTCTTCTTCAACTCTTGGAAGCTTTCTTCACATGCTGCTGACCAGACAAAAGAGTTTTCTGTTTGGTAAGAGTCACATCTGGTTTAGCCAACTGGCGAATCCCGCTACAAATCGCCGGTAGTAACCTGCTAAGCCTAAGAAACTCCTAATTTCTTTCACTGTTCTCGGCTTCTGCCATTCAAGGATTGCTTGCACTTTACTCGGATCTACCGAAATCCCTTCCTTCGACACGGTATGACCCAGGAATACCACTTGATTAAGCCAAAACTCACACTTAGAAAATTTAGCACACAACTTCTTTTCTCTCAGTCGCTGCAATACTAAACTCAAGTGTTTCTCATGCCATTCCCTTGACTTTGAATAAATCAGGATGTCGTCAATGAAGACAACAATAAACTGATCCAAATACTCATGGAATACCCTGTTCATCAAGTCCATAAAAACTGCTGGGGCATTAGTCAAGCCAAAAGGCATCACTACAAATTCATAATGCCCATATCTTGTACGAAAGGCAGTTTTAGCCACATCTTGCTCAGCCACTCTTACCTGATGATACCCAGACTTCAAATCAATTTTGGAGAACACCGCCGCTCCCTTCAATTGATCGAAAAGGTCATCGATCCGGGGTAAAGGGTACTTATTCTTCACTGTAACTTTATTCAACTCCCTATAATCAATACACATCCTTAGCGATCCATCCTTCTTTTTCACAAACAGGATTGGGGCTCCCCAAGGAGAATGACTCGGTCGAATAAAGCCTTCATCTAAAAGCTCTTGGAGTTGCTTCTTTAATTCTTGAAGCTCAGTCGGGGCCATTCGATAAGAGGCTTTAGATATTGGTGTTGTCCCTGGTGCTAGTTCGATACTAAATTCTACCTCCCTCTCTGGAGGCAAACCCGGCAACTCTTCCGGAAACACATCTAGAAAGTCTCGAACTACTGGCACTCTCTGAATCTCTGGCTGTGGGACATCACCATTCTGCACTACATGGGCAATATATCCTGAACACCCCTTTCTCAACATCTTCCTCGCTTTCACACTACTAATCAGCATGCTCAACTAATGGCCCTCTCCAAAACTAAACTTATCTCCACTATCGAGATTAAATCTAGCCTTCTTTTTCCGACAGTCAATCTCTACTCCATATCTCCCTGGGAAATCTATGCCCAAAATCACATCAAAGTCGGGCATATCAAAAACTATTAAATCAACTGTTAACTCTCTACCCTGGACCACCAAGGACTCTCCTGACAACATCTATTGCGTCAGAACACTAACCCAATCGGGTAACTCTATCTTAATGGGTTGAGTCACTCTAATAGGTTTCAAACCTAATCTCTCAATCATCCCATAAGATATAAACGAATGAGTGGCTCCTGAATCAATTAAAGCATATAGAGGAACTGAATGAAATAATAACTGACCAGTAACGGCTGATGGACTAGCCTCTGCTTCACCCTATGCCACAATAAACACTCTGGCATTCGCAGTACCTCCTGAACTCTGGGTGGTTGGTGGAAGAGGAGCTTTACAATCTCTCATCATGTGCCCTGGCTGTCGGCACCTATAACAAACTCTCTGGTCTCTCAGACATTCTCCGGGGTGATTCTTCCCGCATTTAGAGCAAAGAGGAAACCCTTCCGTCCGGGGCCGTTTATTCTTCCACTCCCTCTTATTCTGTCTATACTAAAACTTCTTCTTCTGATTCTTCATTTCTTTACCTCTTACACTTTCTTGTTTCTCTCTCTGTGGGGCGGAAGGCGGCTCACGTGGTCCTCCTGTCGAGGATCCGACTAGGGAAATCTTATTCTCAAAAATCTCCGCCTTCATTGCCCGCCTCAAAGCCTCACTATAATTCCGAGGAAGGTTGGCACTTGTCATTATATCCCGGGCTATCTCCGGCTTCAACCCATGCACAAACTTATCTCTTCTCAAAGCCGGACTACTAACTATTCCGGGTGCAAACCTTGCAAGAGAGTTGAATTTCACCGAGTACTCCTTCACAGCACTAGTCCCCTGCTGTAAGCTAATAAATTCTTGGACCTTCTCATGAACTTAGTCCTCTGTTCGATACTCGGCCTCAAACTCTTGCCTGAACTCTTCCCAAGTTATTACTGTCACATCATGAGTTTCTTCCATTAATTCCCACCAAATTCAGGCATCACCCCGAAACAAGAAACTCGCATACCGAATCTTCTCCCGGTCTGACATGGGAAATAACCCAGTGGCTCGTTCTACGGACCCAAGCCACTATTCTGCTATTACTGGATCTGCAGTACCCTAAACTTAAACTCGGGTGGGATTGATGCTGACTAGAAAGACCGTAAATCGGTTCAACTCTGCTCTGTGCTAGGGAAGGTACTGGTTGTCCTCTTTCGACATGTGCAACTGGCGGTACCTGCACGGGGGTTTCAACTCTCCTCTGTGTTTTTGCCATAACCTGCTGTACAATTCCCCGAATTCTAGCTTCATCCAAGGGAGGGGGCATAGACTCTGGTGGGTTAGAAGGTTCTCCTTCATTCACCACACCTTTACCACGTTTTCGATAACGACGCCTCATCTACAAAATAATCACACCAGTCAACTCAAGAAATAATTACTGTAAGGAAAGAATTAACTCACACAGTCGGTTTTAGGATGTCATGGCGATGAGAATAGTACACAGTTCAATCCCAAAATCTTTGCTCTGATACCAAAAATGTAACAACTGCTGTAAACTAGTACAATGCATGCATATAAAATAGAAAATTGGGCCCAAAACTTTCTTTTCATTATTAGTCATATGTCTTTTATACACAGAGTATTGTTTACAAAACATCATTTTAAAAGACAAAATAGGGGAAACAGTGTAGCTATTGCTCCTTGCTTGCCGACGCCCCTCCGACTGCATCATCACCTAGATCCTGCATCCACAAAGGAAAATAATGGGGTGAGCCCAAAATAATGCTCAGTAAGTAAAACCCTTTATCTGTCTATCCCCGTATGTATTACTCTTAATTCTTTCCTCACACTTTCTGTTGTTTCCTACTAAATGTCATTGGCTCATCTTACCGGAGGTACGACCGGATGGCGTTCACACAGCACCATCCCACTCTTCATGACTGTTGGGTGGAGTTCACATAGCACCAACCCTATCCTAGTGACTACCGAGTGGAGATCACAAAGCACCTACCTGGTTTTCGTAACTATCAGGTGGAGACCACATAGCACATATCCGTTCCTCATTACTTTTGGGTAACGATCACTAAGCATTAACCATTCCTAATCACTGTCAGGTGATGATCACAAAGCATCATCCCACTTCTAATAAATGTCGGGTGATGATCACAAAGCATCAACCCCTTTCTAATAACTAACCGGGTGATGATCACAAAGCATCCACCCGTTTCTACTACTTATCGGGTGATGATCACAAAGCATCAACCCATTTCTAATGGCTAGTCGAGTGATGATCACAAAGCATCAACCTGATTCTCATAATTGTCAGGTGATGATCACAAAGCATCAACCCATTTCTACTACTCTTCTCATACATTCTACTTTAGCATTTCTCATTCTCTCTACCATTAGAGTAGTTACTTCCACAAAGTTCTCTACTCAAAGAGCAAGTGCATACACAAAGTTTCCTACTCTTTCTTAGGTCACTTCTCAATGCACAATTAATGCCTATGGAGAGGTTCATCTCCATTCATGCACTTATGAAATGCCAACATGAAATGTTGCAAGAATTAAGGTTCACTACTCATACTCAAACCTCTATTAGGCATTTCATCAAGCAACTCAAGTGCATAATAAAACTCTACTATAACAATAATTCTAAGTCTTTCTCTAACCATCCAAAATGGGGAGAATGCCCCTCACATAGCCACAAATTCCTGCCAAAGAAAGACACTTCCAAAAAGGATTTCTCAATATCCTTTAATTCAATCTCAAACTACCTTTCCAACCCACATCTCACTTCTTATATTTGCAATGTACAAACAATCACAAGGCACTAGAAAACTCTATTTAAGCCTCAATAACATGGCATATAATATGTATATCACATACATACATCATTGCTATCAAAACCCTAATCAAGAAAATTCTCAAATCTCAACTTGGGTTGGGATTTACTTACCTTGTTATGGAGAGATTTCACTAGCTCTTCCTTTCACTTGATAAGCTTGACTTTTTCTCTACTCTTAAACAAATGAACAAAAACCCTCAATAATCAAATATATTCAAGACTCACAAAGCTTCAAAACCAAAGCAAGAATCCTTACCTTAGGATGCCTTAGATTGATTTTCTACCCTTAATCACTCCAAAAGCCCTTCAAAACTCCTTGAACAAAAGAAAGAGAAATTGAGAGGAAGCAAGAGAGGAGAGTTGCGATGGAGAAGAAGAATGAAGGGTTTCACAATGACTTAATTCCTTTTAATGAAATTTATACACAAGCCTTCCCATTTTGCCCTTACTCTTCTTTGGGAATTCTATCTATATCCTTTGATTCATTACAAACACACCCCCAAAGTAACATATTCTCCATGAAAAATCATTTCAATTTACTCCCCACTTTTCTTGCTAATTAGGGGTAGAATGGTTAAATTGCCCCTAGGGAAGAAAATATCTAAAACTTAACAACATTTTGGTCGGCCTGTCGTCGCGGCGAGGAAACTGTCCAGCAGCTTCCCGTGGCTTCAACACCTCTTCGCCGCGGTGAAGATACTTCTTCGCTCCGGTGAAGACTGAAACACTAAACTTCTTCTATTTTCCACCAATTTCAGGGCAAATATTCAACATAACACTCAATCAAAGGTCAACCAAACAATATTACCAAGAAACCAACTCAAATAAGAGCAAAAGAAGAAACAATAACTACATACCTCAAGTGGTCGTTACATTATATCATGGCATGTAATGTGTGTGTACTATGTTTACATACTTATTTGTATGTGTATAAGTGATGTGTTAACAAATATGTTTAAATGAGGGTCAAATACCACATTTAGAATGCAATGGATCATTCCTTACTAAGCAATTAGTGCTCACCCTTTCATTGTTGGTTGCTTTGCAGGTAGACCAAAAGTGAAAGATGCTAGAGACCGCGGGGCTACATGTAAGGGGAGATGATTTATTGTCACCTTGATGTTTTAATCTTGATGTAAATAATGTAAATGATAAATGTTTGTGAAACATCTTTGGAAGCTTCCACCTTATAAATACGTTTTGATTGTGTAATGTCCGGATAAATTCTTAAAGTTTTTGAAATTATAAGTTTGGATCCTGCGTGACATCTAATATGCATGTTTTGGATATTATTATTATTATCCTTACCCAATTTTTTTCGAACTCATTCTCCAAATATGCATCCCCAGGATTCTCATTGAGGGATATTCAGAGGATACCTGACTGGAGAGGGGTTTTATAGGAATGATTCACAGGGCAAAGAAACAATTTCACTGGGGCAAAGAACTTGCTAGAATTTTGAGAAAATTCTGGAAAAATTTCCTTAAAAGCAAAATGGTCATTCTACTCAAAATTAGTTGAAAGTGTGGGAAGTGAAAAGTAGTAAAATTTCATGGAGAATGCAATGGAGATGAGGGTATTATTGTAATTGACTAAAGTGCAAAGATGAAATTTCATAGAAAGCACAAGGGCAAAATGGGAAAGTATAAATGATATTATGAGATATTAAAGGTTCAAGAATGAAAACCCTACCATTCTCTACTCCCTCACACGATACCTTCATCCCCAATTTTCTCAATTTCTTCACCAAATTTCCAAGGCAATTTAGAGGATTTTTGGTAAGATTTTGGTAGAGTTTCAACCCTAAGCATCCAAAGGTAAGAATTCTTGCAATAAGATGTGAGATTAATTTCTAAAGTGTTGAATTCTTATAGTTTATATGCTTAGGGTTTAAAAGGAAGAAGAGGTCTACCAAAGAGAGAGATTCTAGTGTGGAACTACCCAAGTTTAAGGTAAGTAAATCCAACCCTAGTCCTTGATTTGAACAATAATTTGTGTAGAGAAATTTTAATATGTATTTATATGCTTGAATGTTGAGAAGTGTTGATGAATTGATGTTGAATGATGGTTAGAATTTTACCATAAGAAGTAGTGTTTAGTATGAGATCAATTGGTGGAAGTTTGAAGAAGTTATGAAAGAGTTAGAATAGAATTTTGAAGTGTGAATTTCCTGGCCAGGTTTGATGTTGATTTTAGGGGGCTTTGAGGATGGCAAATGGGGCACGAGTTACAACTGAGGCCATGGGGGCTTGCCTAATAAGACTACCTTCAGGACATGTTTTGAATTTATTTAAAGTATTGTACTTTAAAAAAGCCGCTAGAAACATCATTTCTATTTCTGCTTTATGTAAAGCAGGTTACTATGTACCGTTTAATGGAAATGAATGTTCAATACATTTTGGAAATGTTTTAATTGGTAAAGCTGTGAACACAAATGGTTTGTATGTCTTGGAACTAAATGACTATGCTTCAATCAATACCTTTTCTAATAAAAGAACTCGATCCGAATCAAATCCTAAAATTCTATGACATCATAGATTGGGTCATATAGGAGAGAAAAGATTAGTACAGCTTGGAGAAAGTGGGATGCTAAACTCATTGGGTTCTGAACCCTATCTAACCTGTAAATCATGTCTTTAAGGAAAGATGACCAAGTCTCCCTTTAAGAGTAAAGGAGAGCGAGCTAAAGAACTATTAGGACTCATACATACAGATGTGCATGGAACATTCAGTACTTTAGCGAAGGGAGGATTTGAATACTTCATTACCTTTACAGATGATATTTAACAATATAGGTATTTGTATTTAATGAAATGCAAATCTGAATCCTTCGAAAAATTTAGAAAATTCAAGAATGAAGTAGAAAATCAAACTGGAAAGAGTATTAAAATACTACGATCAGATCGTGGGGTGAATACTTGTAATAGCTTCTTTCTAGATAGTATACTCAAAAAATAATACTATAAAAAAATACATAAGTATAAATGAAAACTAAACGGACCCACATTTTTTCTTTACTTAATTTATATTTCTTTACATAACAAAATAACATATATAATAACTTAATAACGGTGTACAGTAATGCCATTTCTCTTTGCCTCTCAACATCCATCCAACCGCTTCTCACCTATTTCCTATAAAACATGGAAAAATAATGGGGTGAGCACTAATTACTCAATGAGTAAATCCTCTGCTCTTCCATCCCCGTGACTTACTCTTTGGTTCTTTCCTTACTCTATTCTTTTTGTTCCTCCTCTTTTCTTTCATTATTCCTAATGTTCACTTTTCTTCCATTCTAACTTTCTTTGTTCTTTCCTTCTAATTCTCTCTATTCTTTCTTTCTTTCTTATTCTCATTAACCATGATAGGAATCATGGTAACATGCATGGATAAGATGCACATGCAGTAATGCACAGAAATGCATTTTCTTTTCTTCTTTTCTATTTCTTATTCTATTTTCTTTCTCTTTTCTATATTTCTTTCTTTCTAATCTTTCTGTTCTTGCTTTCTTTCTTTTTCTTTTCTTTCCTTGCTTGCTCATGCTTTCTTACTCTTTCTCATTCTTTCTTATTCTTATTCTTATGCTTTCTTCTTTCTCATTCTTTCCTATTCTTTGCCGACCAGACTCGGTTGATGCATGGATTCGAAACCTTGGCCGTGTGAGTGAGTACAGTCCTCATCTACATGCACTCTTGTGGGCTGTACAATAACAGTTATCAGTCGACGATTAAGATGGCACCGTATGAGGCCTTGTATGGTAGACGATGTAGGTCTCCACTACATTGGGATGAGATAGGTGAGAAGGATGAGCTGAAATTAGCCATTGGGCCAGAGATGACTCAGAAACTGATTGAAGATGTGAAGCTGATTAGAAGTAGAATGTAACAAGCCCAAGATAGACAGAAAAGTTATGCCGATTTGAAGAGAAAGGAAGTTGAATTCAAGGTGGGTGATAAAGTTTTCTTGAAAGTTTCCCCCTTTAAGCGGGTAATGCGGTTTGGAAATAAAGGGAAGCTAGCAGAGATTTGTTGGTCCATTTGAAGTGTTGCAACGAGTGGGGAAGGTAGCCTACAGATTGGCACTACCACCTAGCATGGACAAAGTGCATGATGTTTTCCATATCTCGATGTTACGGAAATATGTAAGTGATCCCTCCCATGTGTTGAATACAGAGAATGTAATTATGGAAGGGAATCTTGTGTACGAAGAGCGTCCAGTTCAGATTTTGGACCGGAAGATTAAAGAGCTTCGGAATAAGAGTATTCCTTTAGTGAAAGTCCTTTGGAGAAACCATAAGGTTGAAGAAGCTACTTGGGAGACAGAGCAAGACATGCAAAGCCGTTACCCAGAGTTGTTTGTCTGAATTTCGGGAACGAAATTCTTTTAAGGAGGGGAGAATTGTAACACCCCACTTGAGGTACGTAGTTAAGATTTGATGAATGGTTCGAATGTTTATCGATTTATCCTTAGTTGAGTCTGTATGTTGTTATTATTGTTTGGTTTATCCTTGGATAAAAAGGTGTATTGGTTTGGTTGAGTGTTTTTCTTGAAGGTTAGTATGATTTAGCAAAATTTTAGGGTTATAGTCTTCGCCGGGCCGAAGAAGTTTTGTCGCCGCAGCGAAGAGGGAGTGCTTCAACCCGGGTGGCCTCTGTGAGTTTTCGCGGCGAAGAAAATAGCCGCGGCGAGACTCAGCTGAATGTTTCCCTTGAGTTTTTGAGATTTCTTTCTTTTGAGACTCAATGACCATTCTACCCCTTTTTAGCAGGAAAAGTGGGGAGTGAATTATAAGGAAAATTCATGGAGAATAGTTTGATTGGGGTTGTGTTTGCAAAGAATAAAAGGTCTTAAATGGAATTTCAAAGAGTGAGTAAGGGTATTTTGGGAAAGAGTGGAGAAATATATGTGATATTAAGGGTTAGCTTTAGAAACCCCTTCATTTTGTTTTCTCACCACCGCCTCTTTCATCCCCTATTTCTCTTAATTTTTCATCCAAGATTCCAAGGATTCTTGAAGAGCTTTTGACTAGAATTTGTTACAAATTGATCCTAAGTACTAAAAGGCAAGATTCCTTACTCTAGAAGCAAATTTTCATTTGTTGAAAGAATGGGATCCTTATTAAGTTTTGTATTGAAGGTTAAGAGAAAGTGTTAAGCCATCAAGAGTGGAGAGTTTAAGTGGGTTCTACTTGTGTCCAAGGTAAGTAAATTCATCTAAGTTGTGATTTACTTGATTGAATGATGTGTAGAGAGTTTTAGATCTATGATTAATGCTTGAATTGTTTATGTTGAAATGAGTTGATGAATTCATGAATGGGTTCAATGTTGTTATATGAAGGATTTTCCACCATGAGGAGGATGGATTGTGTTGTGAAATTTTGGTAGAAGTATGGGTAGAATTAGAAGTAATTGAGAGGAATTTTTGAAGTGTGTTTCTCTTTGCAGGATGTGTGAAGATTTAAAGGAGTTGAACTCCAATTTTGGATGGTTAAGAAAGAAATATGATTAAAGTTAGAATAGAGTTTATGTATGCACACATATTGTTTGATGAAATGCCTAAAAGAAGCATAAGTAGAATTAGAGAACCTTACCTTATGCAACGTAGCATATTTGCATGTCATGAATGCATATAAGGAAGATTTTAGGCATGAGTCATCCATATGCATATGTTTAATTGAGTAATTACATAAGAAAGAAATATGAGAAATGAGAAAGAAACACTCTATGAATGGAGATAAAGAAAAGAACAAATTCTCTTAGAGTAAAGAGAAAGAAAGAACTAGCACTAGAAGATAAAATGATTCTTAAGTGCTATAGAAAAGAAAAGAAACTAGGTTGTGCGATGGGGAACTCGTGAGTATAGAGTTACCCTCATGTAAACCGTTATGAGAAAGAACGGTCTCCGCCATGAGAGAGCGGAATGCGTGTAAATCGTTATGATAAGGAGCGATCTCCGCCATGAGAGAGCGGAATGCATGTGATCCGTTATGAGAAAGACGGACTCCGCCATGAGAGAGCGGAATACACGTAAACCGCTATGAGAGAGAGGGAGCGGTTTCTACCATGAGAAAGGCGGTATGAGATTGAGAAAAAGAAAAGAATAGAAAGAAAAGAAAAGAAAGAAAAATGAGAATTGGAATTAGAAATTTGATAAGAATACAAAGAGAATTGATGAGTAATGCACGGGGATGATAGCGTAAGAGACTGTTTTACTTACTGGGCATCTTTGTGCTCACTCCGTTCTTTTCTTTGTTGTACAGGAAATATGTGAGGACTTGGTCGGATGGACGTCGGCAAGCGGGGAAATTTGGCTGCACTGTCCCTTGTTTCGTTTTGTTTCGAAAGTCCTTGTACATATGATGTTTTGTTTTGTAACGAATGTGATTACTAAGTAAAGGAAATTTTTGGGCCCAACTTGTTTTGATAAATATGCTATCTTTTTATTAATCGATATTACGAATCTAGTAGAAAGAAAGTAGTTGTTACATACTTAGAAACAAGGATTGGATTATGAGGAAACCTTTTCACATGTAGTTATGATTAAATCCATCTGTATAATACTAGCTATCACAAGATACCCGACAACGGTGCCAAAAACTTGATGCGTTGAAATTACAACATGTAATGTGTAGCAAGTTCACTAGTCGTAAAAATAATAAAGTAATAAGTAGAATCAAGAGGATTGTTTGTTAAGCACTGATTTTCCTAGTTGTTTGTCAAGTGAGAAAAACCGAAAGATATTAGATTTGCAAGAGAAATTTAAGCTAAAGTGAAAACAAAATTTACTACGTACTTTAAAGGCTAATTAATGACAGTAAAACTAATTCAAGAAGGATATCAATAAAACAAACGGTTAGGGTTTGGACTTCACTAGGATTTTATGAATTGATCTACGAATTATGCTACTTCTACACTCACATGCATGGATTATAAATCGAACTCCCTAATGTGTAAAACATACCTTCTTAGGCTATGTTTTCCTATTTTCCCCTATTAAGCCTCCGCACCTAACAAATTGAAGATTAATAGTTCCAAGTTCATTAAGCTAATAGAATCCTAAATTGATTCATTGATTCTCAAACCTATCTCTAGCGTTCAATACAACAATGGCAATTACCCCAAGAAGCTTATATATGATTCACTCCTTAGTCTCATCATGTTCAAAAAATAATTTCAATTAAAACAAGAGTAATCACACAATCCATGCAATAGAATGTAGAAACAACACTAATTTATTGATTAATGTCGAACCGGTCGTCACGGCCACAAAATTAAACCTAAATACCGTAGTTAGCGGTAAGCAGGGTCGAATCCACAGAGAGCAAGACTAATGACCTAATGTATTATTTGAGTTAATGAAAGAGAAATTAACAAAATGATTGATTTAAACTAAGGAAACTAATTAATTGCAGGAAATTAAAAGCATCAAATAAATAGCAAACTGAAACACAATATTAAAAGCGTTGCCGCTACAGGGTCGGTTTGACTCAAGACCAACTCTCACAATTCCTCTCCTCGCTCTCCAATTTCCTAAACCTACAAGGCTAGGCAAATTAATAAAAATATCTCCTGGCAATCTAGGTATAATCTATCATGTCTCCCCGTCGTCTTAGTTATAGATCGATTGGTTAAAGACTATCATTGACTAATCAAAAAATGCTAAATCCTTAAACACCATTAGTTGGTAACACGTTAACAAGTACAACCTACAACTTGTATCATCCAATCAACTAATTACACAACAAATGCATTCCTAGTAGAGATGATATTAAACGCTAATACAACTTGATTGCAATCAGTATCGGAGCAGTTTAAAGTGATAATCAACATTGAATAATCTCAAACCGACACTCAATTCTACGAAAGTCATATATCAATAAACGTTCTCAATGGACATTATCAATTCAGCACGTCGAGCATCAGAATAATATTAAAGCATCGCAAACAAACTGAAACGAAAACAAATATAATATGAATTCAAGGAACTTAACCAAATGTCCAACATTCAGCTCATCCAACTAGTCGAGAGCTAATGAGGAGAACACTAGAGTCAATCTCGATCTCACCTACATCGTAATAGACAACCGAGAACTCAACCGCTCATGGTGGTGTTGATAGGGGCTGAAACAGTGGAAACGAAGCTAATCATGGCAGAGAGGAAGTAACCGACAGTGATGTGATGTGAAGAAGGAGCGAAAACAACCAATGAACAACTCGAAATACGAACGGTCGCACTCGTCAAAAAACTAATGTTTTTCGGCGGGTCTTCTAGCAAATGGTGACAGAAATGGGATCCAAAGGTATCGATGGAAAGCTCTGGTGATGGGGAGTTTAGATCAAGTGCTAGGAAGATGAAAAGTCACAGGAAATGGGAGAGATCGTGGCCAGAAGGTGAAGAGGCGTGACAGCAGTAATGGCGGATTCTGGTGGTTTTGGCGGCAGTTGAAGCTTGGAATAGATAGATCTAGTTGTGGGAAGCTAGATCGACAACAAGGGAGGTGAAACGTCATCGATGGTCACTGGAAAATGGTGAAATCACAACTAGAATGCAAAAGGTCGTGGCAGTGGAACGCGTCTCACGATGGTCTCGATGGGATGATGATGATCGGTGCATAGGGAAGACAAACCGTCGCTAGAGAAGCTTGCCGGAGCTTGATCGGAGAAGGTGAAAGGTTTTGGTGGGCGGCAGCCACCAATCTGCGACCTTGCGCTGGATTTTTATACAAAATATGACAAATTTCTATTGGGTTCCTGCACGATTGAAAGTGACAAAATTAACCCCAAGTTTTATGACAATTTGACCCCTGCATGGCATAAATGAGACAACATCAACCCTAGAAAATAAATCACATCCTAATATCAACTTACATGGTGTGCTGTCGTAGGTAACCAAGATTAAAACTTAAAAACACATGTAGTAGTGTGAGTTAGGGTCATTCCCATAGAGAGTGTCTAGCCGAATTTTAAGTTATGTGAACAAGGCTGAGGGGGGTTTTAGTAAAACAAAAACAATCTCAGGAAAAAAAAACAAAAGCAATTCAAATCTAAATCAATCAAAATAACGAAACTTGGTCTCCGTCAACATCCACCATCGGAATCTTACAACTGATCATTGATGCAAAAATAAATCAATTCTTGCTTTGAATATTCACCGTTGGAACTATTTTCCTATCTCTCCTTAATTGTAATCAATTAGGAAACAAACGATCTTAATTAATCTTACCACTAAACAACCATAGTCAAGCACTAAAGATTTAATCTAATGGTAGCCTTAAGAATCAGAGAGATCATTGAAGCTAAACAATACAAACTCAAGCAGTTTTATTTAATTTAGTTGAGTGTTTTTCTTAAGATTACTAATTCCTGACGTAGCAAATTATTAACCCTAATTGCTTCACAATTTAGAGGAATCAAACAATTACGGATTTGATATCTAACTTAGCATCAGATTGCAACAATTAATAAACTAGTAGGCCTCCTAGTAATTAAACGAAACAATCATAAAATTAGGCACAGAAGAACATCCAATACTCAAACATGAAAATTGAACACTAAGAAAAATATGTAACATCTACTGAAAACTAGTACAATGCATGCAATTTAACAATAGGAAATTGGGCCCAAAGTTTTCTTTTCATTACAAATCATGTGTCTTGTATACATAAAGAGTACTGTTTACAAAAATGTATTTTAAAAGACAAAACAGGGGAACAGTGTAGCTATTGCTCCTCGCTTGCCGACGCCCCTCCGACCTCATCAACACCTAGAACCTGCATCCACAAAGGAAAATAACGGGGTGAGCACAATTAATGCTCAGTAAGTAAAACTCTCTAACTGTCTGTCCCCGTGAAACTCTTAATTCTTTCCTTTTTCTAATTCCATTTCTGTTTCTACTAAATACCATGGCCTCATCTTACAGGGAGGCACGGCCGTAGGATGGTGTTCACACAGCACCATCTCACTCTCCATGACTATCGGGTGGAATTCACACAGTACTAACCCATTCTTAGTAACTACCGAGTGGGGATCACAAAGCACCAACTCGGTTTTTCCTAACTATCGGGTGGAGATCACCTAGCACCTACCCGTTCCTCATGATTTTTGGGTAACGATCACCAAGCATTAACCCGTCTCTAGTCACTATCGGGTGATGGTCACAAAGCATCAACCCACTTCTACTAAATGTCGGATGATGATCACAAAGCATCAACCTACATATCTCTTAACTAACCGGGTAGTGGTCACAAAGCATCTACCCATTTCTTCTACTCATTGGGTGACGATCACAAAGCATCGACCCGTCTCTAAGGGCTATTCGGATGATGATCACAAAGCATCAATCCGATTCCCATAACGGTCGGGTGATGATCACAAAGCATCATCCCAACTATACTACTCTTCTAATTTATTCTATTGTAGCATTTTTCAATGCTCTCTACCCTTAGAGTAGTTGTACACACTAAGCTCTCTACTCATAGAGTAATTGCATACACAATTTTCTTACACTTTCTTAGGTCACTTTTCCATGTACAACTAGTGCCTATGGATGGTTCAACTTTACCAATGCACTTATGAGATGCCAACATGCAATGTTGCAAGAATTAAGGTTCATTACTCACACTCAAACCTCTATTAGGCATTTCATCAAACAACTCATGTGCACTATAAAACTCTATCATAACCATGATTCTAAAACTTTTCCTAACCATCCAAAATGGGGAAAAACCCCTTCACAAAGCCATAAAAACTTGTCAAACAAAACACTTCCAAAAAGGGTTCCATAATACCCCTTCAAGTCCATCTCAACTACCTTGCCAACCCAACAACTCATTTCTCATATTTGCAAAGAATAAACAACCCCAAGGCATAGAAATCTCTATTTAATCCTTTATACATGACATATTACATGTACATCACATAAATACATCATTCCTATCAAAACCCTAATCAAGAAAATTCATAAATCTCAACTTGGGTTGGGTTTTACTTACCTTGTTATGGAGAGGCTTCACCAACTCTTCCTTTCACTTATTTAGCTTGACTTTTCCTCTAATCTTAACCAAAAGAATGAAAACCCTCAAACTTCAATATGAATTAAAACTCACAAATCACACAACTTAAGAAGAAATCCTTACCTTAGGAAGCCTTAGGTTGCTTTTCTACTCCAAATCACTTCAAAAACCCCTTGAAATTCCTTGATCAAAAGAGAAGAGAAGTTGGGAGGAGTAAAGATGGAAAGTTGCGTTTGAGAAGAAGAAATGAGGGGTTTCTTTGATTCTAATTCCTTTTAATGAAATATAAACACACTCATTCCCATTTTGCCCTTATTCTTCTTTGGGAATTCCATCCATATCCTTTGATTCATTACAAACTCACCCCTATATCAACATATTCTCCATGAAAAATCCTTACAATTAACTCCCCACTTTTCCTGCTAATTAGGGGTAGAAATGTCAAATTGCCCTTAGGGAAGAAAATATCCAAAACTCAACAAACAAATTAATCGGCCTGTCACCGCGGCGAAACTGTCCAGAGAGTTTCCCCATGGTTTCAACACATCTTCGCCGCGGCGAAGGTTCTTCTTCGCCCCGGCGAAGCTTGGTACACTAAAATTCTTCTATTTTCAACCAATTTCAGGGCAAACATTCAACATAACATTCAATCAAACAATATTACCAAAACCAACTCAAATAAGAGCGAAAGAGGAAACAATAACAACGTACCTTAGGTGGGGCGTTACAAAATAGATAAGATCTCACAGTTTATTGATTCTGAGGCCTCCGTTTCCTTCGACCAAGTTATAAAAATTAGCTGCTCATGGCCATCACGAAAATTCAAAGGAAAAGTTCACCAACCAGAGAAAGAGAGGCATGGTCTGTGTTCAAACCCTAATCTGCGCTCTCCCTTTACAAAAATCCAGTTCAAGTATTTGAATTCCACTAAATCTCCTAAAAGATATTCTAATATCCTAAAATAACATTAATCCTAATCTGATTCTAATTAATTGAAAATAAGATAAAGTCCTAAAATAAAATAGGAAAGTGGTGTGTCCAGCTATAACTTGCATGCCATAGGTCTTGAAATCTTTCAAATAATAAACTGCCCAATTGACTTGCATGACAAGGCAGAATGTTCCAGAATGTCGGCAGTGTAGGTGCGTCAATTTGAAGCCCAATTCCAACCTTGATGCAGCGAGAATCTCTCCAAACTCAAAACATGAAAGCTGTAGATCTCTCTCTTATCGTTCCACAGCACCATGAATCATCTCAATCGAAGCTGGGACGAGAGAGTTATGCCAAGATAATGAAACAATGTTGAAACTGTCCGAATTCACTTAATTAGTTCCGTTTTGCAATTAACGCCTCCATTTGCATCCTAAATCAAAATAGAATAATAATGAGTACATTTCGGCAGAAAATAAGTATAAAAGACTAGACATTAGGGGGGTAAATATGACATTTTGCATTGTCATCAAATTCCCCCACACTTAGCTTTTGCACATCCTCGGGCAAACTAATTCAAACAAACACTACACCCAAGTCATACCAAGAACACCATCATCTCAAGTCATATCAAGAACACCATCATGATGCATAAGCAACAATATTTAATCCTTGCATATTCATACCTAACTTAGGAAGCAGGAAAATAAAATAAATTAGAGTTAATGACATTCATCTCTCTTCATCATTTTCCATAATTACTCTCAATCAGTCAATGCAAACAAGGACACTAATCACAACCAATTCATGTACAACTCACCTCTCAACTTTTTCCTCAATTGTTTCTCTTTTCTACTACAAACTGGGTAGCAAACTAGGGATATTATTTTTTTCTTTTTTGAAAAAAATGAGTGTATTTTATGCTCCATCTCATTTCATGGTTGTGTTTATGAGTGAGTGCGTTTTACGGTCCATCTCGACTCACCACATACCTTTCTTTTCTTTTTCCTATTTGTTTAAACCCAAATTTAGGACTAGCTTAAGAGAAACAATTTTTTTTTTTCTTTCTAAGGGTTGTTATACACTCCTCAATCATGCTTCGTCACCAAGTTCACACAACTTATCAAGACATATTGTTGCAAGCTACAAAGATTCAAATATGATTAAATCTATTTTATGAAAGATTGCTAACATGCTAAGTCAAGGAATATGCTCAATAACAAAGTCAAGTTACTATTTCATGCATCACTAGACGTTCAAAGACATGACTTAAAGCATAAACCTTCCTAAAAACAAAAACTAATTAATTTTTTCTTTTTAATTGAACACAAAAACACTACCTAAATCCCCTCCCCCCCACTTAAAACTAACATTGTCCCCAATGTAAGATGAAATTCAAAGAAAAGACAAAAATAACCAAAATTTAAAATGCGAGAAAAAGAAAACAAACTCCCCTTGGGTTGCTTCCCAAGCAACGCCTTTGTTTATTGTTGTTGGCTCGACTCAAGGTTGTCCTCTTCAATATGAATAAGTCGGATCCTCAAGGTCCAATCCTTCCACATTTTCTTCTTGGAGACCTTCATAGAAAGTCTTAAGTCTATGGCCATTCACCTTGAACACTTTTGAAGTTGCTAAACTTTGAATTTCAACTGCACCATGAGGAAAAACATTAGTAACAACAAAAGGTCCAATCCAACGAGAATGCAACTTACCCTGAAACAAACGAAGTCGTGAATTGTATAGAAGGACTTTTTGACCAACTTTAAACTCCTTCCTAGAGATCATCCTGTCATGAAATCCTTGCATTCTCATAGGCATCATTGCGAATTTCCTCTAACTCTTGTAGTTGCAACTTCCTGTGTTCTCCACTTTCATCTATCTTCATGTTAAAACTCTTGATTGCCCAATAAGCCTTGTGTTCTAACTCAACTGGAAGATGGCATGCTTTCCCAAACACCAATCGAAAAGGTGACATACCAATAGGCGTCTTATATGCCCATAAGGCATCATCCAAACGCAAACTCCAGTCTTTTCTACTTGGATTGACCATTTTCTCAATGATGGACTTGATCTCTCGATTTGACACTTCCGCTTGTCCACTAGTTTGCAGAT
>CM047901.1:3242996-3397466 GCA_026229545.1 Pistacia atlantica
CCTGACGTAGCTCCGCCCCTGCGTTGGTTCATGAACCATTTGAGAAAGTACTGATTAATTAATCAATATTATAAAAATTAAATTAAGTTACTCTCACCTAACCCTTGAAATTTTGTGCAGCGCATGAGACTTCCTGGAAAGGAGATGAAAAAAATAAAATAGAAAAGGCACAGCAATCAATCAAAGACTTAGAGATACTGGAATATACTCATTTACTCGCTTATATAATGTTTTAGTTTATCAGCCCTGTACGTTTTGTTAATATGCAGTGCCTCTGATCACTGGAACTTAATGGCATCCACTTCTTCTTGTTCTTCTTGCTCTTCTTCCACTACTCCTAAACTAAATTACGAAGTTTTTCTTAGTTTTCGAGGTGAGGATACCCGGAAAAACATTACAAGCCATCTGTATGAAGCCTTCAGCCGGGAAAACATTAATACTTTCATTGATGATAAACTTAAAAGAGGAGAAGAAATTTCTCCAGCTCTTTTGACTGCAATTGAACAGTCAAAGATCTCAGTTATCATTTTCTCTGAAAAGTACGGTTCTTCGAGTTGGTGTCTCAAAGAACTTGAAAAGATTGTTGAGTGCAAGAAAAAGTATAGTCAGACTGTAATTCCGGTCTTTTATCACATAGAAGCATCAGATGTAAGGAAACAAACTGGGGATTTTGGGAAAGAATTTTCTCACCTTGAAGAGCGTTTTAAAGTTGATGATCCAGAGATGTTGCAGAGATGGAAGACTGATTTGACGGAGGTAGCCAACCTATCCGGCTTTGTTTCAAATAATTCTAGGTAATTGTTAATTTATGTAGTAATTTTCCTTTCATCTGTTTGTTTTGTTTTGTTTTTTATTTTATTTTATCTTTTCAAACTTACTATGTTTTAATTTTTTTTTATAATAATAAATATTGAAACTTTAATATTTTTTTATCAATACAATTATAACTTCCCGAATAAATGATAAAGAAAATAAAGGAAATCATTCTAACATGAGAAAACCCATAAAAGTAGAATATGATTTATTAGGCTATAAAGAATCTGTCCTATATCAAACTTTAATTTATTAAGTTTGTATCATTTGTGCTTTATAATCAACCATTTCGTTTAGTTTATTTTTTGCTTAATTATTGGATTGGATTGGATTATTAAATTTGTACATGATGGGTCTTGTTTATAATCTAAAATCTCATTTAGCTTGTTTGTAGGCTTAAGTTCTTAACTACCGAATTGGGTAAAATTTTAATTTATCATGTTATTTTATTTAAATATTTGAGGTTGGTATTGAGGGCCTAAGAGAGCTTGCAACCCTTTTTTTTTTTTTTTTAAATAAATTTAAGGTATGGCACGGGTTCACCTTGGACCTTAGTTGGTTCCGTCATTGTCAATAACATTAGGAAGCCTAACTCTAATAGAAAAAATGTTTCCTCTAACAATTACATTCCTTTATATAGATGGGCGGAGGGCCCCAGGATGGGGATGTTGGGGAATCGGATTTGCGGATATTTTCCCCCAAACGGGGGATTATTTTAAACTTTTTTTTTATATTGATTTTGTATAATTCTTTTGAGATAAACCATTAAACATAGTAAAAAAAAAAAACTTAATATAATAATATGATTAATCAGGGACGGAGCCAAGATTTTTAGTCAATGGGGTCAAAACATCACCTCTAAACCAAAGCGCCAAATCTTATAATTTAAGCTTTTCAAATAATTTATTCTAACCCAATAAAATTCAACTCATAAATCCATGAAAACACATCAAATCCAGCAATTAACATGTATATAAAAATTAAACTAAATCCATAAATCTCTAGAACTTAAGGTTTCATCGATTCTTGAAATCCATTCAAAATTAACTCAATAACTAACCAAAATTTACCAAACTCAACTTAAAATAAAACTAGTTAACCCATACCTCAACATAGACAAGATGAAATCAAAACTCACATCAAAATCTAAGAATTTAATCTTCCACTTTCAAACTCATCTATTAAACTCAATAAAAATTCATAACTTATGATTTTTCCTCAATTAAGAAAGCTAAAAGAAAATATTTTTGAACCCAAAAAAAAAAAAAAAAAGATAATAAATAAGCATCATTTTACCTTGCAATCTCCAAAGAAATAGTCTTTCTTGAGTAATCTAATCAAAGGAAAAAAAAGTGTGAGAGGAAATATAAGAGAAAAGGTAAAAAAAATTTAATACAAATTTTTGTGGGGTCAATATGAATTTAAGTGGGGTTAAACTTGAAAATTTTATAACATATAAAGTTTTTTTAATTTTTTTCAAAAGTTCAGTGGGTTCAATTGAACCCACAAGTGTTGGAGTAGCTGCGTCCCTATGATTAATACTTTTTTTAAATTTAAGAAAAAATTGGTAAAGGGCATAAATCAAAATCAAATAATAAAAATTTATTAATATAATTAGAGATATATTAACAATTCAACATCATAGCTTATACATCAAGTCTTTGTAATTGTAAACCATTAAATTAAAATAAAATAATGTTATTTTTAAACGAAGATATGATTCTAAATTAAAATATCTTAGTTGCATTTTAACGTTCAATATAACATAAATTTTAATTAAATATTAAGGGAACTAAGAAAAACATTTAGCATTTTCATAAAAATAATGAAACTATATTCGATCTTAACATAATTTACTTGGTGAACTAACATTTTCATAGATAAAATTTGGAAGTCTCCAAATCTTAACATTTTCATTGCCTCAATCTTAAATTTATTCATTTCAATACTTCATCTCCATCATGGAAGAATTAATTTACCCCTTTTGTGAAATTAGACTCCATGCCTTTAAGTTACTTTTTATCCCATAATTAAAATATACAATAATAAATTTAAGATAACAACCACAAATTTTGATAATTTGATACATGACTTAAAATCTTAAATCATGAGATTCTAATTTTATACATAATCTATTAAAGAAAAAAAAAAAAAAAAAAGGGCTACAAGTTGGTGTTAGGATCCCACATCGGGATCTCACACTCACCAAGTGTGATACTTAAGCCTAGGGGCTCTCCCACATATCAGGCCAGTCTTTTAGGTTGGGCTCTCTTTTGTGCTTGAGTTCTAACATTAGTGCTTTTGTTGAGAGTTGGGCTACGGAAATGGCTACCTATAAGCTAGATTAAGGTGGAATGTGCATCGAATGACTGATAGGTGAGTGAAGCCGCCCATAGGGGGAAAGGGCTACTGTTGGGTCAATGTCGATAAAGTGAAAGCCACCGTGGACATCGGCTCTTAACCGGGGAGGGGGGGTGTTTGTAATGTTAGGATCCCACATCGGGATCTCACACCCACCAAGTGTGGTACTTAATCCTAGCGGCTCTCCCACCTATCAGGCTGGTCTTTTGGGTTGGGCTCTCCCTTGGGCTTGGTATCACACTTGGTGGGTGTGAGATCCCGATTTGGGATCCTAACATTGCAACCCCCTTCAAGAGCTGACGTCCATGATAAGACAACTTTCACTCTATCCACCCTGACTCGACGGTAGCCCTTTCTCCCTTTGGGTGGCTTCACTCACATATCAGTTATTCAATTCAGCACCCCTTTAGAAGGAGAGAACACTGCACCTTAATCTAGGCTATAGTTAGGTCATTCCGCAGCCCAACTCAATCCCAAGGGAGAGCCCAACCCAAAAGATCGACCTGAGAGAGCCTTTAGGCTTAAGCACCACACTTGGTGGGTGTGAGATCCTGATGTGGGATCCTAACATTGCACCCCCTTTAAAAGCCGATGTCCATGGCAGCTTTTACTCTATCGACACTAACTTAATAGTAGCCCTTTCCCCCTTTGGACAACTTCATTCACCTATCAATCATTTGATGTATATTGCACCTTAATCTAGCCTATAGGTAGCCATTTCCACAGCCCAACTCTTAACGAAAGCATCAATGTTAGAACTCAAGTCCAAGAAAGAGTCAAACCCAAAAGACCGGTCTGATAGATGGGATGGGCCCTAGGCTTAAGTACCACACTCGGTGGGCATGAGATCCCGATGTGGGATCCTAACACTGCACCCCCCCTTCAAGAGCCGACATCTACGGCGGCTTTCACTCTATTGACATTGACCCGACAATAGCCCTTTCCCCCTTTGGACGGCTTCACTCACCTATCAGTCATTCGATGCACATTACACCTTAATCTAGCTTATAGGTAGCCATTTCCGCAACCCAACTCTCAATGTAAGCACCAATGTTAGAACTCAAGTGCAAGGGAGAGCCCAACCCAAAAGACCGGCCTGATAGGTGAGAGAGCTCCTAGGCTTAAGTATCACACTTGGTGGGTGTGAGATCTCGATGTGGGACCCTAGTAGCTGGGCTACACACGAGGGTGGGCAGGGCTTTTCGGGGCGCTCCTTATCGAGGTGAACTACATCCCCATCTTGACCCCACCTCGAGGGCAGGGATTTTTTCCTTGCCCATCCCCGCCCCGTTACCCAAATAAATCAGGGCAGGTCAAATGCCCATCCTATTCCTTTAACAGAAGAAAAATAAAATAAAATAGGGAAAACCTAAGAAATCTATCTAAGATATGATAAGAAAAATAAGAAATCCAGGCAATAAAGGATATTTAATCTTTTCAAGGAAAATCATAAGAATCCTAATTCTTTAAAAACAAACTCTAATTAATAAGGAAAAGAAAATAAAAATAAAATTCCTAAGGGTAAGATGAAATGCATGTGTCTCATGTACGCATCTTTTTAAAACACGAAATATGTTAAAAAAATATATAATGATTTGAAAACATGTACACTACGATTCGATAACTTCTTTGACATTAAGGTTTTCTAATTTTTTAACTATTTGGTGGTACATTTTTCACCTTAACAATTTTGATTATAATTTTGTAACTATATTCCATATATGAAATTCCTGTTTTGAAGCGAGTTTTCTTGACAATTTTTTGAAGTGTCTATGAAGCCTGATTTAAGAATCATTGATACTAATATTGTCAAGAACGACATCTTTTTATGTCGAGAACACTGCCAAAACTTTAAATGTAAACATATAAAATTATTATTTGTATATTTATTTATAACTTATTTCAATTAATACCCTGTTTGAATCGTAGTCCATTAATTTTCTTTTCCAAATATATATATATATATATAACAAAGTACATAATTAATATAAAATCCATCAATAAATATATGACAAATAAATTCCACCACCCCCTCCCCCAAAAAAAAAAAAAAAAGCGCAACTCTTTAAATAAATTACCAAAAAAAAAAAAAACAGTGGATGAATGCCGATGAATGTCACCGAACAAGAAGTCGTCGTCCTATGACAGCAGTACAAAAAGAGAATTAACATCCTACAAATGCTACAGAAAAAAAAAAAAAAAAAAAAAGTTGTAGAAACTACCCACTAAATACTAGAAATATCAAAAAATTGAGAAAGTGCTGCAAAGGAAAAAAAACAATTGCTGAAAAGAGGGAAAAAGATATAAGAAAACAAAAGAGACCAGGGTTTAAATTAAATATGATGTCATTTGATAGCTAATTACTGATTATTTCTTTTTTCAATAATCAGTAGTCTTTAACCACTTATTAACAAGTAACGTCTTCATTGGAATTTAATTAGCTCTAGGAATTAAAGTTATGTTATCTTTGTTTCTTTTTCATTCATCTAATTTTAGTATTGTTTTATTTATTTACTATTTCCTTTTTAGGAATGAATCATCGCTTGTAAAAGATATTGTCGAAGATATTTTGAATATATTGAATGATGAGTTCTCAGAAATTGACAACAAGAACCTAGTCGGATTGGAATCAACAATTGAGCAAATTAAAAATTTATTATGTATGGCTGGTGTTCACAAATTAGGAATTCGGGGCATCGGTGGTATAGGTAAGACAACTCTTGCTGGTGCTGTATTCAGAGAAATTTGTAAACAGTTTGAAGCTCATTTCTTCATACGGAATATTAGAGAAGAATCAGAAAAAAGTGGAGGATTAAATGATTTGCGCCAAAGACTTAACTCTGCAGTTGGTGGGGATAAACATCACAATATTGGATTTACCTTAAAAAGGAAAAAGCTTGGTCGTGTCCTCATTGTGTTTGATGATGTGACAAAATTTGAACAAATGGAAAGTTTAATGGAAGATTTTGACTACTCAGACTCAGAGAGTCGAATAATCATTACTGCAAGGGATGAACACGTACTAAAACAATGCGGAGTAGATCCCATGCACATACTTGAGATGGAGGGATTATCTGGTGTTGACGCTTCTCAACTTTTTAGCCAATATGCCTTTCGAGAAAACAGTCCACCAGAAGATTATATTGAGCTGTCATTTGATGTGGTAGAATATGCTAAAGGTGTTCCGCTTGCTCTTAAAGTTTTAGGTTCCTTTCTATTTGGGAGGAAAATACAAGATTGGGAAAGTGCTCTAAAACAGTTGAAAAGAATTCCTCATATGGATATCTATAAGGTGTTAAAAGTAAGTTATGATGGGCTAAATGATGAACAACGGCAAGTATTTTTAGATATTGCATGTTTCTTTAAAGGGTGTAAAAGAGATCTTATAGAAGAAATCTTGGATGCTTGTGGCTTCGACTCACGTATTTATATAGATGTTCTCATTGAAAGGTCTCTCATAGCTATAGTATTCAACACCATCACAATGCATGATTTACTTCAAGATATGGGTAGAGAAATTGTTCGTCAAGAATCAGCTAATAATCCTGGCAAACGTAGTAGGTTGTGGGATCACGAGGAAATCTATTCAGTTTTGAAATATAAAACGGTGAGAGCTAAGGACACTAATTTTTTTTATTCTACTTTATATGATAAAATACGAGCTTGCAGAATATTCCTTCCGATCCATTATCCTTGGGAATCAGCTCAACTGGTCGAGTGATTTGGTGGGAATCTGAGACGTCTTATATTTACATGTTTTGAAAAGAAAGTTGAAAAATAAATGTTTTATATGAGAATTAATTATTTGACAGTTATTTTTGTTTTTTTAATTGAAACTCTAGATAAAGGAATTGCTTCACAGATTATGTAATTAAGAAATTTCAAACTAATTTATCTTCGATTTGCTTTTGATTTTATAGGGGACAGGAGATATTCGAAGCATAAGCTTGGATATGTTTAAAGCAAGAGAGATACGTTTACAACCTAAAGCTTTCAACAAGATGCATAACCTAAGGTTCTTGGAAGCCTACGGCTTCACGAGTGGTAACAAGTTATATGGTTTTCAAGACCTTCTATCTGATTTCTCTGAGTTAAGGTACCTTAGTTGGTTTAAATATTCTGCCGAATCGTTGCCACGAAATTTTAATCCAGAAAACCTTGTTGCACTCTACATTACTGACAGCAAAGTTAAACGACTTTGGACTGGTGTCAAGGTATTTGTTAATTTTGATATTACCATTTTGTGCTTTGAATTGTAAATATTTAAATGTAATTTCTATTTTTTTTAATTTATTCAATTTGTTTTTTCATTACAGAATCTTAAGAATTTGAAACATATTGATCTCAGTTATTCCGAGCATCTACTCGAAATGCCAGATCTCTCATTAAGTCCAAATCTTAAGAGCTTGGTTCTACGAGGTTGTACAAAATTGCATGTGGGTTTCTCATCTATCCGTGGTCTCAATAAGCTTGTCCTTTTGGATCTACAAGAATGTGAAATCTTTGAAAGTCTTCCAATCAACCCTGGTTGGAGATCTCTTCGAAAACTTATTCTCTCCAACTGTTCAAATCTCAAAACAGTTCCATATATTCCCCCTACGGTACAAGAGTTATATTTAAATGGAACTGCAATAAAAGAACTGTCGTCATTAAAGCATCTTTGCAGCTTAAAAATATTGAATCTTGAAAATTGTTCAAAGCTAGAAAGTCTCCCAGAGAGCATTGGTGAGTCAGAAAACCTTCGAATAGTTATTCTCTCCAATTGTTCAAAGATCGAAACAGTTTCATGCATCCCTAGTAGTGTACAAGAATTATACTTAGATGGAACTGCAATTGAAGAATTGCCACCATTAAGGCATCTGTCTACTCTAGTAATATTGAGTCTTCAAAATTGTTTAAGACTAGAGAGTCTCCCAGAGAGCATCCGTGAGGTTAAATCTCTTCAATTTCTTTATCTTTCGGGTTCTGCAAAACTTGACAGATTACCTAAAGGCGTGGAAAATTTAAAAGCACTGAAGGAACTTGAAGTGGAGGGAATTGGTATAACAGATATACCGTCGTTACCTATAACATGTTTGAACAACCTTAAGGCATTATCTTTCGCAAGATGTGGTATACAGAAGCCACCGAGTTCCCTACTGTCACAGTTACCGGCCTGCCACAAACTGAAGCGCCTAAATCTGGAAAACTGTTGTATCGAAGTACTTCCCAACAATCTTGGCGACTTACGCTCTCTGGGATTTTTATATCTTGGCCGAAACAATTTTGAGAGTCTACCAGAGAGTATAAAAGACCTTTCCAAATTGTATAAGCTTGATTTAAGCAATTGCCAGAGGCTGAAATCCATACCGGAACTTCCAGATAAGTTACTACGTATAGAAGCAAAGGGTTGCACATCACTGGAAGCACTATCAGGTTTACCAAGTCAATGCCTAAGTATGGGGACTGACAACGAGGAAATTAGCTTCATCAATTGTCGCAATCTGAGACTAGATTTGACAGATGCTCTGCGGAATATTGAGAGAAATGCAGATGTATGGTTTAGCTCTGAAGTAAGTCTGTCTCTCACTTTCTCTCTCTCTCTCTTATATTATATATAAACAAATTTCATTTACTTGCTTTTATAAATAAAATGTTAGAAGTTGATGATTTTCTTAAGAAGGTTAGAAGTTGATGATTTTCTTGGCACAGGAAAACACAACATGGCTGTCAAGGGGTAACTTGCCTAGGGCTTCTATTTGTTACCCTGGAAGCGAAATTCCAGATTGGTTTATCCTTACAAGTCAGAATGGTTATATAGAGCTTCCATCAGATTGGCTCAATGATGACTTAATTGGTTTTGCTTTTTGTGCTGTTGCATCATTCCGAGACTATGAAGAGGCTGAAGCTTTGCAAGTTCGTTGTTTTCTGGTTGTTGACGAAGAGATCCTTTCCACTGGCTTTTTGTTTAATGATTATGGGCATGAGGTTATTGAATCAGATGATGTTATTGAATCAGATCATGTATTCTTAGGATATGATTATGATATCATGGCCTTAGAATTGCTTACTCTCAGTTCGAATAGCAAGGGCTACATGGAGTTCTTTGTTACTCATGGAAGTAAGAATAGCAGAAGAAAAACCAAGTTGAAAAATTGTGGAGTCAGATTGTTGTACGCCAAAGATGATTATACGAGAACAGATGGAAGTTTGGAAAGAGAACAGAGATTTCCAAATATATATGACTGCTTGAGGTGCCATCTCCATTGCTGCATGAAACATGAAGATATGGACGAAAATAAACCATTTGAAATTTTGGAGAACTGGTCCCCACATTCGGGAATATACGAGCCACCAGTAAGAAGGGATTAGTAAGTTGGATTAAATTCACGAAATTGTTTCGGTTTGGTTTCTAATATTTGATTAATAGGTGAAGCATAACTAACTTTTTTTATTTCAAAAAAAAAAAAAAAAAAAAAGATCATACAATAATCATAAGTGATAACGCATGGAAAATGATCTTGCATTATTTATTCATATTTAGTCATAATGTTATTATTTTATTTTATTGATGTAAATATTCATTGCATTTTACAGTTTAAACTATATGGAATGCAAATTGGTTGCACAAGCGGAACGGAAGCGCATGGACTGGACAAAATCTTCTTACAGAAAAGGTGATGTAATTCCAAACCCATGAGCTTATTTTATAAGGTTATTGGAACAAGTTGAACGATTCCTTTTTATTTCCCCTTAAAATGATGGCTGATGCTCATGCAGGTTCAGAGGAAACCCTCCACAGGAAAAGCAAGACTTTATATTGCATTACTTGGCAAAAACGGAGGCAAATTTTTTTCTAAAACATATTCTGATGACAGTTGTCACAATGTTTTCTGGATTTTCTTCCCTGGAATTAAATTATGTTAGCAGACTACTGTACGTGGACACAAGCTGTTTTAATGTTTCTGGTGTTTGGTTTTCTAGACTGTGAAATTATGCTGATTGCTATTTGATTATGTTGTAAGCCGCCATTATTTGAATTTTCTATTTTGTTTGAAACACTAGTTTATTGCGAACATTAAATTTTCCTGATGTTTCTGCCTTCCGAGGCTGCTTTCGTCTTTTATTTTGCATTATCAGATTTGTTTCCAGATAGTTTGGACTTCTTATCAAAATTACATTCAATATTATCACAAATATTTCCAGATTTCTACATAACCTTTTACTGCCAGATGGTTTTTCTGTTGCGGTTCAACAGAGTGACTATCTACTTCAGCTGAAGTTTGGTTTTCTGGCAGTGAAATTGTAAAACCCCATTCCTGATTTTAGTTAGATCATGAATTGTATTTAAGTTAATTAATTCTTTTTTTTAATTTGATTTTTGGTATTGTGGTAAGATAGGGGTATTTCTGTCAGTTTTTAAAGCTGTGTTAAGGGGGTGAAATCGAAGAAATAAATCCTGATGGGTTTGCATGTATCAAGAGGGAAAAATTTGGACATTTTTGCTAGGGAAAGCTTATGTGGCGGGGTTAAACTGGAAATTAGAGAAAATGGGGGGCAGAAATAATTTTAGAAAAACTGTTTTTATTTAAAGGAAGGAACTGGGCAGTTCGCCCAAAGGAAGAAGGAGAAAACGAGAGCAGAAGAAAGAAGAGAAAGAAAGAAGAGAGGAGAGAAAGGAGAAAGAAAAGAAAAAAAAAAGGGGGAGAGAAGAGAAGAAAGAGTGGTTTGGCCGAGAGATAGAGTGAGAGAAGAAGAGAAGAACAAAGAGAAAGGGAGAGTATATTAGTTTTAAGTCTGTGAACAGTGCATCATCAAATCGTGATCTGGAGCTCATTTGCCGTCCGATCGTTCTGATTTTCGGATATGTTGTTCATGAAACACAGCTCTACATTCTGAACGGTGGAGATCGAAATCCAAGCACTGTAATAGGCAGCCAATTATAGGATAGAAGAGTGAGTGGTTTAACCAAAAAGTGTTTTTAAAAAACTTAATTCCGGTTTGCATGTCAAGTTATCTATTTCTATTATAATGTTTTGGGTGCAAAATCTTGAGTTAAGTGTTTTATTTGCTAAAACCTATCTTGCATGTTTCGGCTGAGCAAATTTTTTGGTGATAATGAATTAGATCTTGTTCCAAAGTAATATGTTTCATGCTGCATGTTGATTAAGATTATCCATATAGCCATTGTATGTTCCGCTGTACAATATTTGAGTGAGACAACACTAGATTTAGTCAAATGAGGAACCTTCCATGTTGCATGCTATATATATATATATATATGGGAACTTGCTGCATTGTGCCTAAAGTGCCATAAAATTTGAAGTGAATAATGGTGATTTAACATGGGTTGTGTGGCTCGGCTGTCTTTTTATTTTGGGTAAATTATCACATGCATTGGGCTGGACAGTATGCGGGAATTGTGCTTGGATTGTGTTTTAATGGAAATGTTTTCTGGGTAATACATTGCATGCTCTTAGTTGGAATACCTTTGGATAATTGATTGAATGGTGTTTTAAAATGCTGGGAGTTGAGGGATTTTGGCTGTTAAAATGTTAAGGAAAAGACTCAGATTTGTGAGGTTAGTAATAATTTTCAATCTGGGTTAAACCGTCAGTTTCTGAAACATGTTTAGAAAATTGCAGTTTCACCCCTATATGTGACTTTTGAATATTATGTCATATATATATGATTTATAAGCACATACGAAATATACTCTTGATTTGCATTTTACTTGAGATTGTTGTGGTGCTAAAACCACCCTACGAAGTACCCATCCCCCAGAGATATAGATTTTTGGCTCTGCCCGAGCGATGCAGGATTCCGCCGGTATGACAGTTTCAGATTTTGGCTCTGCGCATGCGTATGACAGATTTTATTGGCTCTGCCTGGGCGTTGAGTGGTCCGCCAGGTATGACAGTTTTTCGAGGCTCTGCCCGCGCGATGATAGACCTTGCCGGGTATGACAGGTACGTCCCTCGCTCGGCCTGCGTGTGGGACGCCCACCGTATGACAGATTTTCCCTAGGGTACTAGTTGTGGTGAGAGTTTTTAATAATAAATGTTGAGGTTTTATACAGAATCCGATACAGTTAAAGGAAGTAAGTCAGAGTACAGTTTATTGAGTGCAGGATGATTAGAAATAAATTATATATTGTATGCGAGAACGGGGTGGTTGTTCTATTGCATATTCATAAAATTACATTGTTACCATGATTTGCTTGAAAATTGTTGTATGTTAGCATTATTCTTTTTTTTTTAAACTTTTATAAACCTCCCCATTTTCCCCCACTCACTGAGTATTTCAGCTCACCCTTTTTAAATGTTTTTCCCCCCACCAGGACCTTCCGGAGATCGTGCCGAGCAGTGAGCCTCCGCTCAGGGTTGTGCCACGCGTTGACATCTTTTATGTGGGTCTTATATTTATGTCGCATTGTAAATCTGGACTTTCGTTTCAAGAACTCATGTTTTCCATGATGTATTTCCTTTTGTTTCATAATTTGGAATGTGTAGTATAAGTGGAAAACCTGATACCAAAAGTTTCCCTAACTATTTTCTTTTGTAAAACGAAAGATGATGTATGTCTTTAAACAGGTTTCGCAGTTTTTCTACATGGCACGTCTCGGATAGCCGAGTCTTGTGGGAGCGCCCGGATCCTACGGGATGAGGAAATTCGGGACGGGTTATGTCAACTTGGTATCAGAGCATGGTTTTCGATTTTTAAGGGCATTTTTTTTTGAAAATTTTACGCATGCCAATTTGTCCCTTAATGAAGTTTATTTCCGTCCATGAGTTTTATTTTAGAAACAAATTTGTTTATGTTTTGTAAATATCAGCATGAGTCAACGTGGCCAGCCTCGCACGAAACTGTGAGAGAATTATTAGTTCCTAGGGTGCTCAGGAGGGTGAGTGAGCCTAGGGAAGAGAGAGTAGAAGAGTCGGATGCCCACAGGTCAGGACCTCAGGGACCCCAAGAGGAATCAGATGCCGAAAATCAAAATGTCGAGGAAGGACCAGTGAATGAACAAAATACAGGGCTCCAAGGTGATGGGGATAACATGGAGCTGACTATGAATAGGATAGCTCAACTAATGACTAGGGTAATGCAGGATAGGACGCATGGGCGTCAGGGAGAAGGAAAAACTATAGAGAGAGCAAGAAAATTAGGGGCAACAGACTTTGAGGGGACGGGAGATCCCACAGATGCCGACTCCTGGATGGATCAATTAGAGCAAATATTTGGGATGATGGAGTGCACTGATGACCAAAAACTACGGTTTACTACCTTTCTACTTAAAGGCAGGGCTCGTCATTGGTGGAGATCGGTACAACTTAGATATGGGGATCCGACAACAATTACTTGGGCCAATTTCCGTCAGGAGTTCTTCGATCATTATTTTCCTGTGGTGTATCAGGACGCTAAGCAGAGTGAGTTTCTCAGACTAACACAAGGAAATATGTCAGTGGTGGAATATTTGATTAAGTTTATTGAGTTATCTCGTTTTGCCCCACTTATAGTCGGAAATGAGAGAGCAAAATGTAGGAGATTTGAGGAGGGCCTCAGAGGTAGGATCAGAACAATAGTGGCCTCACATTGCTGCTCAGAGTTTGGGAAATTGACAAAGATAGCTATGAGAACTGAGAGTAATTTGGGAGAGTTTGATAAGGGAGAGCCACGAAGACCGAAACGTAGTAACCGTGAATGGACAGTTGGCGGCCCTAGTAATAGAAATCAGAAAAGAGAGGATAGTTTTTCTGGGACCTCAAGCAGTTCAGGACGGATTCAAAGAAATGCTCAGAGTCAACATTCAGGAGACAGTAGTAATTGGAATATGAGGTCTCAAGTTAATAGATATCAAAGTGGTGGTGCAAGCGAGAGCCGACCACCCTCAGTATGCTTGTGGTAGGTTCCACTCGGGGCAGTGTCAGAAAGGAGCTTCAGGTTGTTATCATTGTGGGCAGTTTGGCCATATCAAGAGAAATTGTCCCATTTTGGCCCAAGGTGATAACGCCTCAGTTCAGCAGAATTCAGAGGAAATAGGGGCCAGTTTCAAGGACAACAGAGATCTCAGGTTCAGAAGGCCCAAAGTAGTGTTGCAGGTAGAAATAGTGCTAGACAGAGAGGAACAGGGCGACCTCAGACTCAAGCTCATGTCTTTGCTCTCACCGAGCAGGATGCCCAAGCCTCCCCAGACGTGGTTACGGGTATGTTGACTGTTTTTTATCATGAGGCCCGTATTTTAATTGATCCAGGTTCTACACATTCTTTCGTTTCGTATCATTTTGCTGTGCATGCAAATAGAAAGTTAGAACCCTTAGAGTGTAAATTAACAATATCCACCCCTATTGGAGATTCTTTAATGGTTGAGTATGTGTATAGACGTAGTGTGGTGAGGATTGGTGAGCATGAGTTGCAGGTAGATTTGATTCCTCTAGACATGCCCGATTTTGATGTGATTTTGGGAATGGATTGGCTAGCCTTGCATCATGCCACCGGGGATTGTTTCCGTAAAGAGGTAACCTTTAAGAAGCGAGGGAAACCAAAGTTTGTTTTTTGTGGAGAGCGTCGTATCCTTCCTTCTTGTGTTATTTCAGCGATGACTACCAGGCGACTACTCAAGAAACAATGTCCCGCTTATCTAGCTCATGTGGTGGACACTAGAATTAGTGAATTGAGGTTAGAGGATATTTTGGTGGTGAGGGATTTCCCAGACGTATTTCCTGAAGACCTTCCTGGTTTGCCACTTGATAGAGAAATTGAGTTCACTATAGATTTGGTTCCCGGTTCAACCCCCATATCCATGGCCCCTTATAGAATGGCACCACGGGAATTGCAAGAGTTAAAGGTACAACGCAAGAATTGGTGGATAAGGGTTTCATTAGACCCAGTGTCACCGTGGGGAGCACCGATTTTATTTGTTAAAAAGAAAGATGGTACTTTGATTATGCATAGATTACCGCATGCTTAAATAAGGTAACAAAGTGCGTAACAAGTATCCTTTGCCACGGATCGATGACTTATTTGATCAATTGCAGGGTGCTAGGGTCTTCTCCAAAATAGATCTAAGGTTTGGTTACCATCAACTAAAGATTAGGGAGACTGATATACCAAAAACAGCATTCAGGACCCGTTATGGACATTATGAGTTCTTAGTGATGCCTTTTGGCTTAACCAATGCTCCTGTAGCTTTTATGGATCTGATGAATAGGGTGTTTCGTCCATACCTAGACTGGTTTGTGGTTGTGTTCATTGATGACATTTTAGTGTATTCGAGAAATGAAGAGGAACATGAGGAGCACCTCAAGATGGTCCTACAAACCCTCAGGGAAAATAGACTCTATGCGAAGATTAGTAAGTGTCGGTTTTGGCTCAATCAGATTACGTTCTTGGGTCATGTGATCTCGGCAAATGGTATTTATGTGGATCCCCAGAAAGTAGAAGCAGTGTTGAATTGGGAGAGACCTGTTAATGTGACAAAAGTAAGGAGTTTCCTCGGGTTAGCTGGATACTATCGGAGATTTGTGGAAGGATTTTCTAAGGTAGCAGCCCCTTTGACCAGATTGACTCGGAAGGAGGTAAAGTTTGAGTGGGATGACGATTGTGAGCGGAGTTTCCAAGAATTGAAAGTAAGGCTGACTTCAGCCCCGTGACCTTGCCTTTCGGTAATGATGGATTTGTGGTGTTTAGTGATGCATCCCGTCAAGGTTTAGGTTGTGTGTTGATGCAACATGGGAGAGTAATAGCCTATGCCTCCAGGCAACTCAAGAAACACGAGATGAATTACCCAACCCACGATTTGGAACTCGCAGCGGTAGTCTTTGCCTTAAAAAATTTGGAGACATTATCCGTATGGGGTAACTTGTCGATTTTTACGGACCATCAGAGTTTGAAATATTTGTTTACTCAAAAGGAATTGAATCTGAGGCAGAGAAGGTGGATTGAGCTTATCAAGGATTATGACTGTATGATTGATTATCATCCTAGTAAGGCCAACGTAGTGGCGGATGCCCTAAGTAGAAAAACCCCGAGCGTCATGGCGCATATGAAGGTGCGTTCTCCCTTGCTTACGGAGTTGAGGACCTTGGGAGTTGAGTTGGGAATGAATGAGTCAGGGGTACTTTTAGCACATTTTCAAGTTAGGCCTATTTTGGTGGATCGAATCAGAGAGTCTCAGTTTATGGACCCTAATATAATGAAGTTAATGGGAGAAGTAAGTGAGGGGTTGCGGATGATTTTTTGGATTAGGGGCGATGGTATGTTAATGATGGGGAATAGACTTTGTGTGCCCAATGCGGAAGAGTTGAAAAGGGAGATATTAGAGGAGGCTCATTCGTCAGCCTATGCTATGCATCCAGGTAGTACAAAGTTGTACCGTACTCTAAAGGAACATTACTAGTGGCCAGGTATGAAAAGGGAAGTAGCTGAGTTTGTTTCTAGATGCTTAGTTTGTCAACAAGTTAAGGCTGAACATCAGAGGCCAACAGGATTGTCCCAACCGCTTCCTATTCCACAATGGAAATGGGAGCACATTACCATGGACTTCGTGATAGGCCTCCCTCGTACTACATATAAGCATGATGGTATATGGGTGATTGTTGACCGGTTGACAAAGTCCGCTCATTTCTTATCGATTAAGACCACCTATTCACTAAATAGGTTGGCGAGCATCTATGTCGCAGAGATTGTGAGGCTTCATGGTGCCCCTGTTTCTATAGTATCGGATCGGGATCCCAGGTTCACATCTAGATTTTGGCCAAGTTTACAGAAGGCTTTAGGTACCAAACTAAATTTTAGCACGACATTCCACCCTCAGGCTGATGGGCAGTCAGAGAGGACAATTCGACTTTAGAGGATATGTTGCAGGCTTGTATAATGGAATTCAAGGGTAATTGGGATGTGTATTTACCCTTGGTGGAATTCGCCTATAATAACAGTTATCACTCTAGTATTGGGATGCCACCATATGAAGCTTTATACGGTCAAAAATGTAGAACTCCAGTGTGTTGGGATGAGGTCGGACAGAGGAAATTGTTAGGCCCCGAGATTGTGCAAGACACCAATGAGAAGATTAATATTATCAGGGCGAGACTTAAGGCGGCTCAAGATAGACAAAAGAGTTATGCCGATAAGCGGTGAAGGGAGCTTGAATTCCAAGTGGGTGATAAGGTTTTCCTAAAAGTTTCACCATGGAAAGGGGTGTTAAGATTTGGCAAGCGGGGTAAGTTAAGCCCAAGATATAGTGGCCCTTATGAGATTCTTGGAAGAATTGGTGAAGTAGCATACCAATTGGCTTTGCCACCAGAATTGGAGACAATCCATAATGTCTTCCATGTTTCCATGCTCCGTAAGTATGTAGCAGATCCCTCTCACATTCTCCAGCAACAACCGATTCAATTGGATGAGCACCTAACTTATGAGGAAAGGCCGATCCAAATTGTGGATTATAAAAAGCAAGTGCTCCGTACTAGAACCATTCCTTGGGTAAAAGTCATATGGGAGAATCATGCGATCGAAGAGGCAACATGGGAGCCTGAAGATGTCATGCGGACTAAGTACCCGTACCTTTTTCAATAAGGTTAGTGAAATTTCGGGGACGAAATTCTTTTCAGGGGGGGAAGTTGTAAAACCCCATTCCTGATTTTAGTTAGATCATGAATTGTATTTAAGTTAATTAATTCTTTTTTTTAATTTGATTTTTGGTATTGTGGTAAGATAGGGGTATTTCTGTCAGTTTTTAAAGCTGTGTTAAGGGGGTGAAATCGAAGAAATAAATCCTGATGGGTTTGCATGTATCAAGAGGGAAAAATTTGGACATTTTTGCTAGAAAGCTTATGTGGCGGGGTTAAACTGGAAATTAGAGAAAATGGGGGGCAGAAATAATTTTAGAAAAGCTGTTTTTATTTAAAGGAAGGAACTGGGCAGTTCGCCCAAAGGAAGAAGGAGAAAACGAGAGCAGAAGAAAGAAGAGAAAGAAAGAAGAGAGGAGAGAAAGGAGAAAGAAAAGAAAAAAAAAAGGGGGAGAGAAGAGAAGAAAGAGTGGTTTGGCCGAGAGATAGAGTGAGAGAAGAAGAGAAGAACAAAGACAAAGGGAGAGTATATTAGTTTTAAGTCTGTGAACAGTGCATCATCAAATCGTGATCTGGAGCTCATTCGCCGTCCGATCGTTCTGATTTTCGGATATGTTGTTCATGAAACACAGCTCTACATTCTGAACGGTGGAGATCGAAATCCAAGCACTGTAATAGGCAGCCAATTATAGGATAGAAGAGTGAGTGGTTTAACCAAAAAGTGTTCTTAAAAAACTTAATTCCGGTTTGCATGTCAAGTTATCTATCTCTATTATAATGTTTTGGGTGCAAAATCTTGAGTTAAGTGTTTTATTTGCTAAAACTTATCTTGCATGTTTCGGCTGAGCAAATTTTTTGGTGATAATGAATTAGATCTTGTTCCAAAGTAATATGTTTCATGCTGCATGTTGATTAAGATTATCCATATAGCCATTGTATGTTCCGCTGTACAATATTTGAGTGAGACAACACTAGATTTAGTCAAATGAGGAACCTTCCATGTTGCATGCTATATATATATATATATGGGAACTTGCTGCATTGTGCCTAAAGTGCCATAAAATTTGAAGTGAATAATGGTGATTTAACATGGGTTGTGTGGCTCGGCTGTCTTTTTATTTTGGGTAAATTATCACATGCATTGGGCTGGACAGTATGCGGGAATTGTGCTTGGATTGTGTTTTAATGGAAATGTTTTCTGGGTAATACATTGCATGCTCTTAGTTGGAATACCTTTGGATAATTGATTGAATGGTGTTTTAAAATGCTGGGAGTTGAGGGATTTTGGCTGTTAAAATGTTAAGGAAAAGACTCAGATTTGTGAGGTTAGTAATAATTTTCAATCTGGGTTAAACCGTCAGTTTTTGAAACATGTTTAGAAAATTGCAGTTTCACCCCTATATGTGACTTTTGAATATTATGTCATATATGTATGATTTATAAGCACATACGAAATATACTCTTGACTTGCATTTTACTTGAGATTGTTGTGGTGCTAAAACCACCCTACGAAGTACCCATCCCCGCAGATACGGATTTTTGGCTGCTCAGCGATGCAGATTCCGCCAGGGTATGAGCAGTTGATTTTGACTCGCGCAGCATCGTGACAGATTTTATTGGCTCGCCTGGGCGTTGAGTGGTCCGCCAGGTATGACAGGGGCGAGGCTCGCCCGCGATGATAGACCTTGCCGGGTATGACAGTACGTCCGCTCCGCTTGCATGTGGGACGCCCATCGTATGAGATTTTCCCTGGTACTAGTTGTGGTGAGAGTTTTTAATAATAAATGTTGAGGTTTTATACAGAATCCGATACAGTTAAAGGAAGTAAGTCAGAGTACAGTTTATTGAGTGCAGGATGATTAGAAATAAATTATATATTGTATGCGAGAACGGGGTGGTTGTTCTATTGCATATTCATAAAATTACATTGTTGCCATGATTTGCTTGAAAATTGTTGTATGTTAGCATTATTCTTTTTTTTAAGAACTTTTATAAACCTCCCCCTTTTCCCCCACTCACTGAGTATTTCAGCTCACCCCTTTTTAAATGTTTTTCCCCCCACTAGGACCTTCCGGAGATCGTGCGAGAGGAGCCTCCGCTGGGTTGTGCCACGCGTTGACATCTTTTATGTGGGTCTTATATTTATGTCGCATTGTAAATCTGGACTTTCGTTTCAAGAACTCATGTTTTCCATGATGTATTTCCTTTTGTTTCATAATTTGGAATGTGTAGTATAAGTGGAAAACCTGATACCAAAAGTTTCCCTAACTATTTTCTTTTGTAAAACGAAAGATGATGTATGTCTTTAAACAGGTTTCTCAGTTTTTCTACATGGCACGTCTCGGATAGCCGAGTCTTGTGGGAGCGCCCGGATCCTACGGGATGAGGAAATTCGGGACGGGTTGTGTCAGAAATGATGTTGATTACTCTTTTCACTGTTATAAACTGCCATTACTGGTTTATTCTGGTCTTCTAATGATGTTGTGCTCGGTTAATTGGCTTGTTTCTTTTGTATGGCTATGGGGACTAGACCGTATAAACTGCTAAATTAACTTACTTCTATCTCTATTAAAACTCAAATAGTTAGGAGTTTCAATCAAGATTGCATTCAAGATTATCACAATCATTCTCTGAAATATTTATATAGATATTGCCAATCTTTGACGCTTACGTACGTGCGTACCAAAGTAAAAAATTAGTGATTAGCTTCAATAAAACCAAAATGGTGACCAAATTAACACTAATATTTGGTCCCCATATTAAAAACTACAAGATATACACACATAAGTATTTGAATAACGATATCCTTACAACTAAGTCATACAAACGAACAAAAAACATAGGACAGAATAGTCATTTTACGTGAATTTTGTAAAAGTTTTGCTTTGTTGTGTCTGATTGTATGAATCAGTTGTAAGTAAGAATTTATATATGAATATTTAGCATGATCAAAATCCATGGTGAGCCTTCTTTGCATGTCCTTTCTCCAACACAGTATGGGGTCCTATACAAATTTAAGGAAAATTCAGTATTAGGGTGTGTAAATATTGTAAATACTGATTAGTTGTTAATCTTCAGATTAGTTACAGATTAGTTAGCTTCACTAATTACATTTTATGTTATAACTAATCATTGTAATAGTGACTATATATAGTCTGCTTGTCTGCTTCTATTTTATTCGACTAATAATAAAGAAAGTAGTTTATTCTTCATTCTCTCTCTTCTTCTCAGCTCATCATCTTCTTCTTCTTCACGAAGCTTAATACGGTATCAGAGCATATTTGATGGGTTGCAAATCTGCTCGTTTTTTTTTCCCTTCTACGCTGATTGTTCTTACCTTCGTCAATATGGCCACTCTGTCCTCGAACGCCGATGATTCCAATTCTGAAGAGCGTACAAATTTGAATCATTATGCCATTGATGAACCTTCCAATCTTTACTATCTTCATCATTCTGACAGCCCTGGGCAAGTGCTTGTCTTGCAACAGCTCACTGATGAGAATTACACCAGTTGGAGTCATGCAATGTTGATTGCCCTATCTGTGAAGAACAAAGTGGGATTTGTTGATGGCTCTATTTCTGAACCTAAAGGTACTAACAATAATCTACTTAATTCCTAGACTCGCAATAACAATATTGTTATATCTTGGATCTTAAATTCGGTTTCAAAGGAAATTTCTACTAGTATTATTTTTGTTTCTTTTGCCCGAGAGATTTGGCTAGATCTTAAGGATCGTTTTCAGCAGAGGAATAGACCTAGAATTTTTCAGCTTAAACATGAATTGATGAATCTGTGTCAAGAACAGAGTTCTGTTAGCGTTTACTTCACAAAGCTGAAAACTATATGGGAAGAACTGAGTAATTACCAGCCTAATTGTTCTTGTGGAAAGTGCACTTGTGATGGAGTTAAAAATCTTAACAATCATCATCAAACGGAGTACATAATGTCTTTCTTAATGGGACTTGATGATTCTTTCTCTCAAGTTCGTGGTTAGTTGCTTCTCATAGATCTGATGCCTCCTATTAATCGTGTTTTCTCTCTTATTGTTCAAGAGGAACAGCAAAGGAGAACCAATCCTTCCTCTAATTCGAGCAATTCTACTGGCACAATGGCATTTGCTGTTAAAACATATGTAGCTAAGTCTGGTGGTCCTAGTTCTCAAAATTCTCAGAATTCTAATTTCACTGCTCCTAAGAATCAGAAAAGAGATAGGCCTTATTGTACACATTGCAAGATTCTTGGACATACTGTGGATCATTGCTACAAGATACATGGATATCCTCCTGGCTATAAATTCATATCTAACAACAATTATAATGCAGTTGCTCATCAAGTCTCTACTAGTGATAATAAATTAGATCACTCTAATTCTTTTGGAGGTTTTGTACAGAATCTGAACTCTGATCAATATCAACAGCTAATGTCCATGTTTTCTACACATTTGAGTAGCTCAGCAAAGGTCATCAATGCTCCTGATCTTGCTCAAACCAACTGTCTAGCAGGTATTTGCTTCTCTGTCTCCCTGAGTCCTTTATTTTCCTCCAATCAGTTTTGGATTGTAGACCCAGGAGCTACTCGACATATTTGTTCACAAGCTGGTGCTTTTGTTTCCCTGCATTCTATTCATCACACGACAGTTACTTTGCAAAATCATTCTCAGATTTTGGTTCATTTTGTTGGTGATGTTAAATTGCATTCTGATCTTGTGCTTAAGGATGTACTGTTTGTTCCTCAATTCAAATTCAACTTGATCTCAGTGAGTGCTTTAGTAACTAGATCTGCCCTTACAGTGAGTTTTCTCTCACTGCTTTGTTATCCAGGATCTATCCACCAAGAGGATGATTGGCAGGGGTGACAAAGTTCAAGATCTCTATATTCTTAATGTTCATTGTTTGAATTCTAATTCCAATGTTTTTGTCAATAATGTTTCTGCTCACATTTGGCATAATAGATTAGGACATATTTCTTTTAAGAGACTTGATTCTTTGAAAGATCAGTTGAAATGTGATGTAACTAGATTACATAAGGTGGATCCTTGTTATATTTGCCTTCTTGCTAAGCAAAGAAGGCTACCTTTTGAATCAAATAATCATTTGTCCAAATTTCCTTTTGATCTTGTGCACTGTGATATTTGGGGGCCATATCCAACTGTTTCTTATACTGGTCATTGGTTTTTCTTGACTCTTGTTGATGATTGCACTCGGTTCACTTGGGTTTATTTGTTGAAGAATAAGTCTGATGCTGTCTCTGTGATACCAAAGTTTTTCAACATGGTTTCAACTCAGTCTAATGCCAAAATCAAGGTGTTTCGATCTGATAATGCACCTGAGTTATCTTTTGCTGAGTTTTTTCAAGATCAGGGTGTTTTGCATCAGTTTTCATGTGTTGAAAGGCCTCAACAAAACTCAGTTGTAGAGCGCAAACATCAGCACTTATTGAATGTGGCTCGGTCATTGTTTTTCAATCCAGGATTCCAGTTTCTTTTTGGACAGATTTTGTTCTTACGGCGGCTTTCTTGATTAATAGAACTCCTTCCCCACTATTGAGACATAACACACCTTTTCAGTTGCTATACAAAACAGCTCCTGATTACACTGTTTTTTGAGTCTTTGGTTGTTTAGCATTTGTTTCCACCTTAGCTGCTCATCAAACCAAGTTCCAACCTCGTGCTCGAGTTTGTGCTTTCCTTGGTTATCCGCCTGGTGTGAAAGGTTATAAGTTCCATGATGTAGAAACCAAACAAGTGTTTCTTTCCCGCGATGCGGTGTTTCATGAGGAAGTATTTCCTTTTCATGCTATTACTAGTTCTGATCAGGTTCCTGATCTGTTTCTAGATTTAGTTCTGCCCCATTCTTCATTACAGGCTCCTTTTATTCTAGATCTTGATTCCTCACCTGTTCATGATCCACTTGTTCCCTCTGGTGATACTTCTACTTCAACAGCCAATATTTCAGTAAATGATACTCCAGCAACTGCTTCTTCATCTGCTGGTGTTGTTCTTCTCAAATCTACCAGGATGATTCATCAACCTCATTACTTGAAGGATTACCACTGCAAGTTGCTTGCTGGTTCTTCTACTCCAGCTTCCACTTCTGCATACTATCCAATCTCTGACTATATATCTTATCATGGCCTTTCGGATTTCCACAGGCAGTTTGTGCTCAGTGTATCTTCTCAGGTTGAGCCTCAATACTATCACCAAGCTGTGAAGTTTCCTGAATGGAGATTGGCTATGCATGAAGAGTTAAAAGCTATAGAGGAAAATAACACCTGGACTGTCACTTCTCTTCCTCATGACAAACATACCATTGGCTGCAAATGGATTTATAAGATCAAACTTAAATCGGATGAATCTGTTGAGCGACATAAGGCTCGTTTGGTAGCTAAAGGTTATACACAATAAGAAGGTTTGGACTTTATTGACACTTTTTCTCCAGTAGCAAAATTATTGATTGTAAAGGTTCTTCTTGCCCTTGCTACCTCCAATAATTGGCATCTAGCCCAACTCAATGTCAATAATGCTTTTTTAAATGGCGATCTTTTTGAGGAAGTCTATATGGATCTCTCTCTAGGTTATCCTAGACAGGGGGAGTCTTCTCCATCTCAAGGCAAACTCATATGTAAGCTTCACAAGTCAATTTATGGTCTCAAGTAAACTTTGAGACAATGGTATTCAAATTTTCTCAAGCCTTGATCAAGTTTGGCTTTCTTCAGTCCAAGTCCGATTATTCTCTCTTTACAAAGAGTCATGGGTCATCGTTTATTACTCTTCTCGTTTATGTGGATGATATCATCCTTACTAGTCCTTCACCTCAAGCTATTGATGAGCTCAAACAATTTCTGCATAACAGTTTAAGCTAAAAGATCTTGGTGGTCTTAAGTACTTCCTTGGTCTTGAGATTGCTCAATCCAAACAGGGTATTGCACTTTCTCAATGTCATTACACCTTACAATTGCTTGAGGACTCTGGTTACTTGGCTTGTAAACCCACTGTTGTTCCCATGGATCCAAAACTCATATTGACTGCTACTGAAGGTGAATTGCTTTCTGATGTTACACACTATGGACGGCTTGTTGGGAATCTTCTTTACCTCACTTTGTCTAGCCCAGATATCACTTTTGCAGTTCACAAGCTCACTCAATTCTTGGCCCAACCTTGCCTTCCTCATCTCAAGGCGGTGCATCATCTACTTCGTTATCTCAACAGTCCTGGCCAAGGGTTGCTGTTTTCATCTCATTCTTCCTTACAGCTTAAAGCATTCTCTGATGCTAATGGGGATCATGTCCCGATTCTCGTTGCTCATGTGTTTTTGCATCTTTATTGGAGACTCTTTAGTCTCTTGGAATGCCAAAAAGCAGACCACCATCTCTCAATCATCAGTTGAAGCAGAGTATCGAGCTCTTTTCTCTATCACTAGTGAGCTCATCTGGTTGCAGCAACTTCTTCAAGATTTTCAAGCCACAGTTCCTTCTCCTGTTTTGCTATATTGTGATAATCAAGCTGCGATACATATTGCCTCTAATCCAACCTTTCATGAACGCACTAAGCATATCGAAATAGATTGCCATTTTATTCATGAAAGAGTTGCTTCGGGAGTTCTAAAATTGTTGCCCGTTCGTTCTCAGTACCAATTGGCTGACCTGTTTACTAAACCCCTTCCCTCTACTCAGTTTTTTTCTTTGTTGTCCAAAGATGGCTGTAAAAGACATTTACCAGCCACCTTGAGGGGGAGTATTAGGGTGTGTAAATATTGTAAATACTGATTAGTTGTTAATCTTCAGATTAGTTAGTTAGTTAGCTTCACTAATTACATTTTATGTTATAACTAATCCATTGTAATAGTGACTATATATAGTTTGCTTGTCTGCTTCTATTTTATTCGACTAATAATAAAGAAAGCAGTTTATTCTTCATTCTCTCTCTTCTTCTCAGCTCATCATCTTCTTCTTCTTCACGAAGCTTAATATTCAGGATGAAGTTATATGGGTGGGATAACACGATATCCTGGTGTGCAAGCAAATTTCGGGGTAAAAACATATATGCAGTTTTGGGGTGCCTTCTACTTGGGCCAGCAATCTACTTTATATGGCAAGAACGGAATTTCCGTTTGTTATTGAACCAATGGAGAAGTCCAAAGTGCACTGAAAAGCAAATTTTTGAAGCTGTACTTAGACTCCATAGCCTTCGGTTCAAAGATAATGCTAGAGTTAGAAAAGTGGTGGAGGATTGGGGCCTTCCTGAGCAATGTATTAATGAGGGCAGACATAGGAATATTTGAGTTTTTGTTTATGAGGGTGATAGAAGGATCAGCATATGGAGAGGGCTGGGTGCAGATATTATGTTTTGTGGAGTTTGCAGTTTGGTTTGATGTTGTCCAGGACAGTGGGGGAGTATGGAATGGGTGCTTTAGCCTGGTATTGCATTTTATTTTATGCGGGTTCCAGTCCATGAGCTTCTTCTATGTAGCAGCCTTTTACCATGGCTTCATGGATGAGAGGCGCAGCTGGTGGAGGCAACTTGACAGAGCCTACAAATGCAAGGTGGTTATGGACTATGGAGTATGGGCCGGTGCTTGGAACTGCTAGAATGAGTGGGCAGACGGCATTTGGCAGTATAAATCTGACTCTTCTTCAACTCAAGGAGCAGGTGGGGAGGTTTATTAGCAAAAGTTGACATTTTCCCTGTTCAATGTCTCTGCTGGAGGGGTGGGGGAATAGGCAAAGCTGGGGTCTTTCGGTAGATGGTGGTGTGTCTGGGTTCTTAACCGAGAAACTTTATTACTGCTGTTTAGCATTGAAACATGTGTTCAGTGAGTTTGAAGCCTGTTACTTTGTGCAGGCGGCCTTTTTTTTTTTTTTTTTTTTTTTTTTTTTCCTTATGCAGGTTGTTTATTCTTGGCAAAGTAGCAATTGCAAGTCGTTACGGAGGAATTTTGTATGTATTGGGGATTTATGAGTAGCTGGGGCTTTTATTTTGCGGCAGAACTACGTACACATACCTAAGGTTTGCTGAAACAATAAGTCGGTACTCAAAAAAATTTAAAATGATAAATAGGTATCTTCCGTCATATTTTATTATTGATTTTTGTTTGATAATAGTGAAAAGACTAAAATACCTTTGAAAGTTTGATATTTTAGTTTTTTATAAATTTAAAACTTTCTAAAAAACCTCTTAGGTTTGCTAATTTGACTAAATACCCTAATATATAAAATATTTATAAAATAACAAAAACATTCCCACCACCCGCAGTGCCAAATTCCGGCCACCATGTCAGAATCTAGCCGAAAAATTACATTACGACACAAACCCGTCGGATCTGCATCGTAACGCGTCGATCTTGCCTTTTTTGGTCTCGACAGCCAAATTTGGCTATAGATCTGGCATTTTCTAGCCAGATCAACCATGGATCTTGCTAGAAAATACCGTAGATCCGCCGTAAAATGTCGGATCACGACATTACACACAAACCAACAGTGCAGTATCGTAACGCAATTTTTTTATCAGATCTCGATGGTAGTGGTCGGAATCTGGCACTGCAGGTGGTGGGGATATTTTTGTTATTTTATAAAAATTTTATATATTGGAGTATTTAGTTAAATTAACAAATCTATGAGGTTTTTTAAAAATTTTTAAATTTATAAAAAACTAAAATATCAAACTTTCAAAAAGCATTTTAATATTTTCACGATTATTAAATGAAAATCATTAACAGAGTATGATGAAAGATATCTATTTGTCGTTTCAAAATCTTTTAGGTATCTACTTATCGTTTTTACGACCCTTAGTATGCATAAGTCGTTCATCCTTTATTTTGCTGTTGACAAAGGAAAAATCTGCAGGTTCTACAGTGTTTTCAGTGGTAGGAACTGCGGTTTTTGTTTTTTCGTTCTGAAGCTTGTATGGGCAGCGGCGTATTGAGATGCTAATAGGGTGATTTTGCTGCCTCTGTATAGGGTCTGTTTGTGCTGATCCCAAGGACCTTTCTTTTTGGTTCCTTCAGGCTGTGCTGGTTTGATGGTTAAGGATCGTACATCCTTTGTTGTTTTGTTTCTTTTGCTTGATGCAGTTCTTGGGTATGTCCCAGGGTCAGCTTAGGAGGGGTTTCTCTATTGTAGATTGCGCTCTTTACTCTTTATAATATTACCATTCACCCAAAAAAAAAAAAAAAAAAAATCCATGGTGAGCCTAGATGATATCAATGTTCCGAAAACCAGGCCAGGAGGTGACTCGGTCACCGGGTCACGGTTTAAGCGGTCAGACAGGTCGAACCGACGAGTCTGACTAGTGATGTCATCCTTATCCCTCACCGTCATTTTATTTTTAATTTCTTCGTCTTCTTGAATCTTCTTTATTTCTTCATCTTCTTGAATCTTCACCTGTCCCTCAGCAGCATCAGTGACTGCATCACCACCCCCACTCCTCCCCTTATTTCTTTCTTCTCACCGAAAAAACAACTCAGCCACACCATTATTTTTTTTTTTTTTCCTTTATTTCTTCACCACCTGTCCCTCACCATCATCAGCCCCTCCCCTCCCCTTGTTTCTTTTTTCTCACCAAAAAACAATCCAGCCACAAATCTATAATAGATCCCCAAAACCCAACCGCTCCCTTCACTTCTCTTCCCACATATCTCCAAAACCAAGCCAAATGAAACACAACTAAATGTTTAAACCAGAAAACCCACAGATCTCCGGATGGTGATGGATGTAAACAATGGGGCCAGAAGAAGGTGGATTGAATACATAAGGAGTGGCCAAAACGGTGAGGGTGGGTACAACGATGAGGAGGTGAGGGTGGAGGTGGGAGGCCACGATGAGGGAAGGGGTGGTGAAGAAGATATGAAGAAAAGAAGGGGTGGTGAACAATGAAAAACGCAGATTTGCAGATAAATGAAGGAAATGAGAATGAAATTATATTTGATTTAGGGCCTTTTCAATGAACCGGTTTTTTATTTGGGACGGTTAGACCAACGGCCTGATACTATTACGCCGGTCCAATAACAGTTTAAAGCTGTTTACTGTTAAATTCCGCTTTTTATCCTTTATTGAACCGAATATTTGTCCGAAATCTGGTCGAACCGGTCAAACCAGCCAGTCTGATGTGATTTTCAGAACATTGGATTATATATAAACATTCCAATTTTGCAGTGAGGGATTAACGGTCAAAGAAACAGAAATTACATATTTTGATTAACCCACCTAGAAATATAGTGAAATAATATACATTTCATCATTTAACAGTGAGCTGAAATTTGTTGAAACATGCTTGATATTATTGAAAATAAGCTCTCTTAAGAGTTTGAATATCAAAGGAGTTGAAAGATTTACATGATTTTCCCAGGCTCTTAAAAGACTAATACTCTCATAACTTTGACATTGCACAGTCCAAAGCATCAACAAGAAACTCTGCATTTCCACAATGGAACAGTGTGATTAAACATTATGACAAAACAAATTTACAATAACAGATTCAACGGCTATGGGTAAAATCTATTTGATGAAAGGAAGCTACAGAAAGTTACCTGCATCATCTTTGGTGAAACACATTGGTGGTTTGATTCTGAAAACATTTCCATGTAGTCCACCTTTCCCAACAAGAACACCGAGCTCTGCAATTGTAACGAGTCCATGTAAAATTAGAAGTAAGAGCTTTTCTCTGAAGAAGAGAGTTGGTTAATTGTACCTCTAAGTTTCTCAAACAAGACTGCAGTTTCAGCCTTCACAGGCATCTTCTCCTTCCTGTCAGTTACTAAATCTACTCCCACCATGAGTCCTCTCCCTCTCACATCTCCAATGACTGAAACAAGATTTCATCAATGTGAAGAAAGCTGAATAATAAAATTGCAATTCCAAAGCATAAGACATTTAATCTGTGATACTCAAACAGCTGCTCAATTGAACAAGAAAAAAGACAGCAAGAGAGAATCAGAAAGCCACAGAAAACTTTCGCAAGATCTATGTGAAGACTCAGGATGTTTAGAAGTAGACATTGTGTGTCAGCAGCACAGATCTCGCCAAATTTGCAGTTCAATTTAATGTAAAGCAAAAACAGTCAATTGAGGAAAAAATAAAAACTCTGAGAGGTTATTAGTTCAAGAGTAATTACTATCATGTCTCTCTTGTAGAGCTCTCAAGTGTCCAATCAGGTGAGAACCAACGTCAGCACAATGTGCTTGACACTTCTCTTTATCGATAACCCTGAGCACCGAAACCCCCAACAGAACATATCGGGTTTCTACCAAAAGTGTTGAAGTGAATCTTCTGAGCCATTACACTAGCTATCCCTGATGTTGTCATGACAGCCCTTAATGGCAGACCATCACCAATTCCCTGGAAAATTATATTATCATAACGTAAATGAATCATCTGAATGAGAACCAGAAGAGGAAAAAAAAAAAAAAAACTAATTAAATTGGTTATAATATTGAAAAAGGCTAATTGTTTGTGTATAGGGCAAAATTAAGAACTCAAGGGATTATCATCAAAACCTTTGCCACGGTTACTATGTCGGGGATGACCCCTTGTGTCTGAAAGCCCCAGTAGTGGCTTCCAGTGCGACCAAATCCAGTTTGCACTTCATCAGCAATGCAGACACCACCAACCTTGCACACAATGTCATAAACATGTTTTAAGTATCCAGTGGCCAATTCCACTGCTCCACCAACACCCTAAATTTAGTCAAAATTTAGAAAAAGGGAAGTGCCATTTTTAGAGACCAATTCAGGGCTGTTGAAAGCACCAAATTTATCTCTTTAGGGACAACTATTAATCAAAGCCTGAATGGCAGCTAAAAAACCGGCAACTTTTCCTGAACTTCCAAAATCAATGTGATCTTGTACGTCTTTGGCATAAAGGGCCGTGTTCGAGCCAAAGATTCCATGGTATGGATCTGGATTTACAACATGATGGATTTCACCTGCAAAGTGGCAGGTCAGATTATGAACACAGGTTGAATTTCACTCTTAAACATGTTATTTTTTCTTTTTTTCTTTTTTCATTAAATAAACAGATAAAGAGAATAAACTAAGTATATATGATACAAATCAATTTACTCTATTAAAACTTTTCAGAAAACTCGCTACAGTTATGGGTGTGTGACAGAAGACAAGACTGAAGAAATAAGCATGCCACCGCCAATATTTGTAAAGTAAGCTGTAATTCACATCCGATGTTAACATTATTGGATATTTACTAAAACAGCTTACCCTTGCGAAAAGTGTATGAGAGAAGAAAGAAATGCTATTAATCCCTAATGTTCCTGAAATGACGAGTTTCAACTATGTTGTTGTTGCAAACATTTTCAGATATCAAAAGTTTATCAAATAAAAAACCATGATAAATACATATCCTCTGAACATATAGAACGTCGACAAACCTGTGGTATAGGGTACTTCCACATGTTTAGGGCAGTCAGTCCAATTGTATTGGAGCTTCCACCATGATAAGCATTTCTTAGGGCAATCATGCCAAGATTACCACTGTAAAGTCTGGCCATCAACATTGCAAGTTCATTTGCTTCTGTCCCAGAATTGACAAAATACACAAGCTGCATTTCAAATCTCAAAGTAACTAAAGACGTTTACATTGTCATCATAATGTTGTTATTAAGCAGTCATCTTAATGTGTAATGTTATAAAATGAAAATCTCATCCAAAAAATATCACCATATAACAGAAAGAATGACATCAAGCGCTAGAGTCAAGAACAAACCTTTAGATTTCCAGGCATTTTTTACGCTAATGCCTCAGCAAAGTCACCTATGGCATGGTGTAAATATATAATCGTTGCATGCTGGAGAAGATTGTTTTGCTGTGTAATAGCATTCACGAGATCAGGATGGCAATGCCCCCAAGACACAGTAACTATTCCAGCAAAAGCATCCAGGTACTGCATCCCTCTCTCATCAAACAAGCATTGCATTTTCCCTACAGCAATATTGAGCTGTACACCAAAACAAAGAAATAATACCGGCTAATCACAACAAGGAACAGCAAAAATAAAGAATAATCAATCATGCAACAAACTTGGCTTAGTATTTGTGTACAACTTTGCTTTACAAACCAAACGTTACAAAAATTTAAATAAGTTCATAAAAATTCAGCAAACTCTTGTCGCATAGGTACTATATTTCTCTCCAACAATATTAGCAGTAACTCAACAACAAAAAACAACTAAATGGATTCTTTGATAAAAAGTGATAATCAAAGTAGAAATTAAGCAATTGTGCAACTCTCTTAACTTCATATCAAGTACGCTTATAAAATAACTAAAATTTTATGACTCAAATGCAAAATTTTATGACTCAAGTTCATAAAAAGGCCCAAAACAAGATCATAGTACATCAACACACTTCACCTAAATAGGATCACTTAAGCTTCATCACAACAAACAACAAAGAATTATAAACAACACAAATTAGAAAGGATTTCTACTTTTAAACAGAAGAATATATTGACATAACAAGACATGAACACTTTGTAAAACACTAGTTTATCGTGAACTTAAAATTTTCCTGACGTTTCTGCCTTCTGAGGCTGCTTTTGTTGTTTATTTTGCATTATCAGATTTGTTTCCAGATAGTTGCACTTCTTATCAAACTTGCATTCAATATTATCACATATATTTTCTGAATGATATTTGATGGATGGTTTTTCTATTGCGCTTAAACAGAGTTACTATCTACTTTTTTGAAGTTTGGTTTTCTGGCAGTGAAATGATGTTGATTACTCTTTTCACTGTTGTAAACTGCCATTACTGGTTTATTCTGGTCTTCTTGTTTGGTTAATTGGTTTGTTTCTTTTGTATGGCTATGGGGACCAGAACTTCTAAATTGCTAAATTAACATACGTCTATCGCTATTAAAACTCTAGGACTTTCAATCAAGATTGCATTCAAGATTATCACAATCATTCTCTGAAAGATGTCGATAGATATTGCCAATCTTTGATGCTGAGTACGTGCATATCAAGTCAACAATTAGTCATTAGCTTCAGTTAAACCAAAAACAAACAACCAAATTATTGAAAATAAGCTTTCTGAAGAGATTGATGTTCAAGGGATTTGAAGAGTTACATGATTTTCCCAGGCTCTTAGAAGACTAATACTCTCATAACTTTGGAATTGCATAGTCCAAAGCATCAACAAGAAAACCTGCATTTCCACAACAGCACAGTGTGATTAAACATTATGACAAAACAAATTCACAATAACAGATTCAACGGCTACCGGTAAAATCTATTTGATGAAAGACGCTGCAGAAAGCTACCTGCATCATCTTTTGGTGAAACACATTGGTGGTTTGATTCTGAAAACATTTCCATGTAGTCCACCTTTCCCAATAAGAATGCCAAGCTCTGCAATTGCAAAGAGTCAATGTAAAATGAGAATTAAGAGCTTTTCTCTGAAGAAGATGGTTAATTGTACCTCTAAGTTTCTCAAACAAGACTGCAGTTTTGGCCTTCACAGGCGTCTTCTCCTTCCTGTCAGTTACTAATTCTACTCCCACCATGAGCCCTCTTCTCTCACATCTCCAATGACTGAAACAAGATTTCATCAATGTGAGAAAAGCTGCATAATAAAATTGCAATCCCAAAGCATAAGGCATTTGATCTGAGATACTCAAACAGTTGTTCAATTGAACAAGAAAAAAGACAGCGAGAGAGAATTAGGAAGCCACAGAAAACTTTTGTAAGATCTATGTGAAGACTCAGGATGTTCAGAAGAAGTAGACATTGTGTATCAGCAGCATAGGCCATGTTATTATTAGTCTCTATAGTAGTCGTATCATACTATCATAGAATCATTTCAATATGATGATGTGATGTTAATTGGTGCTTCTACATGCCATTATAAGCAAAATGAGTAATTTTCAGTGCCGCATGAAAACCTATAGAAACAAAATAGATCCACAATTGGGTTTTCCACTCATATACATATTCCTGGGGAGCTTAGTTCATATAATTCTGGAGGGGAGCAGTAAGAATATGTGTGCATGCTGGCACATACACACTAATTCAAAGTCTTAGTATGACTGCAATGAGCTTACTCGGAAACTCTGTGTAGGAGATTTGTTTACTTGATCTTGCCAAATTTGCAGTTCAACTTATTTTAAAGTCAAACACAGTCAATTGAGGGGGGAAAAAAAGAAAAAAACTCAGAGAAGTTATTAGTTCAAGAGTAATTACTATCATGTCTCTCTTGTAAAGCTCTCAAGCATCCAATCAGGTGAGAACCAACGTCAGCACAATGTGCTTGACGCTTCTCTTTATCCATAATTCTGAGCACCACAACACCACCAACAGAACATACCAGGTTTCCACCAAAAGTTTTGAACTGAATCTTCTGAACCATTACACTCGCTATCATTGCCAATTGCCAATTCCCAGGAAAATCATATTATCGTAATGTAAATGAATTATCACATTGAGAACCGTAAGAAGAAAAAAAAAAAAAAAACTAACTGGTGATAATATTGAAAAAGGCTAATTGTTTATGTATAGGGCAATACTAAGAACTCAAGGGATTATCATCAAAACCTTTGCCATGGTTACTATGTCGGGAACGACCCATTGTGTCTGAAAGCCCCAGTAGTGGCTTCCAGTGAGACCAAATCCGGTTTGCACTTCATCATTAATGACACCACCAGCCTTGTGCACAATGTGATAAACATGTTTTAAGCATCCAGGGGCCCATTCCACTGTTCCACCAACCCCCTAAATTTAGTCAAAATTTAGAAAGAGGGAAGTGCAATTTTTAGAGACCAATTCAGGGCTGTCGAAAGCACCAAATTTATATATATCTTTAGGGAAGTTCATAAAAATTCAGCACACTCTTGTCACATTGATATTACATTTCTCTTCAACAATACTAGCAATAACTCAAAAACAATAAATAACTAAATGGATTTTTTTGATAAAAAGTGATAATCAAAGTAGAAATTAAGCAATTATGCAACCCTCTTAACTTCATATCAAGTATGCTTCTAAAATTAACTAAAATTTTATGACTCAAGTTCATACAAAGGCCCAAAACAAGATCACAGTACATCAAGCTTCACCTAAATAGGATCACTTAAGCTTCATCAGAACAAACAACAAAGAATTATAAACAACACAAATTAGAAAGGACTTCTACTTTTAAGCAAAAGAATATATTTTAATTCATAAATGACATAACAAGCCATGAGCTAAACAAATCCTTTGATAAAAGCAAACTACTCTTTTTATCCTTCAAAATAAAAAAATAAAATAAAAAAACACTTAAATAGAAGCAGTTAAGCTCCATAACAACTAATAATCACAAGCTGGATTTACAACATGATGGATTTCACCCTGCAAAGTGGCAGATCAGATTAAGAATACAGGTTGAATTTCACTCTTAAACATGTTATTTATTTTTTCTTTGCATTAAATAAACAAATAAAGAGAATAAACTAAGTATAAATGATACAAATCAATTTACTCTTCACTAAAAAATTTTCAGAAAACTTGCTACAGTTATGGGTGTGAGTCAGAAGACAAGACTGAAGAAATAAGCATGCCACGGCCAATATTTGTAAAGTAAGCTGTAATTCACACCCCATGTTAACATTGTTGGTTATTTACTAAACCAGCTTACCCTTGTGAAAAGTGTATGAAAGAAGAAAGAAATGCAACTAATCCCTAATGTTCTTGAGATGATAAGCTTCACACTATGTTGTCGTTGCAAACAATTCCAGATATCAAAAGTTTGCCAAACAAAAAACCATGTTAAATACATATCCTCCGAACATATAGAATGTTGAAAAACCTGTGGTATGGGGTACTTCCATGTGTTTAGGGTAGTCAGTCCAATTGTATTGGAGCTTCCACCATTATAAGCATTTCTTAGGGCAATCATGCCAAGATTACCACAGTAAAGTATGGCCATCAACATTGCTAGTTCATTTGCTTCTGTCCCAGAATTGACGAAATACACAACCTGCATTTGAAATCTCAAAGTAATAAAAGACGTTTATATTGTCATCATAATGTTGTTATAAAGCGGCCATCTTAATGTGTAATGTTATAAAATGAAAATCTCATCCAAAAAATATCACAATATAACATAAAGAATGACATCAAGTGCTAGATTCAAGAACAAACCTTTAGGTTTCCAGACACTTTTGATGGTAATGCCTCAGCAAAGTCAGCTATAGTATGGTGTAAGTATATAGTCGTTGCATGCTGGAGAAGATTGTTTTGCTCTGTAATAACATTCACGATATCGTGATATTCAGCACACTCTTGTCACATAGATATTCCATTTCTCTTCAGCAATATAAGCAATAACTCAAAAACGATAAACAGCTAATTGGATTCTTTGATAAAAAGTGATAATCAAAGTAGAAATTAAGCAATTATGCAACTCTCTTAACTTCATATCGAGTATGCTTATAAAACTAACTAAAAAATTGATGACTCAAGTTCATACAAAGGCCCAAAACAAGATCACAGTACATCAACATACTTCACCTAAACAGGATCCAAAAAGCGCTTTCTTTTCTCAAGAACTTGTTCAGCAGAAGGACCCAAGTAAGGTTTAGGCTGATAATCAAAAGGCGCCAACCGAGGCGGCAAGGAAGAAGAAGAATCATCATCACTAGGAACCGCAGAGAGCGAACTGTAGAGACTACTCTACAGTTCCCATAAAGCACCAGCTTCCTCTTCAAGATTAGCCTCTGCAAAAACGCCAATAAAAAAATAAAAAATAAGAAATAAAAAAAATTTAGAAGATAAATTTGTCAAAAACTTAAAAATCAAACGAAATACTCTTTTAGGGTAATATTTTGAAAAAAGTTAAATTGGCTGGGTAGGTATTAGTATTATGATGTAAGATTTAAAAATTTATAAAAATATATTATATATTTGTTCATTTATTAAACACCTCTATAATAAAATATTAAAAATTAATAAAAACACCCTCAACCCACCCATTAAATACAGACAGCTGACCACCATTGTCAGAGGATTGCCGAAGTCACCGTATCGATGCATGACTGACTGGATCTTGTCAATCGTGTTCCGATATGGCATTTTTCGATCAGATCCACGGTGGATCTAGCTGGAAAATGTAAGATCTATAGCTAGATCTGACTATTGAGGCTAGATCTGGTCGCATTTAGTCGTCAACGACGGCCAAAGATATGGCCGTCGTTGATGGTCAATAATGACCAAACTGGCTACAACCAAATATTTAACCATTGACGGCCAGATCTTTAGCAGTAGATCTGGCCTTTTCTGGCTAAATCCATAATGGATATGGCCGAAAAAAGTTAGATCGACGCATTATGGGCCAAATTCAACTGGTAGTATGCTATTATACCAGATTAGGCATGCTTCCTGTAGTGATAGCCGGAATATGGTAAATGTGGGTTGTTGTGATGTTTTTGCAATTTCTAAAGAAAATATTTGAGGGTATTTAGTTGAATTAATAAATTTAAAGGGTTTAAAAAAATAGAATAATATTAAATAATATTTTGAGAATAAGCAAATTTTACTATTTAACTTCATTGAAAAAACTCATAATGCTATTTTCAAGAGTGAATCAAAGGAGCCTTATATATTTTCCATTATTTATACGTTCAAAAAATTAAAAGTAGATAATTAAATAATAAAAAAACCAAGAACATATTTTCATATTATTTAAAAATTTAGAAATTTTTTTTTTAAATTAAACCAGAAAGTGAAATAAATAGAAACAAAAAAAAAATTTTAGAAAAAGAAAAAGAAACGAAAGAAATGAAGGTTTTTTTTTTTTTTTTTTTTTGCCCTATCAGATTTAGTTATTCAATTATTTTTAGTTAAATCTGATTTTATAATTTTAAAAATATTTTTAAATTTATAAATACTCAGTAAAATATTAGGAATTATTGAATTACTTTTTTACCCTTCTTTATAGTTAAATCTAATGTTCTTTAAATGAATTTGTCATTTTTTGTTTGTTTTAAATAAAACTTTGTACTTTCTTAATTATTTAAAAAAAAAAAAATAAAGTGTATGCATTACTCCTAACATAATATTTTGTTTTCTTAAATATCAATTTATTTATTCACTTATTTTTAATATCAGGAAAGACAATGGTGGCTCGAATCCCTGGAAGACTACTCCATAGTGCGGGAATTTTGCGTACCCCTAATTTAAAAGAAGTTCAAAGGCCAGATTTAGTTGATGAATATATTGAGAAAATTTAGCTGACCGGCCATCCCAAGTTTGGATTTAAAAAAATGGCCTTGAAATTGTTTACCCATTTTTTTTTTGTTTAGAGAGGCTGACGTGGCACAGTTAGGATCCATTAAACATGTAAAATGGGTTAAAATGAAAAGATTAAAACATATAAGGATAAAATATAATTAATGAAAGTTTTTAAAATTTGAAATTTACAAAAGAGCCCCAAATATTCAAATCGCTTAATCGAAACCAATTAAGGCAAAAATCGATATCTTCAATCCCTAAATGCATCTTAGCAATTTCCGGTGATAACAGTCCACATTCCGACGAATTTTCACACCTAAATTGAATCCTAAAGCTTCTTCCTTTCTTAAAACTATGGCTGACATTAACAATGAGGAGGAAAACCTAGTGCCTCTTCGAATCATAGAGTCCGACCGCGCAAGCAGTTCAATGGCTGCTTCGGTGGATCCTCTGATCAGTAAAGGTGTTCCAACAGTGGAGACGACGGCGGCACAACAAGAGAGAGAATAGGAGCAAAACGGTTCTGAAGAGGAAGAGGAGGTCGGGCAGAATTCAGGCCAGAATAGGATTCCGCCGAAGAAAAGGTATTTGTACTTACCGAGACCTAAGATTGCTTAGGCGATCCTTTGTATCACTTAAGCGATTGATGGCTTTTACTCTTTGGTTGCTTAAGCTATTTTGGATTGCTTAAGCGTAAAAGCAATGAATCGTTTAAGCAATATAAAAAATCACTTAAGCGATCTTAGATCTGGCAAATGTTGATTTGATCTTAGATCTGGTAGATGTTGATTCTGCCTCGTATAAGATCTCTTAAGCAATCTGTAATCGCTTAAGCGATCTCTTCCGCAGCAGAACCAAATCTGCCCATATCTATAATCTCTTAAGCAATCCTTTGTATCGTTTAAGCGATTTCAAATCGCTTAAGAGATCTTGTATGAGGCAGAATCATCTGCCCATCGCTTAAGCGATTCTTCCAGAGCGTATTTTGTTTATATTTGATTTGGTTTAATTTTTTTGCTGATATTTTGTTTATATTGAATATATAGATTTTTCGGAGCGTAAACTATAGAGAGTACGGATTGGAGGTTGTGAGCGATACGGTATCGTACTTCCCTGTGAGGGTGACAGTGAGGTCAAGTTGTGATGTTTTAACAAGAATAACAGGGATTTTAGGGACAGTGAGGAATGGTGAAACGAGATTCAAAGAGACTTGTTTCAGTCATTTTTGGGATATGGACACAAAATAGAAAAAGACATTCTGGGGGTCGGCAGTGCATTATATGTTGCTACACTCAACAAAAAGCAACAAAAAGCACGAAATCTGGTTCATGGTGGATGGAAAGCCAGTATGTTTCGGGATGATGGAATATGCGTTGGCAGGATCGGCTTAAGATGTGGGGAATTGCCAGAGGTTGAGGAAAAAAGAATAACGGATAAGACGGGAGCCAAAAGGTTGGCTAACAAGGTTTTGGCGGGGAAGAAGTCTATTAAGGCACAGGGATTATAGGACAGGTTAAAAGATGGTGAGTTTAACGATTCAGAGACGTTCAAACTGTGCTTGGTATTGTTCTTACATTCGATCCTAATGGCTATTGACTCAACAAAAGCCATTGATATTGATTGGGTGAAGTTTGTAAGCAACTTGAACTTCTTTAATGCTTATCCGTGAGGACAAGTATCATTTAAGCGAACCATGGAGTCCCTGCAAGCAAAAGACCTGGCATTAAAGCACTCCCAATGGGCCAAGAAGAATAGACCGTCAACGTACAATTTGTTTGGCTTCCCATGGGCAATGCAGGTAAATATTAATAGCTTTTTGTTACATTTTTTTTTTTTTAATATATGTGTTTGAATTATGATATGGACTATTTTTTTAAAATGTAGGCTTGGATGTATGAGGCCATCCCTGTCCTAGCTAAGGCAGAGGGGAGGATTAGGGCTTCGATTATGCAACAGACATTTCCTAGGATGTTGCGGTGGCACGACCAGAAGTGTACCCATTCGGATTATGAGCAAACAGAGATTGAAATTCAATCAGCTTGGGTAAGATTAAAGGATTAAGCTTGAACATGCACTTGCTTTAAAATGTCAATTAAATCTGATTGATTTTGTTTCTTATTGTAGGGGGTTGTCCGTCCTTTCCTCACCGCTATTGGGGGTGAAGCGCAACAGCACTATGTTACATCTTTCCGAGCATTGGAGGATCAAAGGGATAAAGGGATAGACTGCCTGACGCGAGACCTATAAGGGGTCACACATGTGAGGGCAGTTGTAAAGCCATTGCTTGAGAATGTGGTTGACGCCGAGGAAGATGAAGGCGCAATCGGTGGGAGGGAGGAGGAGGGGAGGGAGGAAGAGGTTCATATGCCTCAGCAAACCTATACAACAAGTACCGCTTTGTTGAGGCGTCGGGGTCGCGAGAGTGAGGAGGTTGACCTCATAAAGAGTTTGTTTGATAAGAAGGAAGAGCAGTTGAAAAGGGTGGAGGAGAAAGTGGATAAAGTTGTTAGGGTGGAGGAGGAAGTTGGTAGGGTGCAGGAGGAAGTTGGTGGAGTATTGAAGGTAGTTAAAGTGCAACCTGGGCTGAAAAGAGAGAGCCGAAAGAGCAAGTTTGTGAAATCGCCTTACACTGTACTAAACATGGAATTAAAAGGAAAATAAAGAAACAAATTAAGGAAGAAGCCAAAATTGAGGGGGTTAAAGAGGTTTCTGGAGGAAGTGGGGCAGTTATAATGGAGGAGGTTGAGGCGGGAGGTGAAGGAAGCAAGGATGTACAAATGGAGGAAGCGGGAGGAAGCAGGCAAGCAAAAATGGAGTCCACTATTGATTTGTATAGGCCAATAGAGGAGGAAAAGAAAAAACCCTTCTATGCCTATTACAATGAATCTGGAAGTGATGCCCTTGTAAAGTGTAAGACCGGGGATTATTCTCGGGATTGGTTTGAAAAGATTTTGACGATGGGCAGCTGGCTTCACGACTCAGTGAGTTATTCTCGCTTAATTTTCCTTATTTTTGCTTATATTTTCCATGAGGTATTGTATACTTATCATGTTGTTTTTATTTGATGCAGCACATCGATGAGGTATTGACACTGATAAGGATGCAACAAACCAGCAATGGTGATCTACTGTATCCCGATTGTGCCATCACTGATATGGCCTTTGGTCAAACACTGGTATCGACATATCACAATTTATCGAAAAAAGCCATTGGTACATCTCTAGCAAAAGGAGCCAAGCAAAAACGATCGGGCACAAAAGACTTGGACTGCGTCCCTAATGATTTTAAGTTTGATGATAGGATGATGCAGTATGTAATGGAGGACAGGCCCAAATATGGCCATAGTTGGGCAAAGGTTAAAAGTGTCTACTGCATCATCCTGGTCCAAGAAATGCACTAGATATCAGTCGTCGCACTCTTAGAGGAGAGGTTGTTGAAGATCCTTGACTACAACCCAACAATTTGTCAAGACAAGCAGTTGGAGGCCGAGTTGGAGGCATCTGTCCGTGTTGTTCCCGCGACTGTTACGCGAGAGCGGGATGTTTGAGCACCTCGGTGAAGAAGCATTGATGGGAAAGTGGCCACTCAAGCGCATTCCCGTCCCAACAAATGAGTCAAGGTAAATTTTCTATAAAACTAACTTACATAATAGAATTGTTCTATAAGCTTATTCTAATGCTACTATCATCTTCCTATTACAGTGCTGATTGTGGGGCATATGCCCTGAAATTTATTCAATTAGACATGACCAACAGCCCGATGGACGGATTGAATGATGAAACAATGAGCATCTTTTAGGAGCGCTGGGCTGTTGAGTGCTTCCATGGGGAAATGGATCCGTTTTGAGTGACCACAATCCATTGAAAAGGTTTGGAACTTGTACTTTTAATTTTGTAGTTTATGTGATGTTGATGTTGATACTTGGGTTGTGGTGTTGATGCTGCATGTGTCATGCTTATACACAGCCTTACCAAAATAGACGGACTCAGTGAACTTTTCAATGTTGCACTCCATAACTTGGATTCATGAAGAGAGAAAATTTTACTCCCCGGACATCCCAACTTTCCATTTAACAAATTGGCCCTGAAAAACTTTTTGTTTTTTTTGTGTTTTATTTAGAAAAGCTAACGTGACTGAAGGTGTGCCAGATAATTTTGCAGGTTGCGGGCAAACAATGAGAGGGAACTCCTCAAATTGGCTTGGGCTGTCAAAGTAGGTTACCGGCAAGGCATCTGCAATCAAGGCTGGTGGCCAGGAGGAGGCATCTGCAATCCAGGCTGCTGGCAAGCCATGGTACCATGAAATGATTTCTGACAGTGATTATACCGAATTTGAAAACTTCTCATAGTGGCGGCATCTACAATCAAAGCTGCTGGCAAGGCATGATACCAAAGAATGATCTCAGACAATGATTATACCGAATTCCAAAACTTCTCATAGTGGCGGCATCTGCAATCAAGGCTGCTGGCAAGGCATGTTACCAAAGAACGATCTCAGACAGTGATTATACCGAATTCCAAAACTTGTCAAAGTGGCTTAGGATTTATTCATTTTTGGCACTATTATGAATGATTTTAAGTATAAACTTTCAATTACTTTGATGTCTCTTATATTTTGATCTGTGATGGATTAGATTGATATAAATGACTTCATTTTGTTGCTTATTCTTTTCGTATTTGGGAGGAAAATGAGTTATAAATGACAGATTATTACATAATACAAGAGAAATGTGAGATTCTTTTTTTTTTTTCATGATCGCTTAAACGATATATGAGCGACCACAGATATCTCTTAAGCGACCAAGATTTTTCTCAAATGATCGCTCAAGCGATCCACAATCGTTTAAGCGACCAAGAGTAAAAGCGACGAATCGCTTAAGCGATAATATAGGATCGCTGGGCAGATTTTATTCTGCCTCGTAAGAGACCGCTTAAGAGATCCCAAATCGCTTAAGCGACCAACAGTAAAAGAGAGGAATCGCTTAAGCGATACAAGCGATCATAGATCCGGGCTTTTAGTCCCCATTCGCTCCGGATGAGATCGCTTAAGCGATCAGAAATCGCTTAAGCGACCAAGAGTAAAAGCGAGGAATCGCTTAACCGATACAAGAGGATCGCTTACCCGATCATAGATATGGGCAGATTTTACTCTGCCTCGGATGAGATCGCTTAAGTGATTATAAATCGTCTAAGCGACCAAGAGTAAAAGCGAGGAATCGCTTAGGCGATACAAGAGGATCGCTTAAGCGATCATAGATCTGGGCAGATTTTATTCTGCCTCAGATGAGATCGCTTAAGCGACCAAGAGTAAAAGCGAGGAATCGCTTAGGCGATACAAGAGGATCGCTTAATCGATCATAGATCCGTGCAGATTTTATTCTGCCTCGGAAGAGTTCACTTAAGGATCATAAATTGCTTAAGCGACCAAGAGTAAAAGCAAGGAATCGCTTAAGTGATACAAGAGTATCGCTTTAGCGATCATAAATCTGGGCATATTTTATTCTACTTAAGAGATCCTAAATCGCTTAAGCGACCAAGAGTCAAAGCGAGGAATCGCTTAAGAGATCATATATCTGGGCAGCTTTTATTTTGCCTCAGAAGAGATCGCTTAAGCGACGAAGAGTAAAAGTGAGGAATCGCTTAAGCGATACCAGAGGATCGCTTAAGTGATCATCTATCTAGGCAAATTTTATTCTTCCTTGGAAGAGATTGCTCAACCAACCAAACGCGACTAACTAAACACGTAAAATGGGTTAAAATGAAAGGATTAAAACATATTTAGGTCGAATAGACAAATTTTTTTTTTTTTAAATTTGAAATTTCTCAAAACAAGCCCCACTTACTGTTCACCTCACTTAATCGAAATTCATTAGGGCAAAAATCAATTTCTTGAACCAAAGGGAGACAGGCGATTTCCGATCCAACCCCGCAAATTTCCACACCATATTCAATCGTAAACTCAATTTCTTGAACCCTAAACAAAAAATAGTCATGATTTTCGGTGATAAGTCATGATTTTCTATCGATTTCTTGAACCCTAAAATCGATTTCTTGAACCGTAAACGGAATCTATGCGATTTTCAGCGATACAGCCCATATTTCCGATCCAAACTACAAATTTTCACACCAAATTCAATCCAAAACCATGGCTGACACTCACAATAATGAGGACAACCCAACGCCACTTTGAATCCTAGATTCTGGTGGCACAAACAGTTCAATGGCTGCTCCAGTGGATCATCCGATCAGTGAATGTGGTCGATAGGGAGAGGAGACCCCGACAGCACAAGAACAAAGGGAAGAATCGTCAAACGATTCTGAAGACGAGGAGTCGGGCGATCATTCAGGCCATGAGGAGGATTCCGGCAAGAATTTAGGATAGAAGGAGTCTTCCGAGGATTCAGGCGACGAGGAGGAGGCAGCGAGAACGAGCAGGACGCCGAAGAAAGGGTACATTCTTAACTGTCGCTTAAGCAATCCTTTGTATCGCTTAAGCGATTAACCTCTTTTACTCCATCTGCCCAGATCTAAGAGCGGCTAAGCGATCCTTTATATCGCTTAAGCGATTAATTAAGTTGACTCTTGGTCGTTTAAGCGATTTAAGATCATTTAAGCGATCTTGCACGAGGCAGAGTCAAGATCTCTTAATCAATCTAACATCGCTTAACCGACCACAGTCTTAATTTGTTGTTACTGATATCTTGTTTATTAGTTGTTTAGGTTTATTTTTGTTGCTGACATTTTGTTTATATCGATTGCGCAGATTGTGTGGGCCGTAAACATCACAGACTACAAGTTGGACCTTATAAGAGATAAGGTGCCCTACTTCCCTGCAAGGGTTACGGTCAGTCCAATTGGGAAGTTTTTGACAAAATACAGGACATTTTAGATGGAATTAGGAATGGTAATAGAGATTTCAGTCAAACTTGTTTCAATCAATTTTAGGACTCGAAAATCATTGGAAAAAGGGCATTTTAAAGGGGGTGGAGTGCATTACATGTCGCCGCACTCAAGAAGATGCAAAAAAAAAAAAAAATGTGGTTTGTGGTGGGCGGAAAGCCACTACATTTTGGCATGATGGAATATGCCCTTGTGACGGGTTTACGATGTGGGGGAGTGCTAGAAAAGAAGGCAGAGGCAGTAAAGAATAGTCGGGGAGCCATACAGTTTCATAATAAAATTTTGTAGGGGGCTAAGTCTATTACAACACAGGGTTTAGAGAAAAGTCTAGAAACAGTTGAATATACTGATAAAGAGAAGATAAAAGTGTGCTTGGTTTTGTTTTTACATTCGATCTTATTAGCTGGTGACTCAACAAAAGCTGTTGACAAAGATTGGTTGTTGTTTGCAAGCAACTTGAAGTTCTTTAATTCTTATCCATGGGGACTGAAATCATATGAGCGAACCATCAGCAGCCTGACAAAACTAGACATGGCGTTAAAGCCGCCCTATGGGATGGGAAGGATAAACCAAGCATGTACAATTTGTTTGGCTTCCCATGGGCAATGCAGGTAAATATTAATAGTTTTTTATTATATTTTTTGTAACATATGTGTTTGAGTTATGATATGGACTGTTTTTTTTTTCCAATGTAGGCTTGGATGTATGAGGTCATCCCTGTCTTCGTCGGGGGGGAGCAATAGTTTGGATGTGCAACAGCAATTTCTTAGGATGTTGCGGTGGCATGTCTAGACGTAGACCCATTCGGATTACGAGTAAATAGATGTTGAGATTCAAGTGGCTGGGGTAAGATTAAAGGACTAAGATTTTGCATATGCAGTTGCTTTAAAATTTTTCTTTAATCTGATTGATTTTGCTTCTTATTGCAGGGACTCATCTGTCCCTTTCTCACTGCTACTGGGGCTGAAGCTGAAGAGGACTATGTCAAATCTTTCAACACACTGGAGGATGCAAGCGATGAAGGGATAGACCGCCTGATGCGGGACCTAGAAGGGGTCATGCATGTGATGGCAATTGCGGGGCCATTGCTTCACAACGTGGTTGATGTCGAGGAGGATGAAGCTCCAATCGGCCAGAGGTCCGAGGAGGAGGAGGAGAAGAAGAGGGAGGAAGAGGTTCGTATGCCTCAGCAAACTGGTACAACAAGTACTGCTTTGCCGAGACATCGGTGTCAGGAGAATGAGGTTGTTGACCTCATAAACGACTTGTTTGATAGTTTTACAACAGCCGTTGATGCAAGGTTTGAGAGTTTTACAGCAGCCGTTTATGCAAGGTTTGACAAGATGGAAGGGTGCATCAAAAGGGTGGAGGAGAAAGTGTATAAGCTGGGAGAGAAGGTTGGTACAGTGAAGGAGGAAGTTGGTGGAGAATTAAAGGCGGTTGAAGTGCAGACTGGCTTGAAAAGAGAGAGCCGGAAGAGCAAGTTTGTGAAATCGTCTTACATGGTAGTGACATGGGGAAAGAAGAAGAAAATTAAGAAACAAATGGAGAAAGAACCAGAAATAGAGGAGGTTGGTGGAGGAAGTAGGGCGGTGATAATGGAGGAGGGCGAGGTGGGAGGCGAAAAAAGCGGGGATGTAAAAATAGAGGAAGCGGGAGGAAGCGGGCAAGGGGAATTGTAGTCAAATGTCGATTTGTATAGGCCAACAGAGGAAAAGAAAAAACTCTTCTATGCCTATTACAATGGATCAGGAAGTAATGGTCATATAAAGTGTAAGACAAGGGATTATCCCCGGGAATGGTTTAGGAAGTTGTTGACGATGGGCACGTGGCTTGAGGACTCGGTGAATTATTTTTGCTTAATTTTCCTTATTTTTGCCTATGTTTTCCATACTTATCTTATTGTTTTTATTTGATCCAGCACATCGATGAGATATTGGCACTGATGGGGCAACGACAGACTACTGATGGTGATCTGTTGTATCCCAACTATGCCATCATTGATGTGGCGTTTGGCCAAAGGCTTGGTTCGGCATATCGCACTTTACTTAAAAATGTTGTTGCTAGTGCTACAGTGAAAGGACCGAAGCGAAAAAGATTGGCCCTAGTACAGATGCATTGCATCCCTGATGATTTTCATTTTGATGATAGAATTATGCAGTATATATGGGGGATCAGCCCAAATATGGCCACCATTGGGCCTTTGTTAAAAAGAGTGTACTACATCATCCTCGTCAAAGAGATGCACTGGATAGTAGTCGTTGCGCATCTAGAGGAGGGGTTGCTGAAGATCCTTGACTGCAACCCCACTATTTGTCTAGACAAGTAGTTGCAAGTGGAGTTGGAGCCACTGTCCAGGTTGTTCCCACGACTGTTATGTGACAGCGAGATGTTTGGGCACTTGGGTGATGAAGTACTAACCGGAAAGTGGCCAATTAAGCACTCTAACGGCCCAATAAATGAGTCAAGGTAACTTCTGTATAAAACTAACTTATATAATACAATTGTTCTATAAGTTTATTCTAATGCTAATGTCTCTTCCTATTGTAGGGCTGAATGTGGGGTATATGCCCTGAAATTTATTGAGTTCGACATGACCAACACCCCGATGGATGGGTTGAATGACGAAACAATGAGACACTGTCAGGAAGGCTGGGTTGTCGACTGCTTCCATGGGCAGATGGATCCGTTTTCAGTGAGCAGAACCCAATAAAAAGGTATGAAAGTTGAACTTTGAATTTTGTAGTTTATGTGATGTCGATGTTCATACTTGGGTTGTGGTGCTGATCCTGTAGGTGTCATGCTTATATGGAGCTTTACCGAAAGACACGATTTGTAATGAACTTCTCACCTACACACACTGTAACTTATTTACGTGTTTTTTTATATTTACAAAAGTTGACGTGTCTGTAGGTTCTTGGCAAACAATGAGAGGAAACTTCTCAAATAAATGCTGATTGGTAAAAGGAGAGGAGGCATCTCCAGTAACGGCTGCTGGGAAGGCATGGTACAAAACAATGATCTCATAGAGGTTGTTGGCAGTGTATAGGAAATTTTTGTAAAGAATTGGATTTGACATTTGGGAGATAATTTTTTTTGTCCATATAAGATATCTCATTAGAAGGTTGAATTTACTATGTATGGTTTGATCATTTGCTTCACCCAAGCCGGATAATGGTTTTTTAGTGTTTTGTTTCATTTTGTGTATCACTACAACGTGTGATATACCGGTGTGATTATTTGATTCACCCAAGTTGGGGCTAATGGTTCGCTTGTTCATATATTTCGATATTTGCTGCATCCCATGCCTATTTTTTATATTCTGTTTCGATTACATTGATGTCTCCTATATTTTGATTTGTGATGAATTTGATTGATACAAATTCTTTTTGGATTTGCGAGGGAAATAAGTGATGTACAAATGTTTCCCAAATGAGTAAGACTTTTCCAATCGCTTAAGCGCCAGAGACTCGATTAGGAAGCATCGCTTAAGCGATAGGTCAAATCGCTTAAGCGATTACCCATCTGGGTAGATGTTCATCCTGCCTTGATAAAGATCGCTAAAGCGATCCTATATCGCTTAAGCGAAAGAGACTCGTTTAGGAAGCATCGCTTAAGCGATACATAAGATCACTTAAGCGATCATAGATCTGGGCAGATACATTCTGCCTTGGCCAAGATCGCTTCAGTGATCCAAAATCACTTAAGCGACAGAGACTCGTTTAGGAAGCATCGCTTAAGCGATACATAAGATCGCTTAACCGATCATAGATTTGGGCAGATGCATTCTGCCTTGGCCAATATCGCTTAAGCGATTTAAGATCGCTTAAGTGATCAAGAGTGTTATACGGAAATCTCATAAGCGATACAAATGGATAGCTTAAGCGACCAGGAGTAAAATCAATGAATCGCTTAAGCGATACATGAGATCGCTTAAACGATAGGTCTTGGCCATTTCATTCTGCCTTGGCCACGATCGCTTAAGCGATTTTAGATCGCTTAAGCGATCAAGAGTGTTTTACGAAAATTGCTTAAGCGATACAAGTGGATGGCTTAAGCGATTAACACTATGCTAAACATATAGGGTTTATGATTCGTCGCTGTGGACTATGACTATTATTATATTTATCTTAAACATATAGTTCTTTTACGTCAGTATGAAACATATAAAGTGTAGAATGTATACGTTTATGCTAAACATATAAGGTTTACGATTCGTCTTTGTGGACTATCACCGTTATTATATTTAAATTAAACATATAGTTCTTTTATGTCAGTATGAAACATATAAAGTGTAGAATGTATACGTCTATGCTAAACATATAGGGTTTACGATTCGTCTTTGTGAACTATGATCGTTATTATATTTATATTAAACTTATAATTCTTTTACGTCAGTTGAAACATATAAAGTGTAGAATGTATACATCTATGCTAAACATATAGGGTTTACGATTTGTCTTTGTGGACTATAACCGTTATTATATTTATATTAAACAATTTACATCAGTATGAAACATATAAAGTGTAGAGTGCATCCATCTATGCTAACATATAGGGTTTACGATTTGTCTTTGTGGTCTATCACCGTTATTATATTTATATTAAACATATAGTTCTTTTACGTCATTATGAAACATATAAAGTGTAAAATGTATACATCTATGCTAAACATATAGGGTTTACGATTCGTCTTTATGGACTATGACCGTTATTATATTTATATTAAACATATAGTTCTTTTACATTAGTATGAAACATATAAAGTGTAGAATGTATACGTCTATGCTAAACATATAGGGTTTACGATTCGTCTTTGTGGACTATGACCGTTATTATATTTATATTAAACATATAATTTTTTTACGTCAGTATGAAACATATAAAGTGTAAAATGTATACATATATGCTAAACATGTAGGGTTTACGATTCGTCTTTGTGGACTATCACCATTATTATATTTATATTAAACATATAATTCTTTTTCGTCATTATGAAACATATAAAGTGTAGAATGTATACATCTATGCTAAACATATAGGGTTTACAATTCGTCTTTGTGGACTATCACCGTTATTATGTTTATATTAAACATATAGTTCTTTTAAGTCATTATGAAACATATAAAGTATAGAATGTATACATCTATGCTAAACATATAGCGTTTACGATTCGTCTTTGTGGACTACGACCATTATTATATTTATATTAAACATATAGTTCTTTTACGTCAGTATGAAACATATAAAGTGTAGAATGTATACGTCTATGCTAAACATATAGGGTTTACGATTCGTCTTCGTGGACTATGACCGTTATTATATTTATATTAAACATAACATTCTTTTACGTCAATATGAAACATATAAAGTATAGAATGTATACGTCTATGCTAAACATGTAGGGTTTATGATTTGTCTTTGTTCAAAACATAAAGGGTGCGTTTGGTTGGATATTCGTATAAATATTATAAATCCTATTCCCATAATATTTCTTTGTTTAATTATTTAGCAAATATAAGTGTTTTTTAATAAATTTTAGACCCATTAACTGAATTAATTTCATTAATACCGCCTAAAAAAGTTTTAAAAGTAACAAAAACACCCCCACCCACCAAACTTCCTAGATTCTGGCACCAGCGATGGCTACAAACGACCAAAAATAACAGGTAATTCATAGATGTGACATTTTTCGGCCAGATCCACAGTGGATCTAGCCGGAAAAGGCCACATCGGGCCGTCATCGACTTTCAAAGGAAATGGCTGACATTAACGGTCAACGACGGCCAAATCTTGGGCATCATTGACCGAAAACGATGGCCATATCTTTGGCCATCGCAAATGGCCAGATGTCGCATTTTTTGTCCGTCGACGGCCAGATATGGCCGTGATCTGGCCTTTTCCTGCCACATCCATGGTTGATGTGGCCGAAAAAGGCCATATCGACGCCCTATCAGCCTGATTTGGCTGCAATGCATCATAACACCCTTTCCCGGTAGGTTTCCGGCCGTGGTGGCCGGGATCTGGGAAGTTGGGTAGGTGGGGGTGTATTTTTCAAATTTTCAAATCTTTCGTTGGTCAATTAAGCGATTGTAATAAAAGGAACTTCATTTACACAGGGTCGCTTAAGCGATCATAGATATCGCTTAGGCGATTCTTTACTTTTTAAGTTGGTCGATTAAGCGATCATGTGATTGGCAGAATCAAATCTGACCAGGTGCATGATTGCTTAAGCAATCCTAGAAGAATCGCTCTTCTCTTTTTGTCTTCGTCGATTAGGCGATCGTAAATCCCTTAAGCGATCGCTCACTTGGGCAGAATCAAATCTTTCTAGGTGCATGATCGCTTAAGCGATTCTTGTCTTTTTTCTTGGTCGATTAAGCGAACGTGGATCGCTTGGGCGATCGTGCCCCTGGGTAGAATCATCTGCCCAGTTGCACGATCGCTTAAGCGATCCTAGATATCGCTTAAGCAATTCTTGTCTTTTTGTCTTGGTCGATTAAGCGATCGTGGGTCGATTAAGCAATCGTGGATCGCTTAAACGATCGTACACGTGGGCAGAATCATCTTCCCAGGTGGACGATCGCTTAAGCGATATACTTAGTCGCTTAAGCGATCATTGGCGATATATACTTTTCCTGCTTTTCTCCTGAATTTTGACAAACTAAAATTACCAACACGTATTAATTCCATACTTTTTCCTCAATTTGACAACCTAAGTCCAAACTAAAATCAACAACAAATATTTAGGCCATGTAACAAAAAATATAAAATTTATAACATCAATAATTGAAAACAATAACTCATCAACAGTTGGCCTTGGCAACTTGCTGAATTTCATCCTTTTTTGAACCTAATTTTCTAAATGTGCATGTGATTGCTTTTGGCAACTGCTTCTCTTGTGGCCAGGTTGCTTGCAAATTGAGCACTTATTCATCTTCCGCGGAACCTCAAAGGCTGATGGAATACGCTTAACTTTTTTTCTCCCCTTTGCTGTCTTCTTGAATGGCGAGTGGATGATAATGTTAGCCACCTCCGCGGCACTACCCTCCTCTCGGAGGCACTAGATATATCATTTCTGAATAAGCTAGCATGTAGTGATCTGTCATATAGAGAGGGGAGCAAAGTTCCATGTAAATTCTTGAACCAAAATCCGGCTTCCGTTGGTGTTTCAGTGCTGCTAGTTCATGAGGACAAGGTAAACATTGAATGTCAAACACTTTATAGCTGCAAGTTTTTCTAACAAGGTTAACTAGAGCATCCGGACCATAGCCGCGCATAGTGAACTCTTGAGCATTAAGAGGATAGGCAAACAGTGCATTTGATAGTTCCATATGTTCTCGCAATAATTTTTCAGCTGACAGAACAAGGGTTGTAATAAAATTATCTCGACTCCATACGACGCCTATGGAACCACCGCGACAAAGTTGTCCTTTGGATTGCATCAAAAAGTGCAACTATTGGAAACTCTCTTTCTATTAACAACTTCGAATTTATGGACTCGGCTATATTCGTGGTCATGACATCAAACCTTCTTCCAGGAAAGTAAGCTCTACTATATCGCTCGAAACCAACATCATGCTCAAGATACTTAGCAACTCTATCATCCTTGATTCGGATTTGCTGGAAGTGCTCCTCGAACGCATCAACCCGATAAGCTTTTGCTGCCATGTAGTATGTCCGAAGGAGGCCAGCACACTTAAACTTTTGTTTTATGTTCTCACCAAGGTGCCTCATACAGAATCCATGATGTGTTTGACAGTAAATAGTGGCAATCCCCTTCTTTATAGAGTTGTGCCTATCGGATATTATGCACAATTCATCCGTGTCAGGCACTATCGTACGTAACTATTGAAAAAACTAAGTCTATAACTCGTCATTCTCAGAGTCAACCGCACACCATGCAATAGGATATATGTGATTCTTGCTATCTTGTGCAGTGGCAACAAACAATGTACCTCCATACTTTCCCGTCAGAAAGCAACCATCAACAGCCAATACCTTTCTTATGTTTACAAAACCCCTTATAGCAGAACCATAAGCAACAAAAAAATATTTAAACATCATATTCCTGTCACACTTCAAAGCCATCTTGCTACCTTGGTTTGTCAACTCAAGCATATAACGATACGCTTCTAATACTGCGTACCCGTGCTCCGGCGTGCCCCTAACAAAATCTTGTGCATGTTGTCTCCCTTTCCAACATTTTCAGTAACTAACAACACAACCCAACTCTGTACGCACAAGTCTCTGAATGTCTTTAGGAGATGGACCTTTCCCTTCAACGAACTGACTTTTGACAAATTGTCCAATAACATCACCGGACGCTTGTCGATGTTCACCTGAAATATGTCCCAAACCACAAGTATGCTCACAAGTATATGTGCTAAGCATAAATTTTTCCGACTCCGCCAACCTTCTACAATAAATCCGCCACTTGTACTTTCGGTCACGACATGCAACCGTCACAGCCAATGAATTTGACTTTTTGGTGATGAACTCAAAATTACCTCTCACGGCAACAAGTTTTAGCTTCCTCATCACTTCCTCTTTGTTGTCAAATAAATACCCTATGTGTAACTCCGATCCATCCGTAAAAACATGAGCTGATTCACTATTACCTCTAATTGCCCTCTCTGAACCTGCATAAATGACCATGGTGTTCTCTTCCTCATAATCTACGCCTTCTGCATAACTGTATTTAAAGGAATCTCTACATCTGTGGAACATCTACGGGGTCCTCCTCCTTAACATTTTCATTCTGCCTTCCATCACCAACCTCTTCTACAGTGTCCTCCTTACCACCCAATTGACCGTCTACTCTTGATTTTTCAACTAACAAATCACTAGCCTTGTAGTTCAAATTAAAACCAGGCAAATCTCCGCCTACTTCCTCGTTATCCCCTTCCTTTGAACCAACTTTGAACGGTTTTTCTACAAGAGAAACTGTTAAAATCGGCCTCCAACCATTATCGGCCACATCAATCATATATAACTTCACACTTTCATCTGACTTTAATATAACAGGAGGTACCTTATAATTTTCAGGAACTCTGCTTAAAAGATACTTCACAACTATATCACTACGCGAGCAACTCAAATTACCTCTTCTAATTATTTCATCAATCAACTCATCAAAACTAACCTCTATGCTCACAGTAATTGGTATAGCTTCTTTGCTCTTCCCAATCCACTGCCAGCTACGTGCTTCCTCCACCCACTCACCAAAATATTCAACACCCAAAACAACTTGTCCGATGTGTAATAATAGCCAACTACCTATAATGCAAGAAAAAAAAATTCTTAAATGCTGTACTAAGGGTTCAAATATTTTAAAAAGAATCAGTATAGTGTTTATATGGTCTGCTGTATCGTTTAAGCGATCATGGTTATTTATACTGGATCGCTTAAGCGATACAATTGTTCGCTTAAGCGATCTAGTATAAATAACCATGATCGCTTAAGCGATCTTATGCCATTTACTGATCGCTTAAGCAATCTGCTCCTATAAACCAGATTTTTACCAAATCGCTTAGCAGATAGATCGCTTAAGCGATCTATCTGCTGCATACCTGATCGCTTAAGCGATCTATCTGCTACATTACCAGACCTACCAGATTGCTTAAGCGATATATCAAATCGCTTAAGCGATCCATCATACCCTGAACACATTTTCTGTCATCTCCATCTACAATAGATTCCATCATACCCTGAACACATACCCAAAACAAATTTTCAACAAATTTTACTCCTTTCAACTTGCATTACATCAAACATAACCCAACAACCTAAACAACTAAATCAAAATCGTAACCCAAACCCCATCCATTATTAAATCTTTGTAAATCTAAATATAAAATGTAAAAAGGACATACACATACTGAGAGGAAATGTCTAGTGGAAGAGGAGGGGGATCTTTGGCGGAGAAGATGTTAATGGTGGAGGAAGAAAAAGTGTTAATGGCGGAGGAACGAGAAGATATAGCGGAAGGAGGAAGAAGAAGAAGATGCAGAGGATTGAGGAAGAAGAAGAAGATGCAGAGGAAGAAGAAGAGAGACGAAGAAGAAGAAGTAAGACGCTAAGAAGAGATAGCATGCATCAGTAAGAATGCGCGAAGGTGTTTGGGTTTGTTTGCAACAATTTCGGGTTTGTGGGAATATAGTATAATTTCGAAAAGATTACATAATACTTCATTAATCCTAATTAAGCACTAATTACCTTTAATCAATAATATGACTATTTAGTTAACACTTTAAAACTTGATAGCCTTTTAATTAAATGCAAACTTGAGATGTCCTTTGAGTAAACGGCCCCGAATATATTGGTCACACTTTTAAAAGAAGTTCAAAGGACAAATTTAGTTGGTGAATATAATTGTCACACTGGAGCAAAGGCTAAATATACAAATTGTTATATACAAACTGATGCGATATAATTCTTTTATAGTCATTCAATGGGACCTGTGTCCACTCTTTTACCTTTTATATTTCAAAATGCATAATATCTTAGAAACATATTTTATATTGTATGGTTTATTTTAATAAGAAAAAAATAATAATTTCATGCATTGATCAAACATGTCAAGGGAGGTATTCTTTCTGTGGATGAAGCACATCGACTAATCTCGCGGGAGAGAAGTGGTCTTGACTTTAGGTTAGAAGCGTTAGAAGAGATAATTGTTTTTATTTGAATAGAGTTGAAAAAATATTTTGAGATGAATATAATTGGATAATGGGAAACAAATCCTACCCATTTTTCATTTTGAGACAAAAAATCATATTTAAGTTGGATTAATTTTCTAATGAATTGGCCCAATAAGTTAATAAGCACATATTTTGTTTTTTTAATCCAAATAGGTTAACAGAATAATAATTCAAAATAGTGTAACATACAGAGGTATTGAATTTAATGACAATCTTGTAATTCTTTTTTGTTAAAGGGCTAACCTAGGCTGTACTCTATCCTGTGTGTTTAAATCTGATGTCATTTGTAGGGCTATAAATGAGCCGAGCCAAGTCGAGTTTTTGACTTATCGAGCTCGGCTTATTTGCTATAGGATCACGCTCGAGTTCAAGCTCAAGCCTGTCAATTCAGAGAAAAGGGACTCAAACTCAAGCTTGATCGAGTTCGAGCCGACTCAACTTCATCTACATCATTTGCATCTTTATCTCCATCATCTTCGTCTTCATCTTCTTCTTTATCTCCATCATCTTCGTCTTCATCTCCATCTTCATCTCCATCTTCATCTTTGTCTTCATCTTCGTCTCATCTTCATCTTCATCTTCATCTTGCAGAGCATTACGAGTTACGCTGCTTCCATCTCCATCTTCCTCATCTTCATCTTCTTCCTGTTTTCTATGGTGTATAACCATCAGATGTAAGGAATCAGATTGGCACTTTTGGGGACGCATTTACTGAGCTTGAAAAAGGTTTCAAGGGTTTGCAAGAAACATTGCAGAGATGGTGGACTGCTTTGAGAGAAGCTGCAATTCTATCTGGCTTTGATTCAAATCTTCAGGTAACTGTTAATACTTTTATTTTCTACTGATTTTTTGGTTTCCATTTTTTCTTATTTTCTTTAAAAAAAAAAAAAAAAAAACTAAACAATATTATTGATTGCGAAAATAATTACAAAAGAGGTGACAAACTCTACATGATTATATTATTTGATTTTTCATTTCAATTTAGCATTATTTAATTCTGTGTTAATATTTAAATATGATGTCATTTGATAGTAAACTACTAGTTTTATATATGCGTGTGTATAATTTCTTTCTGATTTATCTAATTGGAGTATTTTTTTTCGTATTTGGTAGGTTTGAATCTACACTTGTACAGAAAATTGTCAAAGATATTTTGGAGAGATTGAATGAGGACGATGTTAGGAAACGATCTAACTCATGGTAGCGTAAAACAAAACTTTTAAAGCATAGATCAAGTCCATTAAATCAAGATTAGGGTACAAATATTATAGATAATATGTTAAATTAAAAATCTGCTATAATATGAACGATCAAAATAAGGATTAGAGTTCACACGCACGTTTGGAGGCTCCTTCAAACTTGTCTCTGAATCTTTTTGCTATCAACCAAAGAATAGGATCAAACTAGCAGTAATCCATACGAAAATAACCCGAAGAACTAAAGAGGGATTTGCTAGATCCTCTTTGGCTTCAAGAATCAAATTGAATCAAAGAAAACTTTGATTCAATAAACCAAGGGTGGCGTGAGACTTGGGAGAGGGCTGTCTTTTTCTTTCAATGAAAATGATTGAATATATTTACTTGCGTAGTCACAAAACACATGCACTTGTATAGTGCATGTGAAACCCTATTCCAATGAGGAATAAACTTAGACTTCAACCCAAACAACCTCTATGTCCAAACACTCGCAATCATGATATTTTATTTTAATTATTATTATTCCAATTAAACTCAATTAATATATTTTTAAAAATACATTAACATTTAATAATAATAATAATAATAATCCATTTAAATATATGTGTACATATATTTAAATATAATCTCACTTATTTAATTTTAACATCAAATTAAATATAGGCAATAACCTCAACAAATTTAATTACACTGTGAGATTACTAAAATGCCCATTCACCCTAAAAGGCGAAAACACCCTTTGCACAAAATAATTTTTAAATTATCTTTTATATGTTAACTCATAAACTCCTCATCATACTGGTAGTGTAGTATTGTGATTAACACCAATTAATCATCTTATTACACACAGACTAAGAATGACCCCTAGCAAGGCATCATGGTCACCTAATAGATTTGGATTCAGAAAAGTAGTTATCTATCAACGATATGGTTACCGTGTAATCAAATCTTTTCATCATCTATTATCTCATCGAGACTGAGATACAGAAATAGTGTCAACCTCAATTACTCTTAATAAGTATGTGTTCAATTATTAGACCAATGACCAGAAAAATAAATTAGATTGAGCAACAACTCAATCCCATTGTGGCCACAGTTTTACTATTATTGTTATTTACTGAATTATGTTGTGAGATAACTTCTCCCATACCCAAGAATGATGAATCCTCTGTCAATTTACCATAGTCTTGATACACTCCTCGATGTAGTCAATCACTACCGTATGACATCTCCGAATAGAACTACATTGGGCTAGTGTCAAACTACACCAATCGGTGCACAAGGCACTCCGGTGATCTCAAGTCTAAGGATCACATACACCACCATTCGTTAGAGGATTTATTCTATAGACACTAGGGTTACCATCTATATGGAATCCTCCGGTGGGTCAGTCTATTGAACTTGTCTACATCAAGCGCCCATGTGTTGCACCAGGTTGTCACCTAACAACCTTGACAAGTGAGATCTACCACTGCCTTTCGACAGGTTTATTCAAACTATGATAGCCCTATTGTATTATCTGTGCCTTTGGTTAGAATAATACTGGGGCTACGGGTGTTTCTAGAATGGCTAATATACTCAGCCTTTATTGTAGAATCTACTATAGTGCTTTGCTTAGAGCTCTTCCAGCTCCATGCACCTCCATTGAGACAAAATACAAACCTGAATTGCGAATGATAATCATCTTTGTCCGTTTGGAAACTAACATCATTGTATCCTCGTATAGTGAGCTCATATTTCCCTCCATAAACCAAGAACATATCCTTAATCCTCCTCAAGTACTTAAGAATGTTCTTGACAGCCATCCAGTGACATTCACATGGATCTGATTGATATCTGCTACAAGTGCTTAAAGCACATGAGACAACAATCCGAGTGCATGACATGGCATACATGATAGATCCAATTGCTAATGCATATAGGATCCTCTTCATCCTATCTCTCTCATCTTGTGTTCTAGGACACATATCCTTATAGAGATAAATGTCATGTGACATCATAAGAAATCCCTTCTTGGATTCTTCAATACTGAATCGTTTCAGTACCGTGTCAATGTATGTACTCTGACTTAGGTCAAGCAACCTACGCGATCTATCACGAAAGTTCTTTATTTTGAGGATGTAAGCTGCTTCTCCTAAGTCCTTCATGGAGAAGCACTTGGATAATCAAGTCTTTACCAACTGTAAGTTTGGTATTGTCATTCCCGATCAGAAGTATGTCATCGACATACAATACTAGGAATGCCACTATGCTCCCACTCACTTTTTTGTAAACACAGGGCCCATCTTCATTCTTGATGAAACTGAATTCTTTTATGGCTTCATCAAAATGAATCTTCCAACTCCTAGAAGCTTGCTTGAGTCTGTAAATGGACCTCTGCAACTTGTATACCTTGTCAGCTTGCCTATCAAGAATGAAACTTTTGGGTTGTGTCATATGCACATCCTCTTCAGGGTTTCTATTCAGGAAAGCTGTTTTGACATTGCCAAATCTCATAGTTATGATATGCAACAATCACAAGCATAATCCGAATGGATTTAATCATGGAAATTAGCGAAAAGGTTTCTTTACAGTCAGTACTATGAATTTGTTTGAAACCTTTGGCAACTAGGTGTGCCTTATATGTATGCACATTGCCATCCATGTCAATCTTTTTCTTGAAGACCCATTTACACCCTATGGGTTTTACCCATTTAGGTGGATCCACTAGAGACCACACTTGGTTCTGGTACATGGAGTCCATCTCAGATTTCATGGTTTCTAGCCATTTAATGGAATCTGGATCCGTTATAGCTTTTTCGTAGGTTCTAGGTTCATTGTCTTGGTAGATCAATATGTCACCATGTTGAGTTACGAGATAACCATATCTCTCAGGCTTACCAATGTACTCTCCCAGATCTATGTAGCTCATGTGCTACCTTAGGTGGTTCACTTTGATACACAAATTGTAGAGTAACCTCCTCGCGATTTCAACCACCTCCTGTGGCACATCTTTCTGTCCTTTGTCTAATGTATCTTATGGTACTAGAACTTCATCGAGTTATACTTTTCTTCCACTAGAACTTATTAGAAAAAAATCCTTTTTCTAGGAATACACCAGTATGAGCAACAAAAATTTTGCACTCTTTTGGGTGGTAGAAATAGTATCCTTTAGTCTTCTTAGGATACCCCACAAATATACATTCGTAGGATTTCGAGACCAACTTGTTTGAAGTCAATTTCTTGACATAAACTTCACAACTCCAAGTCCTTAGATAAGACAAGTTGGGCTTTCGCTGTTGAATTGGTCGTCACGGCCACAAAATTAAACCTAAATACCGTAGATAGCGGTAAGCAGGGTCAAATCCACAGAGAGCAAGACTAACGACCTAATGTATATTTGAGTTAACGAAAGAGAAATTGGCAAAATGATTGATTAAAACTAGGGAAACTAATTACTTGCAAGAAATTAAAAAACATCAAATAAATTGCTAACGAAAACACAACATTAAAAGTGTTGTTGCTATATGTTCAGTTTGACTCAAGACCAACTCTCACAATTCCTCTCCTTACTCTTCAATTTCTTAAACCTACAAGGCTAGGCAAATCAATAGAAATATCTCCCGGTAATCTAGGTATAATCTATCTTGTCTCCCCATCGTCTTAGTTACAAATCGATTGGTTAAAGACTATCATTGACTAACCGAAAAATGCTAAACTCTTAAACACCACTAGTTGGTACAACGTTAACAAGTACAACCTATCAACTTGTATCATCCAATCAACTAATTACACAAGAAATGCATTCCTAGTAGAAATGATATTAAACACTAATACAACTTGATTGCAATCAATACCGAAGCAATTTAAAGTCATAATCAACATTCAATAATCTCAAACCGACATTCAATTATGCAAAAAGTTATACATCAATAAATGTTCTCAATGGATATTATCAATTCAGCATGTCGAGCATCAGAATAATATTAAAGCATCGCAAACAAACTGAAACAAAAACAAATATAATCTGAATACAAGAAACTTAACCAAATATCCAACATTCGGGCTCATCCAACTAGTTGAGAGCTGATGAGGAAAGCAATGGAGTCAATCCCGATCTCGCTTACGCCGTAACAGACAACTAGGAACTCAGCTGCTCATGGTGGTGATGACGGAGGCTAAAATAGTGGAAACAAAACTGATCATGGTGGAGAGGAGGTAACTGATAGTGATATGATGAGAAGAAGGGGTGAAAATGACCAATAGACAGCCTGGAATATGAAGTCGCACTCGCTGGAAAACGTTAATTTTCCGGCGGGTCTTCCTGCGAATGGTGGTGGAAATGGGATCCGAAGGTACCGATGGAAAGCTCTGATGATGGGGAGTTCAGATTAGGTCCTGGGGAGGTGAAAGGTTGCAAGAAATGAGTAAGATCTCAGCCGGAAGATGAAGAGGCACGGTGGCAAGATGGCCGATTTTGGCGGTTTTTGCGGCGGTTGAAGCTTGGAAGTGCTTGATCCGGCCATGGGGAAGGAAAGGTCCTGGGGAGCCCAAACATCGCTGAAAACTGGAGAAATCATGGTTGAAAGATGAAGAGTCATGATGGTGGAATGCGAAGCGTCGTGGTAGCAAATTGCATCTTACGGTGGCGTTGACGACTGATGAAGATGATAGATGGATGGGGAAGATGAACCGTCATCGGAGCTCGCCGGAATCTGATCGGAGAAGGTGAAGGGTTTTGGTGGGCAGCAGCCACCCAATCTGTGACCTTGCACTGTAGTTTTATACAAAATTTGGTAAATTACCATTTGGTCCCTACATGTTTGAAAGTGACAAAATCAACCCCAAGATTATGACAATTTGACCCCTAAATGGCATAAATGAGACAACATCAACCCTAGAAAATAAATCACATCCTAATATCAACTTACACAATCTCAAATTTCAATCCAAACATGCCAAATTCATAAGAAAAATATTAGGAAGCGATTTTCATGAAGAAATTCATAAATTCTTTAATTGTCTCAATATACTTTAATTTAATCACACATGGGGCATTTTTATCACCAAAATAGAGTCACTTTCATGACTCTAACATTCGCCCACTCCATAATTCATATGGAGTCTTATCTATAGACTTTGACGACACACGGTTTAATATGTGAGTCATAGTCTCTAAGGCATAAGCCTAGAATGATACAGGTAGATTACTAAAACTCATCATGGACCTAACCATATCAAATAAGGTCATATTCATCCTTTCAGACACTCCATTGTGTTAGGGTGTATACGAAAGGGTGAATTGTGATACTATCCCACATTCTTTTAGGCATTCAAAAAACACTAAGCTTAAGTATTCACCTCTTCGATCCAACTGAAGAGCTTTAATACTTTTACGCAACATATTCTATACTTTATTCTTGAATTCTTTGAATTTATCAAAGGCTTTAAATTTATGTCTCATAAGATAGACATAACTATATCTACTAAAATCATCAGTAAATGTGAGGAAGTATGAATATCCACCTTTATCTTCAACTATTAGTGGACCACATACATCACTATGGATCATGCCTAACAGTTCAGTAGCCCTTTCACCTTGTCTTGTTACAGGAGACTTGGTCATCTTGCCAACAAGGCATGATTCACATACCTCAAATGACTGGAAGTCAAAAGGGTCCAAAACTCCATCCCTTTGAAGTTTTGTAATGCGAGTCTGGTTAACATGACCCAATCTACAATGCCAGAGATTTGTCTGGTTTCGATCACTATATTTAGCTCTCTTGGTTTCAACATTGAGAATATTCTTATTGTTTAAATCAAGAATATATAACCTTACAATTCCAAATATAATACCATTCAAACAAAAGGATAATAATCCATTAGAAATCTCAAAATGATATCATATATTATCAAAAGCAGATACTAAAATAATATTTTTGGAATAGAAGGTACATAATAACAAATATGAAGTTCCAACAACAAGCCCAAAGGCAAAGATAAATAGTGAGTTTCTACAACCAATGCAGCCACATGTGCTCTATTTCCAACTTATAGGTCCACTTCTCCTTTGGCAAGCACATCAGTGCAAATGTGAGTACCACATCCTGTGTCAATGACCCGAGATGTTGAAGGAGAGAAGTTAATCTCAATCATGAACATACTTGAAGTCAAAGTCTCTAACTTCTTCTTGCTGGCGAGGAAAGCCTTATAGTGCTTTCTCTAGTGGCCAAGCTTGCCACAATGGAAGCAAATTACTTTCCTGCCCTTCCCAACACCACTCTCAGGCTTAAGAGCATTCTGTCTTCTAGGCTTATGCTTGGGTTTAGCCTTGACCTTTCCCTTGCCTTTACCCTTCCCTTTATCAGAACCCACTAGTAAAATAGGTTTGAACTTTTTCATGTCCTGCTCTACGGTCTTCAACATGTTCAGAAGCTCTGACAAGGATTTCACCATCGTGTTCATGTTGAAGTTCATTATGAACGGTGCAAAATAATCAGGTAAAGATTGCAGAATTAAATCCACTTGTAATTCTGCATCTAACCCAAACCCCAAAGTCTCAAGCCTCTCTATGTGCTCTATCATTTTGAGCGCATGAGGGCCAACTTTGGCTCTCTAAGTCATGCGACTTCCAAACAATGCTTTCGACACTTTATGCCTCTTATGCAGAGCATTTCCTTAGAAAAGCTCCTTGAGGTGCAAAATAATGGCAGCAGCATCCATACTCTCATGCTACCTTTGCAACTCAGGTGTCATCGATGCTAACATCAAACATTGAACAACATCAACATCATCAAGGAATTTTTGATAAGTATCCTTTACTTCCTGAATGGCAACAGGGCCAGGCTCAGCCATGTATGGCTTATCAAGGATACACAATTTCTTTTTGGACTTCAGTATAATTCGAAGATTACGATACTAGTCCAAGAAATTGGATCCATCCAGCTTATACTCTTTCTCGATTATCAGTCGCAGGTTCATAATGCTCGTTTTGGTGAATCTATAATGGTAGAAAAGTAAAAGTCATTATAATGTTCATTAACGTTTAATATGGTCTTTTATTAAACATATTAAACAATGCTGCCACTATTTTCCTCAAGTCAATAGCCCTCATTATTAATCGGGGAAGCCTGTTGGCTTTCCTAGTGGATTGAGATCCCATCTAGCCCATTTCAAACCTTTGTTATGGCGAACAAGCCAAAATTGGTTGATTAGGTGGGCTAACAAACTTAATCCACACCATTGATAGCTCCTACTACCAACGTCAAATGTGAAACAAGCCAATCACATAATCTAACGGTCTAGCCATCGTCCTTAAGTGTGTTTCCTAGTATCAGTAGAGTAGACACTATATGTCACCACGTACATAACATGTATATTTCTCTACTATGCCTATGACGTGTTCATAAACCTTCACTTTGGCGAACAAGCAAAATTGTTATTTTAATTCAACCCATCACCATCAAGGAAAACTCCAATGAGTTTAACCTCCCACTAGAAGAAGTGTACCCTTCGCTTTGGCGAACCAGATTCTGACGAACAGTGGTTTGATTAAACCCATGGTAATGGAAGACATACATATGACTTAATATACTTTATTTGAGGGTTTTTATTTTATGTCTCACCATATTATTATCTTTGTTAGAATGACATTGTTTTGGCATGTTATTGAACATTCAACCTTAGCATGCATTCTAAACAAAATATAAACGTGCCAGTACATGGCCTAACTAAAACCGATTTCCTCGAGCCTAGAGGAATCAGTGGGTCACCTAGGAGTCTTATAATAGATATCTTAAGTCTTCAAGTATGATCGCCTGGTCCTTTGCTCCGTCTTCAAGTACATTACAAAAACATCATGCTAAATTTACAATGAAATTAATCTAAAACTAATTTTACATTAATAAATTTAGAAACCTCGATTTACATTCGAGGGGAATGAGATGAGAAGAGAATGTACATTGAGAAGGGGAACAGAGGCAAGACACGCAAGCCTTATTTTAAAATTATAATCATACATACCCAAAAATATTTTAAAACATTCACCATAGGTCCTAAGGCTCATTTACCGGGCACCATGCAATATTCAAACAAGTACATTGCATACATTTAAAAACAATCAATTTTTGAATTAGGTGGGTGAATTATCAATTACCCCCTGACAATTTATAGATCCTCATTTAGTCCAAAAGTTTTAAAACTTTTCACTTTGGCCCCATGTGCACTCGAAAGTACGCTCACTGCGGCGATGGAATATATCGCCGCGGTGTGTGTTGATTTTTTGTCGCATATATGCACCACGCATGATCACCACAACGATGGGTTATATCATCGTGGTGAGCATTAATTTACGTCAATGTGCACCTTAGACTACGATCGCTGTGGCGATGAGTTATATTTCCATAGTGAGCATTGATTTTCAATCAGCGAGTATGCCAAACAACGATCACCATGGTGATGGGTTATAATGTTGTAGCAAGTGTGCAAGCGGTCGTATGACACTACCAACCAAAGAATAAAAAAATGCCAAACAGATTTTGCAATCAATCTAATCATCGGATCTCAACAAAAATCCAAATCTCAATATACCAATCTTGCATATCATCAAAAATTAAATTAATCAAGTATGTTGATGATATGCAAGATTGTTGATGATATGCAAGATTGGTATACCAATGTTGCTTTGTTAAATCTGTATAAAATCTTCCTTAAACAAATTAAATTAATCAAGTATATTGATTTCTTAAAACATGCTCTCAAGGAAGATTTTATACAGATTTAACAAAGCAACATGTTATTAATCAAATACATATTATCAAATATACATTAAACTGTAAAATCTGGTACCCTAGGCTTTGATACCACTATTAGGAAACGATCTAACTCATGGCAGCAGAAAACAAAACTTTTAAAGCATAGATCAATTCCAATAAACCAATATCAAGGTACAGATATTACAGATAATATGTTAAATAAAAAAATTACAGTAATATGAATGGTCAAAGTAAAGATTAGAGTTCATACGTACGTTTGGAGGCTCCTTCAAACTTGTCTTTGAATCTTTTTGCTACCGATCAAAGAACATGATCGAACCAGTGGTAATCTACATGAAGATAACCCGAAAAGCTAAAGAGGGATTTACTAGATCCTCTTTGGCTTCAAGAACCAAATTGTATCTAAGAAAACTTTGATTCAATAAACCAAGGGCGGCATGAGACTTGGGAGAGGGCTGTGTTTTTCTTTCAATGAAAACGATTGAATATAGTTACTTACTTAATCACAAAACACATGCACTTGTATAGTGCATGTGAAACCCTATTCCAATGAGGAATAGGCTTAGGCTCCAACCCAAACAACCCCTATGTCCAAACACTCCCAATCATGATATTTTTATTTTAATTACTATTATTTCAATTAAACTCAATTAATATATTTATAAAAATATATTAACATTTAATAATAATAATAGCCCAGTTAAATATATGTATACATATATTTAAATATAATTTTACTTATTTAATTTTAACATCAAATTAAATATAGGCAACAACCTCAGCAAATTTAATTACACCGTGAGATTACCAAAATACCCTTTGGCCCTAAAAGACGAAAATGCCCCGTACACAAACTAATTCTTAAATTATCTTCTATATGTGTGACCCGTAGACTCCTCATCATACTGGTAGTGTGTAGTATTGTTACACTAATTAATCATCTTATTACACACAGACCAAGAATGGCCCCTAGCAAGACATCATGACCATCCGATAGATTTGGATTCAACGAAGTAGCTACCTGTCAACGATATGGTTAACGTGCAATCATATCCTTTTATCATCTGTTATCTCATCAAGATTGGGGTACAGAAATAGTGTCAACCTCAGTGACTCATGATATGTATGTGTTCAGTTACTGGATCAATCACCAGAATAATAAATTAGATTGAGCAACAACTCATTCCCACTGTGGCCACAGTTTTAGTGTCATTGCCATTTACTGAATTGAACTGTGAGATAACTTCTCCTATACCTAGGAATGATGAATCGTTTGTTGATCCATCATAGTCTTGATACACTCCTTGATGTAACCAATCACTACCGTATTGATAGCTTTGAATAGAATTGTGTTGGGCTAATGTCAAACTACACCAATCGGTGCACTAGGTGCTCTAGTGATCTCAAGTCTAAGGATCACTTACACCACAATTCGTTAGCAGGTTTATTCCATAGACACCAGGGTTACCATTTATATGGAATCCTCTAATGGGTCAGTCTAGTGAACTTACCTACAGCAAACACCCATATGTTCAAGAGATCTGCCACTGCCTTTCGATAGGATTGTTCAACACTATGATAGCCTTACCGTATTATCTATGCCCTTGGTCAGAATAATACTAGGGCTACGGAAGTTTCTAGAATGACCACTATATGTGCTCATAAGGTTCTCACTATCAAGATTTGAAATACTTGATACTCTTGTCACAGTTCTACCATTCTAAGGATATATATCAATACATACATATATGATTTACACGATATAGAATAAAAATGCCTTTCATTGATCCATGAATATTATTACAGGGAGTCAATTCTACCATAATTGATTGGCTCTAGGGCACCTACTCTAAGAGACTATCCTTTAATTGAAAACAAGAACCTAATTGGACTAGATTCTAGGATCGATTATATTGAATGGCTATTATGTATTGGGTTTGTTGGTGTTTGCAAGATAGGAATTTGGGGTATTGGTGGAATAGGGAAGACCGCTCTTGCCAATGCTATATTCAATAAAATCTCCAGACATTTTGAAAGCTCTTACTTTGTTAAGAATATTAGAGAAGAATCAGAAAAAAGCTAGGGACTAACTGACTTGCAACGAAAACTTATTTGTGCAATTTTAAGGGATGAACATGATAATATAGAATCCACCTTCTCCAAAAGAAGGCTTGCTTGCATGAAAGTTTTCATTGTTTTTGATGATGTGACAGATTTAAAGCAAATAAAATCTTTGATTGGACATTTTGAGTATTCAGGTTCGCAAAGTTGATTCATGATAACGACAAGGGATAAATAGGTATTAAAAATTGTGAAGTAGACTACATATATGAGACGAAAATATTATCGGATGATATAGCTATCCAATTGTCTAGTCAATACACCTTTAGACAAAACCTTCCCACAGAAGATTTTATGCAGCTATCTGAAAGGGTGTTGTCATATGCTAAAGGTGTTCCATTTGCTCTTGAAGTTTTAGGTTCCTATCTATTTGAGAGGACAAAGAAAGAATGGGAAAGCTTTATAAACAGATTAACCAGAATTCCTCATGTGAACATCCAAGAGGTAGTAAAAGTAAGTTATCATGGGCTATATAGTGAAGAGAAGCATGTATTTTTGGATATTGCTTGTTTCTTTAAAGGGTACAATAGAGATTTTATAGAAGCAATCTTGGATGGTTGTGGCTTCGACTCACATATTGATATTAATATTCTGATTGAAAGGTCTCTCAGAACTGCATCATCCAACACCATAACAATGCATGATTTATTTCAAGAAATTGGTAGAGATATTGTCCGTCAAGAATCAACTAGTGATCCTGGCAAACGTAGTCGACTTTGGGATCATGAGGATATCATTTCAGTATTGACAAATACTGCGGTGAGAGCCAAAGACATTAACTTTTTATTTCTATGTTTTATATGAGATATTATGAAATATTAGCTAGTGGAATATTCAATTCCAATTATCATTGGGAATTAACTCAACTTGTAAGGTGATTGGGTGGGAACGTGAGATGTCTTATATAGTACATATTTTGAAAAGAAAGATGAAAAAATAAAATATTATATGTGTTGCTTACTTGACAGTTAATGTAATTAAGCTATGTAATACTAACTTATCATCAATCTACTATTGATTATTAGGGGACAAGAGCTATTCTAGGCATGCAATTGGATATGCCTTTAATGTAATTAAGCTATGTAACACTAACTTGTCATCAATCTACTATTGATTATTAGGGGACCAGAGCTATTCTAGGCATGCAATTGGATATGCCTGAAGTAAGACAGCTACATTTAAAGCCTAGAGCTTTCAAGAAGATGCATAGCCTAAGATTCTTGGAAGTGTATGGCTGCAGGCATGATAACAAGGTACACATGGTTTTGAAGTCCTTAAATGTGATTTCTCTGAGCTACGGTACCTTTGCTGGGATGGATATTCTGCCAACTCATTGCCACCAAATTTTAATCCAAAGAACCTTGTTGCACTCTACATGCGTTCTAGCAAAGTTGAACAACTTTGAAATGGTGACCAGGTATATGTTAACTTTTATTTTTCATTTTGTGCTTTCAATTGTAAATATTTGTATGTTATTTTTGTTCTTTTAATTCATTTAATTTTTTTTTATTAATAGAAATAAAATCTTGTTAATTTGAAACATATTGACTTCAGTTGCTCCAAACATCTATGCAAAATGCCAGATCTCTCACTTATCCTAAATCTTGAGAGCTTGATTCTGGAAGGTTGTACAAATTTGCATCAGAGGTTATCACCAAGAACTATGTACTCTTAATACTCAATTTTTTAGGTACGCACATTAATGTAACTTTTTTCTTCAGTTTTAAAAAACTTTTTTGGTTTTCATTGTATTTTTCGTTCCGATATACGGATTTTATATAAAAATTATAAAAGTGGTGGATTAAATTTTTATTTTTAAATTTTTATGATGTTTAAATAAAATTTATAATATTTAACTTGACAAAATTATGTTTAAAATATAATATATTTTTAATTACATATATGCTGTTATTTTTTAATATTGCTATTATTAACTAATAATATATTTTAATATTAATTATAACTAATAAATAAATAAATAAATTATATTTTTCAAATCAGATTTATTGTTGTTCAATAATTTAGTTATTTCAATTAAATAAAGTAAATATTATATTTTTGTGATTGCTTGTAATAATGATAAATTATATTCATAAAATAATAAATTATTAAAAATATTTTATTCGTCTATCACATCTCTTTTAAGCAACAAAAATAAAAACATGCTTAAGGTAAAAGGCATTTGCCCCAAATTAATAAGTTGTTGCACTGACCGCAGTAAATGGACCTGTAGGAACGGCACGTCAATTTGAAAGTTGTCGTGCAATCCCTTACAAAAATTAAGCCAAACACAAGATAAATCAATTAGCGTAGTCCCACACATCCATAATGCACACATTATATATTTATATATATGCTCCAAATTAATAAGTTGTTGCACTGACCACGGTAAATGGACCTGTAGGAAGGGCAGGTCAATTTGAAAGTTGTCGTGCAATCCCTTACAAAAATTAAGCCAAACACAAGATAATCAATTAGCGTAGTCCCACACACCCATAATGCACACATTATATATATATATATATATATATATATATATATATATATATATATATATATATATATATATATATATATATATATATATGTTTTTAAATTACAAGGACCTAATTAGCATTAAAGCAAACCTTAAAGGGATGCTGTAAAAATAAAGAATATTAGAAGTTGATTATTTACTTGGTACAGGTAAAGAGAGGCAACTTATATTTGTTTTAAATTACAAGGACCTAATTAGCATTAAAGCAAACCTTAAAGAGATGCTGTAGAGATAAAGAATATTAGAAGTTGATTATTTACTTGGTACAGGTAAAGAGAGGCTACTTGCTGTCACCGATGAACCCACCAAGGGCTTGTATATGTTACCCTGGAAGCAAAATTCCAGAGTGGTTTAGCTTTAAAACTACTGGATTTGAGATTTTGAATATTTCAATTAACTAGTAATGTTTTTACTGTGTGAATTCTCTTTATGAATCTGTCCAAGATTCGATTCATAAGAACATGATTAGCCAACTAATCATATTATAAATAAAATAATAGGATTATGGCAAATTGAATTTTTGAAGAAAGATCAATTAACCTCCAGCTGATAGAGACTATGAGTTTTTGATGGGCTGGAACATGGGTGCAAGGTGGGTGGAGGGGGGAGTGGCAAATTGAATTTTTAAAGAAGATCAATGGATGATAAGGATCAATTGTATTGATTGTTTAAGTAACATACTTAAGTTACTCTCACCTAACCCTTATGAATTATGATTGAGAGTTTTTAAAGTTTTAGGCCGCTATGTTTTGTTAAATGCGAACAAAAATGAAAACAATGTTGAGTTTGTTAAGAAGCAAGTTGACGAGAGGAGAAGCTGGGCTGTGGAAGTTCGTCACGCTGAGCTATGGAAGTTTGTTACGCTGCATGCTGAGCTGGAAAGTTATAGTTAGAGTTTGTTAGCTTTTAGTTAGAGTTAGTTTAACAGTTATTTACAAGCTGTATATATATGTGCATTGATGTAAACGTTGAATAAGTTGAACTGAGCAATTTTTCATTTCATTTTGTTTTCAGTACTTCTTAAATACTTTTTCTTAACAAACAATAAAACAGAAGGCGGCAAGGTAACTTGTAGGGAAAAAAAATGAAAGTAGCAATCAAATAATGGAATATAATGTCAATTACTCCATTATTTGATGTTTTAGTTTAGCCTTCTTTTGTTAATGAGAAGATCATGTATGTGTAAGATATGATTACAGTATCATGTCCTTCGAATTGCTTACACTCAGTTTGAATAGTGAGGCTACATTCAGTTCTTTTTTTTTTTTCGCATTCAAGGAGGAAAAACATACAATTCCGTAAGGTGAAAAAGTGCGGAGTCAAGTTGTTGTACGCCAAAGATAATGATTTGAGAAGAGATGCAAGAGTGGACAGAGACCACATATTGAACGCTATAAATTGCTCTGTTGATGACTGTTTGAGCTGCTGTCTAGGTTTCTGCCGGAGACATAGAACAATGGATGATTACAAGAGATTAAGTGAAATTTTAGATAGATGGTCCCCACATTCAGAATTATGCAAGCAGAACGTAACAATCCCCTAGCAAGTTGCATTGAATTAAATGTCAAAACACGAAAAAAAAAAAAAAAAATTACGTACATATATTTCTCAAGCCTTGTTTTTTATGGTTTTTTTTTTTTTTTTTTTGTGCCTTAAGAATCATTCTCATAGTTATGCATCCTTTCTTCTATAATTAGGTAAGTGGACTCAAACATTGAATTTAATTTATTTATTTTATGAAATCATTCCTTGTCAAATCTTCTATTCAACTCTTTTTGGTAGTGTTGGATACTTCTCTTACTCTGTCATGCCTTGTTATCTGCAGCTATGTATTACTCTTCGCCATGCATTTTTAGTTTTAATTCATGTTTGGTAGTTATAATTAGGAGTAAGACTCCTGACTAGGTGTCATCTTGTTTTTTAATATATAAATTTTCCTCATACTGCCAATATATATATATAAAATTTTTGACATGTTAAACCTTCTAATATCCTTTAATAGTTGCTTATGGTTATTCCTAAATTTTTTCCATTTGGGTTCCAATATATGATTTATAGGTGAAGGATTAAACATGTCCTATATTTTTAGATTGGTTTATAACCCACGTAAATCACCCAATTGTTATTAATAATTAAGAAAAATTGGGGAGGCATAATTAATAAATCTCACATGAGTATTGACTTTTTATTTTAAAGAAATGATTATACAATGCACTCAAGTCATAATGCACGGAAAATGATCTTACATTATTTACTCCCATGTAGAAATAACATAGGACTATGTTTTTGTTTTTATTATTGATGTAAAATTTTCTTGTATCTTACAGTACATTCAATAGGATTCACACTGAGTGAAACTTGGAGGTTGGTATCTTCTTACAGAAAAGGTTATGTAAGTCCGTACTCATGAGCTTATTATAGTACGTTGGAACAAGTTGATAGGATAGGATTCCCTTTTATGTCCATATGTCCCTCCCATGGTAGAATGATGGCTGATGGTTGTGCAAATTCAGCACAGAGGCAACCCTCCAGAGGAAATGTACTCCATTTATAAGGTTTCTTGTTTCAGGATATGTCAAAACTTTGAACTTATAGTTGTGGGTGGTAGTGTCCTGCATTATAGTTTAATGGTTTCTAGATAAGGCTTACTTTATATTGCCCTCTGTATTCATGCCCTATGTTCCGCAGTTCTTTATTCCAGACTTGTTGAAGTGCCCATTTTTTATGCTATTCAGTTTGCTTTCAGGCTTGGATTGACTCTGGCACGTGCGCAAATGATTTGGCTGGTAACGTGGGGCGTGGACACATACATTCAGATGGCTGTCATTTTGTAATTTTTTTTATTTTCTGGATTTTCTTCCTTGGAATCTGGTTATTATGGCAGAATACAATTTAATTAGATACGTTAGATGAAGGCTACTGTTAGCTGATCGTTACTGCCGGAGGTTTTGTCTGTTGTGCTTCAACATGGTTAAACTAATATTATTTGGTTGTTCTCTTCTATGTGAAACACTGCAGATTTACTCTGGCGTTTTCCTGATGTTTTTGCCTTCTGAGGCTGTTTTTGTTTCTTGTGCTGTGTTTGCTTAATTGGTTTGTTTTCTTTTAGTGTGGGTACTGATTATCACAAACAATTGATCCTACTCGGGATGAGGTTAAGAAAAATTTAGAGATTAAAAGTTCTTCTCTTAAGAGGAGTTAATTATACCTCAGAGTTTCTCAAACAAGACTGCAGTTTCGGCTTCGTTCCTGTTAGTTACTAATTTTACCCCCATCATGAGGCCTCTCCCTCTCATATCTCCACTGACTGAAACAACATTTCATCAATTTGAGAAAAACTGCTAAATAAAATGGCCAAATAAAGAGAGGTTGACAAACATTTCTCACAACTTTTTCTCACAAACGTTGATTTGACAATTCACAATTAGTTGATTTATATTTGGTCAGACGGAATTCATTACTGGATAGGTTAAATCTATTGCAAACTAACCAATTACGAACAAACACGTCATGTTCATGAGATAAAGTCAATGAGAGAGTTTTTAAGTGTAGTATTACTAAAAATGACCACTCTTAAGCGTAAGCGAAAGTTGTGCAATTAAGAAACAAGAAACAAGATGAAATGACAAGGGTTATTTCTCTAACATCTTATGCCACATATTAGATTATACTAGACTCAATAGTTTAGTATTTAACAGTTTAATTATAACATACTAGATCAAACTAGATCGTGATAAACTCATTAGTCCAATGCATCCAACTATTTTTGCTTTTGTTATCATTTACTGAGAGCAATTAAGTTAATGTACATGATTTTATGGGTATTTCTATCTTTCGAACAATGGTAAATATGGTAAATATTTAGGAAATCCTTGACGTTGGAGGTATTAATGGGATGATACAGAAAAAAATATTATTTATGAGCAGACTGTATGTCAAGTCTTCAAAAGGATATCAAATACAACTGTAGGTGAAATCTAGCAGTTGCTTGTAACTGTCCAGAGCAGGTTGCAAATTGTGCAAATTTAGTGCAATAGCTTGTTGCTTCCTTAGGAAACCCTCCCTAGGAAAATCAAGGCATTTTACTCCGATAGACCCTTTCACATGAAATTTCAAACTTTAGACATTTGGCTTTGATATTATTATTATTATTATTTTAATCAATTTGAAATGTGAGGATTTAAACTTGTAATCTTTGGTCTTGTAATTATGTTAAGTCGTCGTTCTATCAAAAAATTTAAGCTCCTAGGTTAAGGCCTAATAATTATATTTGAGTTCAATACAAATCTTATTGGAACTTTGTATATGGTATTTTGTAAAGTAGCTCAATGCTTCTTGGACAATGCTTACTTTATGTTGCCTTCAGCAACTCATATCCAGGGCCTATGCTTGGCGGTTCTCTATTCTATTCAAGAATTGGATTATGTTGCTAGACTACTAGTTAATTATATGTGTTAGACAAAGGTTACTGTAGTGTTAAATATCACTTGTGTTTGGGTTTTCTGTTAATGTCACTTGTGTTTGGGTTTTCTGGGCTGTGAAATGTTTTAATTAAAAAATAAGATTTCATCAAATCATTTTTTGTCACATAATATTGTATGAAAAATATTGTATAAAAATATTATATATATAGCATTATGTTTAATAATGTTGTAAGCTATCATTTTGACTATTCAGCTTTGGTTATTGCTATAACTGATTTTTGTCTCTAATAGTTGGACTTCTTATCAAAATCGCATTCAATATTATCACAAACATTTTCTAAATGATATTTGATTGATTTTTTTTTTTTTTAGGTTCGGCCCAAGGAAGTAAAGAAGTGCAATGTGGACTCCAATGGCCCAAGGTAAATCCAATCCATCAATTGAGCCCAATTCCTTTATTTGGGTTTAGTTTAATTGTTGGGGGTTATCCCAAAAAATTGACTAAAGCATCAAGGAATATTCAAAAGGCCACGTGGGAAGCATTGACCACAGGGGAACAAGAAAACATGAGCTACCACTAGACCTGGCAAAACGGGTGGGTGGGCCGGGTATAGTCCAGGTTATACGAGTACGGGTCATACGGGTGCAGGTCCTTATACGGGTCGATATATACGGGTCCAATATTTTAGACCCGTGTCCTACCCTATATGGGTACGAGTAGACCCGCGGGTAGACCCGTTTTTTCTCTCTTCAGATTTTAATTTTTTTCACCCCTAATAGTTTTCAATTATGATAATTTCACCCCCAAAATTCCTGCAATTTTAATTTTTGACATTTACACCCCCTAAATCAACTACTCTAAATTCAATTCAATTAAGAATATAAACAAATATGAACCAAAATAAATAAATAACACATAAACAAACAATAACATATAATACAAAACTACAAATACCAACTAAAATAAACAAATACAAAATCACTAATACACAATTATATATAAACAAACAAAATAAGTCAATAAACTATAAATACGAATTAAAATAAACAAATACATAATTGGTTATTTCTAAAAAATAATATTTCTAATTTAGTATAAACAAATAAAATCAAACATAATGGTAAATAAAAAAAAAAAAACCGACAACAACAACAACAAATGGTTGCAAATTGCAATTGCCCAAGAAAATCTATCCACAAAGGATAAAAGGATTACTAGTTGCAATATAGACATCAAACAGGTGAAACACTTTTAGGGAGAGAGGGCCTATAAAGCCACGAGTATTGGCCTCTGCTCTGACCCTCTTGGTTGCTTCGTCCAAATACACAGAGCACAAGCCTATCTCTTCAGCCCTCTTCCTCTCCTTTCACTCATTCGAACTCCAAGTGGGGGTCTTTTGAATTGGAATTTCTGCATTTCTGCTCAACCATGGCTTGCAGACTTGCAGATTCTATGTTCCTCTCATTGGTGAGTGAGTGAAAAACTCTTGGCTTTGTTGTTGTTGATGGTTTTTCTCAACTGGGTTTGTTTGCTTTTTGGATTTTTCTGGTAAAGTTCGTAGCTTTATTTAGTTTGTTGTGGTTTTTTAATTGCTATTTAGGCCCGAACCAGGAATGGGAATGACTGACGATTGACGAAGCAACGAGTGACGAACTGACGAAGTGACAAATCGAAGCTGGTTCCTCACTGACGATGAGATGCGGCCGCGATCTCAGACTGAGAGATCAGAGATGAGACGTTGAGATGAGAGTGACTCTGTGAGAGGGAGGCGTGAGTGTGAACTGTGATCTCTGCGTGATAAAAATTAAAGACTTTTAGGGATTCAGACATTCAGTGAATAGTAGTAGCCTTGGCAAATACGGGTGCCCGCGGGTGCCCATGGGTTCACCCGTATGACTCGTGATTTATTGGACCGGGTACGGGTACAGGTCACAAAAAATGGGTTAATTTATTGGACCCGTATCCTATATTTTTTACCCAGGTACGGACCGACCCGCGGGTCCAAACCCATTTTGCCAGGTCTAGCTACCACACCCCTTTCTCGATTTGGCAAAGTCAAAGGTGTAAGATTAGGGCGGCTAGTTGTCCCTTTCCTGAAATAGCAAGTCATATGTTTTTGACTTTCTTATGATTTTGTTTAAGGTTATTTTTATGTATTTGTTTTTGCTTATTCCTTTGTAAGTTTGAATTAGTTTGAACTACAAAACCTCTCTTGACCGCCACATGTAAGGTCTTAATTGATTTTTGCTTTTCTTTTGTGCCACATGGATGGCGTAGATTAAATTTTGCAAGGGCAAATTGTAAGATCTCTTATAAGAGGCCGAATTTTCCCTTTGTAACAGTTGGACTTTGATTAATGGATTCAGCTCTAAGAGAGTTTTCTTGCATCCTTTATCCAATCTTTGCTAATTGGTGGTAGAATTCCTTGACTGGTGGTGTGTCCTTTAGGCCTTAAAGAGTATTAGCATTTGTTACTTTTTTTGTGGAATTGTTTAAGTACTTGTTTGGCCGAATTTCCATAAGGGAGGTTAAAGCTTAGCCGAATGTTCTTGGAGAGTTCTTGTGTGGTTTGCTGTTTGAAGGCTCATATCGCACTCTAATTTGATACAATCGGTTCACAAAGGAAACATTCTCATTAACTCTAATTTTATTACCTCCTCACTTGCATGAAGATCTTATATATAAATCTTATTTTAAGTTCTTTTGCATTATTACATAAAGGGATCAACGGTTAAAGAAGCAGAATTTATACATTGTATTTAACCTAGCCAGGGAGTTTATCAGAAATTTATATTCATGCCCTATGCTCTGCATGCAGTTCTCTATTCCAGAATTGTTCAAGTGCCTTTTTTTTTTTTTTTATGCGTGTTAATGATTGGCTGGTAACATGGTAAATGGGCACATACATTCAGATGACTATTGTGGCCTTTAATCAATTAAATTTTAGGCATCTTATGAGAGATTTGTAAATTGAAAGAAAAAGAGAAACAAATGTTGCTTCAATTACTATATTCAATTGAGTAAAATGAGTGAATGATTACAATGAGGGTTTGCAGCTACTTTTAAGTAACGATAGCAGCTGAATGAAGTAAAGAGAAAAAGGGGAAAGTGGAGTGGAGAAGAAAGCTCACGTGTTTTGTTTAAGAGAGAAACAAAACGACTGTGTTTTGTTGTTACTTAGCTAAATATCAACTAAGTCCTCATCTTCTGAATTCTGACACTTTAATCCACATGCCCACTCAAAATGAACTCCCTAGTTCAGATTTCTGAATTCTGACTCAGAAAATAAAACTTCAGTAGCAGCAGGTACAGCAGCAGGTCATGTCTTCATCAGATTACATTCACTATTTCCATTCTTCATAATATTCGCAAATAGCAGTTTTTCACCATATTACATTCATCAGTACTCCATTGTTAATGTAAAACATCACTTTACTCATAGAAAACTGTCCCACTACAATTTGCACCACAGAAAACTGCACCACTACAATCTGTACTATTACCAGAAAACTGCACCACTACAATCTGCACAACAGACAACTTCACCACTACAATCTGCACTACTACAAGTCAGAGCACATTCAGCAGTACTCCACTATAATACAGTCCACAAAGATTTAAACTGTAAAACTGCAAACACCATTTCACCACCAATTGATGGGAATGCAAAATGTCATATTTAACCCCCTTAATGTTTAGTCTTTTATATGTATTTGTTTCCTAATTGTACTCATTATTACTTTATTTTGGTTTAGGAAGCAAATGGAGGTGTTAATTGAAAAACGGAATTAATTAGGAGAATTCGGACAGTTTCGCCACTGCTTCGTATTCTGGGCATAATTCTCTCATCCGAGCTCCGATTGAGATGATTCAAAGTGCTGTGGAACGCTAAGAAATAGATCTACAACTTTTATGTTTTGAGTTTTTAGAGATACTGAGTGAATCAAGGTTGTAATTGAGCTTGAAGTTGACGCACCTGTATTACCGACGTCCTGGAGCGTTCTGACTTGTTATGCAAGTCAGTCTATTATTGCACGTTTTGAAGACATACATGCTGCACGAAAATTACAGCTGGAAACACCACCTTCCTATTTTATTAGGACTCTATTTTATTTTATTTCCAATTAGAATTAAATTAGGATTAATGTTATTTTAGGATAGGAGAATATTTCTTTTAGGAGATTGAGTGGGATTTGAATTCTTAAATTAGATTTTAAAAGGGAGATCAGAGTAGGTTTTGGGGGACCACGCCTCTCTCTCTTCTCTTCTCTGAAATTTTCTTTCACTTGAGTTTTTGTGATGGCCATGAGCGGCTAGAACTTTTGTAACTTGGTCGAAGGAAACGGAAACCTCGGAATCAAATAAACTGTGAGATCTTTCTGTTTTTAGTGTTAAATTCATGTTTGAGTATTGAATGTCATTCTGTGCATATTTTTATGATTGATGCATTTAATTACTAGGAGGCCTACTAGTGTATTATTTGTTGAAATCTATTGCTAAGTTTGATATCAAATCCGTAATTGTTTGATCCCTCCAACTTGTGAAGCAACTAGGGTAAGTAATTTGCTGCGTCAAGAATTAGTAACCTTACGAAGAACATTCAACTAAATTAAATACAACCGCTTGTGTTTGTGTTGTTTAGCTTCGTCGATCTCTCTAATTCTTAAGGCTGCCACTAGATTAAATCTTGAGCGCTTGTCTAGGGTTGTTTAGGGGTAAGATTAATTAGGATCGCTTGTTTCCTGATTAATTACAATTAAGGAGAGATAGGAAATTATTTTCAACGGTGAATATTCAATATGTGAATTGATTTTCTTTGCATCAATGATCAGTTATAAGATTCCGATGGTGGATGTTGACAGAGACCAAGTTCGTCCTTTTGATTGAATTCGAATTAAATTGTTTTTGCTTTTCTGAAATTGTTTTCTGTTTTTACACAAACCCCCCAGCGTTTTTCACATCAAAGAAAATTCGGGTAGACACTCTTCGTGGGATCGACCCTTGCTTACCCTATTCTGATTCGGTAGTTAGGTTCGGAAGGTTTTAAGGTGCAGGGTGCCTACGACGACGCGATTTTGGCGCCGTTGTTGGGAGTGATTCTAGTTGATTTTTTTTGTTTTTGTGTTTGTTGTGATTTTTATTTTGTTCTTGTTATTTTTATTTTCCAGAAAAAAATATATATTTTGGCGATCTTGTTCACGGCAGGAATTTCGGTGGAATTAGGAGTGGTGCGAGTATCCGTTTCGAAGAAAACGACGCTCTGAGCAAAACTAGAATTAATTCTAGCCCCACCCTCTTGAGGCCAAATTCGAATGTTTTAATACAGTTTTTTCTGTTTTTGTGTTTCTGGTCAATTTTTATTTTTTTTAGTCGGTTTTCATTATTTTTCCTTTTTCTTTTATGGGATTTTTTGTTTTATGACCAGGTCCTCTCATCTTGGTGATTTAACATTCGATCCGGAAGTAGAGACCACTTTACGCAAGTTAAGAAAGGAAGTTCGGAGAGATTTTGAGGAAAGCAATTCTGATTTAGAAGAGGAGGACGTCATGGCTGGAAATCGGACTTTGAAAGAGCTTGCTGCCCCTGATTTGAATCAAGCACCTTTATGCATAACGTTTCCTGTTTTAGATGCCCGCCACTACTTTTGAATTAAAAATCTGGACTAATACATCTCTTGCCCACTTTTCATGGTCTTGCAGGTGAAGATCCTCATAAGCATTTAAAGGAGCTTCATGTGGTTTGCACAAGTATGAAACCTCCGGGGGTGACCGAGGAGCAAATTAAATTAAGAGCTTTCCCGTTTTCTTTGAAGGATTCGGCTAAGGATTGGCTCTATTATCTACCCTCCGGAACTATAACCACATGGAACGAGATGAAGAGATTATTTTTGGAGAAATACTTCCCAGCTTGAGGGCAGCAAACATTCGGAAAGAAATTTGTGGTATAAGGCAGCACAACGGAGAGTCCTTACATGAATACTGGGAGCGTTTTAAGAAATTGTGTGCAAGCTGCCCCCATCATCAGATTAGTGAGCAGTTACTGATCCAGTACTTCTATGAGGGCCTCACATACACTGATAGGAGCATGATTGATGCTGCAAGTGGAGGAGCTTTGGTGGATAAGACCCCTGAGGCCGCGAGGAACTTGATTGCAAATATGGCGGCCAATTCTCAACAATTTGGCAGTAGGCTTGACCTTCCATCTAGGCGTGATAATGAGGTAAATATTTCTTCCCTAGAACAACAAATCTCTAGTCTAACTTCTCTTGTTCGTCAAATGGCTGTAGGTAACATGCAAACAGTGAAGGCTTGTGGAATTTGTTTGGTAGTAGGGCATCCAACTGATATGTGCCCAACTCTTCAAGAAGAGCCTGTTGAGCAAGTAAATGCAGCAAGTATTTTCCCTGGACAACCGCAAAGGAAGTATGATCCTTATTCGAGCACATATAACCCTGGATGGAGGGATCACCCTAATCTTGGCTATGGGAATCAACAAATGAGTCAGCCCTACCCTCAAAACCGCCAAAATTACCAGCAATACAAGCAGCCATACCCCCCTAGACAACAACCGGACCAAACTACTAATTCTGGTATGTCTTTAGAAGATATTGTTAAGTCTCTTGCTACTAACACTTTGCAATTTCAACAGGAGACGAGAGCCAGCGTTCAAAGTTTGGAGAATCAAATGGGTCAGATGGCAACCGCGATCAATAGGTTGGAGGCACAAAGTTCGGGGAAATTACCTTCTCAAACGGTGGTAAATCCAAGAGAAAATGTAAGTGCGATCGTCTTGAGAAGTGGTAAAGAGGTTGAGATTCCAATGAAGGCAGCCCCTGCATCGTCGAAGGAAGAAAAGGAGAAAGATGTAGTTATAGACAGAAGCGTTCCCAATGACGATGGTGTTCCTAAGCGTAAGTTTCCGCCTCTGTCCGACTATAAACCGGTACCACCTTTTCCTCAAGCTTTAGCAGAATCTAGAAGAGATGAGCAAAACAGAGATATGTATGAGACTTTTCGTAGATGCGAGGTAAATATTCCACTTTTTGATGCTATTAAACAAGTACCTCGCTATGCTAAATTCTTGAAAGAATTGTGCACACTTAAGAGGAAACGAAACTAAAGGGGGTGTGAAAAGGTGAGAGTGGGAGAAAATGTTTAGCATAATTGAGAAAACTTCCAGCGAAGTGCAAGGATCCAGGTATGTTTACTATCCCTTGTACGATAGGTAACACTATGTTTGAGAAAGCCATGTTAGACTTAGGAGCTTATTAATGTCATGCCATATTCCATATATGCTTCTTTGAAACTTGGACCTTTGAATAAACTGGTGTTGTAATTCAATTAGCTGATGGATCTAATGCCTATCCTAAGGGTGTAGTTGAGGATGTTTTGTACAAGTTAATGGCTTAATTTTCCCTACTGATTTTTATGTACTTGATATGGAAAATGGTGATCAAACTGCTCCTATTTTGTTAGGAAGACCTTTCTTAAAAACATCCAAGACTAAGATAGATGTTCATAGTGGCATATTTACCATGGAATTTGATGGTGAACTTGTCAAATTTAATATTTATGATGCCATGAAATATCCTGATGATGATGATGATGATCATGTTTATTCTATTGATGTGGTTGATTCTTTAGCTCAGGAAGTTTTTGAACTCAATGGAAAAGATGGATTGGGAGTTGCCATTAGTAAGCATCTTGAGGAAGAGAATGAGGAGTTAGCTTTTAGTACTGATTTGCAGGAAACGGTTGCAGCATGGAATGATTCTCCAAAGTTACAGCAGCGAGTAACTTTCCTTGTATTACATTACCAATTTCTAACGAGAAGCCTTTACCTTCTGCTTTGCAGGATCCCATTCCAGCTTTGAAGCCTCTCCCTAGTTACCTCAATCGTGTTCCTTGGAGACGAAGAAACGTTACCGGTGAAAATCTCCGGTAAACTCAGTGCATCGCAAGAAGAAAACCATTAGGTCGAGCCAACGACAATAAACAAAGGCGCTGCTTGGGAGGCAACCCAAGGGGAGTTTGTTTTCTTTTCTAGCATTTTAAATTTTGGTTATTGTTGCCTTTTCTTTGCATTTCATCTTACATTGGGGACAATGTCAGTTTTAAGTGTGGGGGAGGGGATTTAGGTTTTGTTTAGGTTCTATTTTTAGTGTAAAAAAAAAAAAAAAAAAAAAAAAATCTGCCTAGTTTAAGGGTATATCGGCTGGAAACCAGAACCCGCCTTAAAAACTGCCTAGCAGTACTTGGCAACCTCGGGTATAACAACGCCACGTACACCTTAAACGAAATCCGCATTTGTTTTTAGGAAGGTTTATGCTTTAAGTCATGTCTTTGAACGTCTAGTGATGCATGAAATAGTAACTTGACTTTGTTATTAAGCATATTCCTTAACTTAGGATGTTAGCAATCTTTCATAAAATAGAGTCAATCATATTTGAATCTTTGTAGTTTGAAATAATATGTCTTGAGAAGTTGTGTAGACTTGGTGACGAAGCATGATTGAGGAGTGTATAACAACCCTTAAAAGAAAAAAAGAAAAAAATTGTTTCTCTTAAGCTAGTCCTAAATTTGGGTTTAAGCAAATAGGAAAAAGAAAAGAAAGGTATGTGGTGAGTCGAGATGGAGCGTAAAACGCACTCACTCATAAACACAACCATGAAATGAGATTGAGCATAAAATGCACTCATTCATTTTCAAAACAGAAAAAAAAAAAAAAAAAAAAGAGAGAGAAAAAAATTGTATCCTTAGTTTGCTACCCAGTTTGTAGTAGTAAAGAGAAACAGTAAAAGAAAAATTGAGAGGTGAGTTGTACACGAATTGGTTGTGATTAGTTTCCTTGTTTGCATTGACTAATTGAGAGTAATTGTGGAAAATGATGAAGAGAGATGAATGTCATTAACTCTGTTTTATTTTATTTTGCTGCTTCCTAAGTTAGGTATGAATATGCATGGATTAAATATTGTTGCTTATGCATCATGCTGATGTTCTTGAGATGACTGGAGATGATGGTGTTCCTGATATGACTTGAGTGTAGGGTTTGTTTGAATTAGTTTGCCCGAGGACGTGCAAAAGCTAAGTGTGGGGGAATTTGATGGGAATGCAAAATGTCATATTTAACCCCCTTAATGTTTAGTCTTTTATATGTATTTGTTTCCTAATTGTACTCATTATTACTTTATTTTGGTTTAGGAAGCAAATGGAGGTGTTAATTGAAAAACGGAATTAATTAGGGGAATTCGGACAGTTTCGCCACTGCTTCGTATTCTGGGCATAATTCTCTCATCCGAGCTCCGATTGAGATTATTCAAAGTGCTGTGGAACGCTAAGAAATAGATCTACAACTTTTATGTTTTGAGTTTTTAGAGATACTGAGTGAATCAAGGTTGTAATTGAGCTTGAAGTTGACACACCTGTATTACCGACGTCCTGGAGCGTTCTGACTTGTTATGCAAGTCAGTCTATTATTGCACGTTTTGAAGACATACATGCTGCACGAAAATTACAGCTGGAAACACCAGCTTCCTATTTTATTAGGACTCTATTTTATTTTATTTCCAATTAGAATTAAATTAGGATTAATGTTATTTTAGGATAGGAGAATATTTCTTTTAGGAGATTGAGTGGGATTTGAATTCTTAAATTAGATTTTAAAAGGGAGATCAGAGTAGGTTTTGGGGGACCACGCCTCTCTCTCTTCTCTTCTCTGAAATTTTCTTTCACTTGAGTTTTTGTGATGGCCATGAGCGGCTAGAACTTTTGTAACTTGGTCGAAGGAAACGGAAACCTCGGAATCAAATAAACTGTGAGATCTTTCTGTTTTTAGTGTTAAATTCATGTTTGAGTATTGAATGTCATTCTGTGCATATTTTTATGATTGATGCATTTAATTACTAGGAGGCCTACTAGTGTATTATTTGTTGAAATCTACTGCTAAGTTTGATATCAAATCCGTAATTGTTTGATCCCTCCAACTTGTGAAGCAACTAGGGTAAGTAATTTGCTGCGTCAGGAATTAGTAACCTTACGAAGAACATTCAACTAAATTAAATACAACTGCTTGTGTTTGTGTTGTTTAGCTTCGTCGATCTCTCTAATTCTTAAGGCTGCCACTAGATTAAATCTTGAGCGCTTGTCTAGGGTTGTTTAGGGGTAAGATTAATTAGGATCGCTTGTTTCCTGATTAATTACAATTAAGGAGAGATAGGAAATTATTTTCAACGGTGAATATTCAATATGTGAATTGATTTTCTTTGCATCAATGATCAGTTATAAGATTCCGATGGTGGATGTTGACAGAGACCAAGTTCGTCCTTTTGATTGAATTCGAATTAAATTGTTTTTGCTTTTACTGAAATTGTTTTCTGTTTTTACACAAACCCCCCAGCGTTTTTCACATCAAAGAAAATTCGGGTAGACACTCTTCGTGGGATCGACCCTTGCTTACCCTATTTACAGTTCAGTAGTTAGGTTCGGAAGGTTTTAATTCTGGGTGCCTATGACAGCACGCCACCAATACACAAACTGCACCACTACAAGACGGCAGAAGATACAAAACTTCCGACAGATTTCACCACCAATACACTTTACCAACTCACTATTTCACAAACAAATCATCACACAACCAAGTTGCATTTTACACAACAATCTCCAGAAATCATAAAACTTGATGCCACAATCAACCTGCAGTTTACACAGTAACCTCCAGCATATACTAATCCACCATTTTCCAAATGAATCAACACATGCAGCAACCATTAGCTCACACAACAACTTTCAATATTAGTATTCCTACACACAATCCATAATCCATAAGACTACAGGGCAGTCACCATAAAACAGAAAGCACCATATCAGAGCATTGCAGATTGTCATCAAACTAAAGCAGAAAAGAACAGAACTTTTGACATTATAGCTACCACCACATCTGAACACTTTAGATAACCTTTTAATTGGAAGAGTGCAGATCAACAACATTCAGTTTAGCCTTTAACTCAAGCGAGCGGTGGAGAGCTTTTGTTAAGACATCTGCAATTTGCAGCTTAGTAGGAACATATTGAACAAGAAGCTGCTTGGCTAAAACTTGATCTCTTATGTAATGGGCATATATTTCAATATGTTTAGTTCTAGCATGAAATACAGGATTAGATGCTAGGGCTCCTGCACTAAGATTGTCACACCATATGATAGGGGACTTTGGAAAACTTAAGCCTAATTATGAGAAAAGACTTTTTAACCAGGAAACTTCAGTTGCTGTATTGGCTAGAGCTCTATATTCAGCTTCGGTTGATGACAAAGCAACAACCCTTTACTTTCTAGAACTCCATTGAATCAAATTTGGACCCAAGAAAATGCAAAATCCACTAGTTGACCTCCTATCATCAATGTTACTGCCCCAATCTGCATCAGCATAGCATTCAACACTCATTGAAATTTCTTTGGTCTAAATTGAATACCATGATTTGAAGTCCCTTTGAGATATCGAAGGACTCTTTTACAAGTTTGCCATTGAATTTCTGTGGGAGCTTGCAAATATTGACTAAGCTTGTTAACAACAAAACTTATATCAAGTCTGGTGAGTGTAAGATACTGTAAGGCACCAATTGTGCTCCTATACAAAGTAGGATCTTGAAAACATGCACTGTCTCCAGAAAACAGTTTGGTACCAACAGCAAGAGGTGTTGGACAAGGGTGTGCATCAGCCATTCTTGTTTTAGCAAGTAAGTCAAGAATATATTTGGTTTGTTTGAGATGCAACCTTGATGCATTCGAGTGGCCTCTATGCCAAGAAAGTAGTGAACTGATCCTAAAACTTTTAAAGAGAATTGATCATCAAGATCTCTAACCAAAGTATGAATAAACTCCTTGTTACCTCTAGTAATCAGAATATCATCTACATAAATGAGAAGATAAGTCATTTGGCTTCCTTCTTGAAAAATAAATAGGCTAGAGTCTGCCACTGAGTTTCTAAATCCTTTATCAACCAAGGCAGCCTTTAATTTGTCAAACCATGCCCTAGGAGCTTGTTTGAGCCCATACAAAGCCTTCTCCAATTTACAAACATGTCCAGAAAATTCAGGATGCTCAAAACCCTCTGGTTGTTTCATAAACACTGTCTCATTTAGAGTACCATTCAGAAAAGCATTGTTTATGTCAATTTGCTGAATATCCCACCCATTAGTGATAGCCAAAGTAATAATTATGCGAATGGTGGATGGCTTAACTACTGGGCTAAAGGTCTCGAAGTAGTCAAGACCTGGAGTTTGTTGAAAACCCTTTGCCACCAGCCTAGCTTTGTACTTTTGGAGGGAGCCATCTGGGTTATATTTAATCCTAAAAACCCATTTATTTCCCACTATGTTCATATCATCGTAGGGAGTACAAGAGACCAGGTTTTATTCTTGAGCAAAGCAGTAAATTCACTCTCTATTGCAGCCTGCCATTCAGCAGTACTTAATGCTTCTTTAATAGACCTTGGTTCAGGAACAACTAAAGAGATGGATGGGTTGACAAGTGAACTGGAGGTAAGAATGGTTTTAGGCTGAGGAAGACAATTAGACTTGGTTCTAGTCACCATTGGATGAGTGTTTTGAGTGATTTTTGGAATATTAAGAGCGATGATGCTTGTGATGGATCAGGAACAACTTTAGGAATACAGTTGTTTGCAGACTGATAATGCAACATTGGGTAAGAGGTAAAATCAACAATTAAGGGACAAGATGGTGCTGATTTCTGTGTGGCTGATGAATCAGTGTATTGAGGTGAAATTCTGGTTTCTGAGGATGCAGAATGTGAGGTCAAATGATTCTAACCAATTGTTGAGCAAGGACTATTATTACCACAAGCTGCAGAGGTACACTTCCATCGGCGGGATTTGTATCGAAGACCTTGATGATTTGAGACACAAAGGGAAAACTCCTAGTGAGGTTGGTAGATGTAGAAGAGTCTGGAATTTGTTTGAGTAGAACTAGAGACACTAAATTGATGAGCAAAGGGAATTCTAACTCATTGGAATTTAACATTAGGAGTTATGTAAATTTTACCTGTTGAACTTAAACATTTAAAACCTTTGTGAACTAAACTATAGCCTATGAAAACACATTTTTCAGAATGAAAACTAAACTTATGTTGATTATAATCTCTAAGATATGGATAACAGGTGCATCCAAACACTTTCAAAGTTGAATAGAGAGGAAGACTATGAAACAAAATTTGATAGGGTGAAATGAAATTAAGAAACGAGAAGAAGGCATCTGTTAATCAAAAAATCTTGCTTTGTATCAAAAGCATTCCACCAAAACTGTAAAGGCATAGAGGCATGTGCAAGTAGGGTCAAACCAGTTTCAACTACATGTATATGTTTTCTCTCACTCCTACCATTTTGTTGGTGAACATAAGCACAAGAGTGCCTAAACTGAATTCCAGCACTGGTGAGGTAAGAAATTAGACCCTTATATTCACCCCCTTGATCCGATTGTAAACACTTAAGCTTTAAACTGAATTGCCTTTCAACTAAGTGATGAAACCTAATGAAAACGGACCTAACTTCACTCTTGGTTCTTAAAGGAAATAACCAAGTGAATCTACTATAGTCATCAATAAATTGGACATAATACCGAAAACCTTCAAAAGAAACTTGAGGGGCAGGTCCCCAAACATCACTATGGACTAACTCTAAAGGTAAGGTGGCTCTTGAGTGAGAAATGGGAAAGTTGTTTCTATGCATCTTTCCTAATTAACAAGCATCACAAAATGTTGGTGTTGGTATTGATGAATTAGCTTTAGGCAAAGTGGTCATAATTTTCTTAAATACCTCATTATGAGGATGACCTAATCGTTTATGCCATGTTGAAGCAAAAGTGTTGTCATTAGCAGTCCTAGAAACAAAGGTGTCATAGCAGTCCTGGTGGCTGTTATGTGCACAGCAGGTTGTATCAAATAATTAGAGTGCTTATCAAGAACAGAACACATATTATCAGACATAGTTTCAGATATAAAATCAGTGTGTGTTTTGTCAATATCGAACAGCAATCAGAGGAAACATCATGCATATTTGCAGTAGCATACTTAGTAATAGAATCAGATTTAGAATGCATATTCACAGAACTAGAATTACCAGTGGAAAGTAAATTCAACATAGTAGGCTCAGTGAAAATTAAATCTGTTTTATTATTACAAGGCAAATCTTTACAACTATCAGAAACTAATTCAACAGGATGCTCATCTCTGTTCTTATTACATGAAGGAAATGTAGAATTATCAACTTTATTGCATGAGGAAAGTATGGGTGACTAGAATGTGTATTTTTAGCACACCTAGATGTAGAAGAAACACTATTATTCTCAATAGGAGTCCTAGTAAATGCTGATTTGCCTAAATGACACTGTTTTGTGAATGAACTATCAAAGGCTAATGAAGTGTTAGCAGACTTGGATTGTAAATGAAAGGTTGACAGGTTCAACTGATACAATCCAGCCTTAAGATCTCCCTGCAGCAATACCTTTTGGGTAGCATTGTCCTTAACCACACAACAAGTAGCAGAAAATTCAACCACAACATTATTATCCTTAGTAAATTTTGAAATGCTAAGTAAATTCTTGGTTATACGAGGAACACAAAGAACATTCTTCAAATATAAGGATTTAGATTCTAAAGAACTAGGCAATAGTGAAAAACCAACATGAGATATATTGAGGAACTCACCACTGCCAACCTAAAGTTGTTCAGGACCATCATAGTGTCTACTTGCACTCAATTGATTCAAATCAGAGGTGACATGATCGGTTGCTCCAGAATCCATGTACCAGGCTGGATCCTGAATTGGTGTTGATGAGATATGAGCAGGAAGGGTAGGATTGGGAAAAGATTGGGGAGCAGCAAAATATGCTTGACTTGGTATAGTGTTAAATGTTTGTTGACTAGGTAGTGTATAGACTGAGTGTGAATGAGTAGTGTTTGGTAGGGAATTTCTTGTTGTAGGGGAAGGTTTGTACGGTGATTGTGATGTTGTAGGTGAAGGTTTGGTACAAGTGTTGTGATTCAATTGTGGATTGTTGTTGTTCTGTGTATGTTGATAACCACCAGGTTTTTGACCTTCAAAGGGTGGAGGTATACCATTATACATGGAGTTGTACTGTGATAACATTGCAGCAGTGTGCCCCATTTTATTCTGAGACTTGGCATATAGGTTTTCCTTTAGGATTTCCTCTACCTTTACCTCGTCCATAAGGAATAAAACCAGGTGACCTATAGGTGGTAAAAGGGACTCCATACTGTCCAATGTTGGCTGAGGAATTATACTATTCACTTATCAAAGGCACATTCAGGTGTTGGTAATTGACAGGGGTAGGATATTGATATCTAATATGGGGATTGGTGGTGTGTGGAGCAGTAGGATTGGAGGTAAATACTAGGTGATAAATTGAAGGCACCAGTAGGTTGGTTGGAAAGCATTGATGTTGGTGTTGATGTAGGTAAAACCATTGACAGCTGATGAATGAATTCCTGGATTGCTAATAGTAGCCATATTAACAGAACTATTACCAGAACTGTTAAGAAACTCACTTGAATTAAATCTTTCAATCCTCATCTCATACTTTTGAAGCAAGTATTGAGCTTCTTGTAAAGTCACTGAATCAAACTTAGACTCTATTCTTGATGTGAGATTAACAATTACAGCATCAAATTCTGGACCTAGTCCATCTAGTATAAACTGTAATAAATCCTCATCAGAAATTACTTGGCCACTAGCTGACAAACTTTCGGCTATCTCTTTCATCTTTTTGACATAATCACTAATGTTCAGATGACCTTTCTGAGTAGTTTGAAGTAAGGTTTTCAAGTGAAGAGCTCTAGACTTAGAATCATTAACGAACTCACTTTCTAGGGTTAGCCAAATTGCTGTAGATGATTGACATTTGGAAACTGAGGCAAACATACACTCAGATATTGATGCTAATAGCCATGTGACTAAGAACTTATCAGTCCTTTTCCAAGAAATATAGGCAGGATTAATTTTTTCAATCAATTTTTCTTTTGACCTAACTTCTCCTGATTCATGCGATATGTCATTATCGACAGTAATTAAAGGCTCGGGGACGGGATACAAAACTGTGAGATGATCCTCAAGCTCATGAGCTCCCACAGCTGAGAGCACTTGCGATTTCCAGAAGCGATAGTTGTCGCGATAGTTGTCTCTAGTCAACTTTGGAGTAACGACCTGAAGACTTGTTGGAAAAGCTGAGCTAACTGAGCTTGAAGCGCTGTGAATCATCCTTTCGAAGCTAGTTTTAGAGTGATTAGTGTCTGAGATCTTTGCCATTGACGTTAGTCTTTGGCTCTAATACCATGAGAGATTTGTAAATTGAAAGAAAAAGAGAAACAAATGTTGCTTCAATTACTATATTCAATTGAGTAAAATGAGTGAATGATTACAATGAGGGTTTGCAGCTACTTTTAAGTAACGATAGCAGCTGAATGAAGTAAAGAGAAAAAGGGGAAAGTGGAGTGGAGAAGAAAGCTCACGTGTTCTGTTTAAGAGAGAAACAAAACGACTGTGTTTTGTTGTTACTTAGCTAAATATCAACTAAGTCCTCATCTTCTGAATTCTGACACTTTAATCCAATCTTAGAGATGAACACAATAAAATAGAAAAAAAAGGCAAACATCCGGGAAAAAAGATGACAGTAGAAATAAAAAATATTTTGAACAAAAAGTGATCACATGGTGGCCTTGATCACCTACATTAAAAGAGAGAACAAAAGTGAAAAGCACTAAAAAAGCAAACAAGCAATTGGATGCCATAATTCTTCCTCCACTATAAAAGATTCTTCATTAGTTTTAAAATGTGTTTGCACTTTATTAACTTTGCTCTTGAACTGTGTTTTTAAGAATAATGGTGTGATGAATGATTATAAAGTAAATTAATTAGGCTAGTGATTGAGAATAACCAACAGTTTTAAATTTTCAAAATCCCTAATTAAAATGTTCAAACTCACATATCCAGATTCATTTATCAATGTTTTAAACGTAATATATGAACCAAAACCCTTCAAATTCCAAGATTCTTTAAAACAACATTTATTAAAAAAATTCCCCCCTTTATTTTAAAATTTAAAGTGATAGGAGGATTAAGAAAACAATGAACACGTGAATAAAATATCTAACCTCACTACATGTATCACGCCCTCTCCCACGTATCCCTATCCCGTATGATCCAAATATTCTTAGGGACTCAGGATTCCATGAGGAGCGTGACTGGTATGAAAACATTTCACAAGTCCATTTATAAAACATAATTTAACAATATTCGCAATACTAGTTTCGAAAACCAAAAGTGCGGTAAAAGTATAAGTACAGAGAAACAAATAAGTTGTATCAGAGTCTCTCTATGTGTAATCCCGGGGTGTAATAAGAGAAACAAGTAAGCTCCTCACAATCCGTATGTGTAATCCCCTCGTGGGGGAAGGTGGAGAAAATATTAATACAGTGGGCTGGGAGCCCAATGAGTATGAGTATATAATACTTTTTCTATATAAAAGTAATCTTTAATCTTGAAAACATTTATGCAATTCCTAGATGCTATGGCAATTCATAAAATACTCAATGCAAATATTGAAATGATATCACACTAGTACCCTGGTACCTATGTCACATCTCTCACATATCAGCCCCTAATACAAACAAACAACTAGGAAATCAACTAGGCCAATATCTGCTTGATTATCCAACCCAGGTCAATACTCGTCTGATAATCCCACCTAGGCCTATACCCGCCTAGTATAATCCCACCCCTTTTACCCTTTGGATTACTCTATCTTCCCATATACATGCACGTGGGGTAAAGCTGGAGGGGGATTGGTACTCAAGAAGGGTGGTCTAGAATTTGGAAACATAATTACATTCGTACACATAGCATTAGGACTGTCAGTCGGCTCGACTCGATTAGAGCTCATTTGGAGCTCGACTCGGTTATTATCGAGTCGACTCGGCTCCAACTCGATTTGTTAACTGAGTATCGAGTTCGAACACAGTGAAGCTAGGCTCGTGGGCTCGCAAGCCTAGTCTGACTCGCGTACATACTGTGCACTTACGCAAGGTGCTTTGGTATTTTTTTAAACCATGAGGTATTAAACTGATATTTTCTAGTGAAAAAACTTTGAAAAATAAAATAGGAGCATTGGGCACTGCATACTGACATACACATTCACCAAGACACCAACTCTCACTGTATCTACAATTCTGCATACTCTCTTCTCTCCTTTTAATGCTTTCATTCACTTCTCTTCTCTATCAACACAACCATGTCTTCTTCTTTACCCATTGGATTACTCTATCTTCCTATATACATGCACATGGGGCAAAGCTGAAGGGGGACTGGTACTCAAGAAGGGTGGTCTCGAATTTGGAAGCATAATTACATTCATACACATAGCATTAGGACTCGCGAGCCGCTTGGCTCGAGTCGATTATTATCAAGTCGACTCAGCACGGACTCGATTTGTTAACTGAGTCGAGTTCGAACACAGTGAAGCTTGGCTCGTGGGCTCGTGAGCCTAGTCCAGCTCGCATACATACTGTGCACTTACGCAAGGTGCTTTGGTGATTTTTTAAACCATGAGGTATTAAATTGATATTTTAAACCATGAGGTATTAAATTGATATTTTCTAGTGAAAAAGCTTTGAAAAATAAAATAGGAGCGTTAGGCACCGCATACTGACATACAAAGTCACCAAGACACCAACTCTCACTGTATCCATAATTTTGCATACTCTCTTCTCTCCTTTTAATGCTTTCATTCACTTCTCTTCTCTGTCAACTCAACCATGTCTTCTTCTTCAACCTTTCTTCTTCTTCTCTTCTTTATTTTAGTTCTCCCTTCTTCTTCTTTTTCACTTTTAGCTAATGTTGATAATGATCATACCCTCAAAACTTACATCGTCAAAGTCTAGTACGATGCCAAACCCTCAATTTTCCCAACTCATAAACATTGGTATGAGTCCTCCCTTTCCTCCTCCACCTCTCTCATTCACACTTACGACATTGTCTTCCATGGATTCTCCCCTAGACTCGCTTATTTTGAAGCTCAACAACTCAAAACTCTCCCCCATATCATTGCCCTCATTCCTTTGTAACAACTGCTGTAAACTAGTACAATGTATACATGATAATAATAGAAAATGGGCCCAAAACTTTTCTTTTTCATTATATGTAATAAGTCTTTTATACACAAAGAGCAATTTGGGAAACAGTGTAGCTATTGCTCCTCGCTTGCCGACGCCCCTCTGACTGCATCATCACCTAGATCCTGCATCCACAAAGGAAAATAACGGGTGAGCACAAAATAATGCTCAGTAAGTAAACCCTCTATCTGTCTATCCCTGTATGTAATTCACTTAATTCTTTCCTCACACTTTCTGTTGTTTCCTACTAAACGTCATGGCCTCATCTTACTAGAGGTACGGCTGGATGGCGTTCACACAGCACCATCTCACTCTTCATGGCTGTCGGGTGGAGTTCACATAGCACCAACCCGTTCTTAGTGACTACCGAGTGGGGATCACGAAGCACCTACCCAGTTTTCGTAACTATCGGGCGGAGACCACAAAGCACCTACCCGTTCCTCATGACTTTCGGGTGACGATCACAAAGCATTAACCCGTTCCTAATCAATGTCGGGTAATGATCACAAAGCATCACCCATTTCTAATAAATGTCAGGTGATGATCACAAAGCATCAACCACTTTCTAATAACTAACCGGGTAATGATCACAAAGCATCAACCCGTTTCTAATAACTATCGGGTGATGATCACAAAGCATCAACCCATTTCTAATAACTATTCGGGTAATGATCACGAAGCATCAACCCGATTCTCATAACTGTCGGGTTATGATCACAAAGCATCAATCCATTTCTAATACTTTTCTCATTCACTCTACTCTAGCACTTCTCATTCTCTCTACCCTTAGAGTAGTTGCATCCACAAAGTTCTCTACTCATAGATCAAGTGCATACACAAAGTTTCCTACTCTTTCTCAGGTCACTTCTCAATGCACAATTAATGCCTATGGATGGTTCATCTCCACTAATGCACTTATGAAATGCCAACATGCAATGTTACAAGAATTAAGGTTCACTACTCATACTTAAACCTCTATTAGGCATTTCATCAAACAACTCGAGTGCATAATAAAACTCTACTATAACAATAAGTCTATGTCTTTCTCTAACCATCCAAAATGGGAAGAAACTCCCTCACATAGCCATAATTCCTGCCAAAGAAAGACACTTCCAAAAAGGATTTCTCAATATCCTTCAATCCCATCTCAAACTACATTTCCAACCCATATCTCACTTCTCACAATTGAAGTGCATAAACAACCCCAAGCAATACTAATTTCCAATTAAAACTCATTAACATAGCATATAACATGTAGATAACATACATACATACATAATTGCTATGAAAACCCTAATCAAGAAAATCCTCAAATCTCAACTTGGGTTGGGATTTACTTACCTTGTTATGGAGAGATTTCACTAGCTCTTCATTTCTCTTGGTTTGCTTGACTTTTTCTCTACTCTTAAACAAATGAACAAAAACCCTCAATAATCAAATATACTCAAAAACTCACAAAGCTTCACAACCAAGCAAGAATCCTTACTTTAGGATACCTTAGATTGATTTTCTACCCCAAATCACTCCAAAAGCCCTTTAAAACTCCTTAAACAAAAGAAAGGGAAATTGAGAGGAAGTAAGAGAGAAGAGTGGCGATGGAGAAGAGGAATAAAGGGTTTGCAATGACTTAAATTCCTTTTAACACATTTTATGCACTTAGCCTTCCCATTTTGCCCTTACTCTTCCTTGGGAATTCCATCTATATCCTTTGATTCATTACAAACACACCCCCATATCAACATATTCTCCATGAAAATTCCTTACATTTTACTCCCCACTTTTCCTACCAATTAGGGGTAGAATGGTCAAATTGCCCTTAGGGAAGAAAATATCTAAAACTTAACAAACATTTTGGTCGGCCCGTTGCTGTGGCGAAGAAGCTTCTGTCGCCGCGGTGAAACTGTCCAGCAGCCTCCCCGTGGTTTCATCACCTCTTCGCCGCGACAAAGATTCTTCTTCTCCCCGGCAAAGCCTGGAACATAGAACTTCTTCTATTTCAACCAATTTCAGGGCAAGTATTCAATATATCACTCAATCAAACAACACTACTAATAAACTAACTCAATTAAGAGCAAAAGAAGAAACATTGGCTATGTACCTCAAGTGGGGCGTTACAATTCTTCCCCCCTTAAAAGAATTTCGTCCCTGAAATTCATACAAATAACTCTGGAAAGCGATTCTGCATGTCCCGTTCTACTTCTCAAGTGGCCTCTTCCACTTTGTGATTCCTCCAAAGGATCTTCACTAACGGAACACTCTTGTTCCGAAGCTCTTTAACCCTTCGATCTAAAATCTGAACTAGACGTTCTTCATACTAGATTCTCTGTTACTTCAATGTCCTCTACACTCAGGATGTGGAGGGGATCACTTACATATTTCCGTAGCATCGAGACATGGAAGACATCATGCACCCTGTCCATGCTAGGTGGTAGTGCCAATCTGTAGGCCACCTTTCCCACTCGTTGCAAGACCTCAAATGGGCCTACATATCTCGATGCTAACTTCCCCTTGCTTCCGAAGCGTATTACACGTTTGTAAGGGGAAACTTTCAAAAACACTTTTTCGCCCACTTGGAATTCCACCTCTTTCCTCTTCAAGTCGGCATAACTCTTCTGTCGATCCTGGGCTTGTTTCATTCTATTTTTGATTAACCTTACATCTTCTACCAGTTTCTAAGTCATCTCTAGCCCAAGAATGGTACTCAACTCATCTTTTTCGCCTACTTCATCCCAATATAGCGGAGACCTACATCGTCTACCATATAAAGCCTCGTAAGGTGCCATTCTAATTGTAGATTGATAACTGTTATTGTAAGCAAATTCCACTAAGGGTAACATCGCATGCCAGGATACTCTATAATCCATGCAACAGGCTCTCAACATATCTTCGAGTACCTGATTTGTTCTCTCAGTTTGGCCATCCGTCTAAGGGTGATAGGCAGTACTGAAAGCTAAACGGGTACCCAAACTCCTCTATAAACTTGTCTAGAAGGCTGAAACAAATCTGGAATCTCTATTTGATACTATAGTCTTCGGCACACCATGCAATCTGACTATCTCCTTGAGGTAAATCTGAGCCAACTGATCTGTAGTGGTGCTCTCCTTTATTGTAAGGAAATGGGCTGATTTGGTCAATCTGTCCACAATCACCCGTATAACATTACACCCTTTCTATACTCTAGGGAGACCCGTGATAAAATCCATCGAAATGCTCTCCCATTTCCACTCTGGAATACTTAGTGGTTGAAGCAACCCTAACGGCCGTTGGTGTTCTGCTTTCACTTGCTGACAAGTTAGACATTTAGCTACAAACTCTACAATATCTTTCTTCATACCTGACCACCAATAGCCTTTCTTTACATCTTGGTTACTCCCGGATGAGCGGTGTACGGCGTGTCATGAGCCTCCATAAGAATTTTCTATTTCAACTCCTCATTCGGAGGAATGCACAACCGATTCCTGAAATAGAGGACACCATCTCTCATAAAGAACTCGGATGTCTTGCCCTCAAGCACTTGCTGAACTGTTTTCTGACACCACTCATTGGCTACTTGCTTTTCTCTGATTTCCTCCAGTAAGGTAAACTGTACCTCTAGACTGGCAACTCTTCCCGGAACCACTTCAATCAGTTCCTTAGACAATTCTTTTATTAACTCTTTCTGCTTGGTAAGCCGGAATAAATAGGTTTTTCTACTCAAGGCATCGGCTACTACATTGGCTTTTCCCGGTTGATACTTGATCTCACATTCATAATCCTTAACTAGCTCTAACCACATTCTCTGTCTCATATTCAACTCCTTTTGAGTGAAGAAGTACTTTAAACTCTTATGATCGGTGTAGATATTACTCTTTACACCATAAAGGTAATGCCTCCAAATCTTTAAGGCAAAGACCACGGCTGCCAACTCTAGGTCATGCATAGGGTATCTGGTCTCGTACTCCTTCAATTGACGAGAAGCATAAGCTATGACCCTACCTAACTGCATCAGCACAGTGCCAAGTCCCTGCAGAGAGGCATCTGTAAAAATGTCATAATCTACACCCTCCTGTAGTAACACTAATACAGGAGCTGTTGTTAACCTTTTCTTCAACTCTTGGAAGCTTTCTTCACATGCTGCTGACTAGACAAAAGGAGTTTTCTGTTTGGTAAGAGCTGTCAATGGTTTAGCCAATTGGGCGAATCCCGCTACAAATCGTCGGTAGTAACCTGCTAAACCTAATAAACTCCTTATTTCTTTCACTGTTCTCGGCTCCTGCCATTCAAGGATTGCCTGCACTTTACTCGGATCTACCGAAATCCCTTCCTTCGACACGGTATGACCCAGGAATATCACTTGATTAAGCCAAAACTCACACTTGGAAAATTTAGCACACAACTTCTTTTCTCTCAGTCGCTGCAATACTAATCTCATGTGTTCTTCATGTTCTTCCCTCGACTTAGAATAAATCAAGATGTCATCAATGAAAACGACAATAAACTGATTCAAATACTCATGGAACACCCTGTTCATCAAGTCCATAAAAACTGCTGGGGCATTAGTCAAGCCAAAAGGCATCACTATAAATTCATAATGCCCGTATCTTGTATGAAAGGCAGTTTTAGCCACATCTTGCTCAACCACTCTTACTTGATGATACCCGGACCTCAAATCAATTTTGGAGAACACTGCCGCTCCTTTTAACTGATCAAAAAGGTCATCTATCCGGGGTAGTGGGTACTTATTCTTCACTGTAACTTTATTCAGCTCCTTATAATCAATACACATCCTTAGCGACCCATCTTTCTTTTTCACAAATAGGATTGGAGCTCCCGAGGGAGAACGACTCGGTCGGATAAAGCCTTTATCTAAAAGCTCTTGGAGTTGCTTCTTTAATTCTTGAAGCTCAGCTGGGGCCATTCGATAAGGGGCTTTAGATATTGATGCTATCCCGGGTGCTAGTTCGATACTAAATTCTACCTCTTTTTCTGAAGGCAAACCCGGTAACTCTTATGGAAACACATCTAGAAAGTCTCGAACTACTGGCATCCCTTAAATCTCTGGCTGTGGAACATCACCACTCTGCACTACATGGGCAATATATCCCGAACACTCCTTTCTCAACATCTTCCTAGCTTTCATACTACTAATCAGTATGCTCAATTGATGGCCCTCTCCAAAACTAAACTTATCTCCACTATCGAGATTAAATCTCACCTTCTTTTTCCGACAGTCAATCTCTACTCCATATTTCCCTAGGAAATCCATGCCCAAAATCACATCAAATTCGGGCATGTCAAAGACTATTAAGTCAACCGTTAACTCTCTACCCTGGATCACCATAGACTCTCTTAATAGGATCTCTTGAGTTAAAACACTAACCCCATTAGGTAACTCTATCTTAATGGGTTGAGTCACTCTAATAGGTTTCAAACCTAATCTCTCAATCATCCCACATGATATAAACGAATGAGTGGCTCCTGAATCAATTAAAGCGTATAAAAGAGTTGAAAGAAATAATAACTGACCAGTAACGGCTGATGGGCTGGCCTCTGCTTCACCTTGTGCCATAGTAAACACTCTGGCATTGGTAGTACCTCCTGAACTCTGGGCGGGTAATGGAAGAGGAGCTTTACAATCTCTCATCATGTGCCCTGGCTGTCGGCACCTATAACACACTCTCTGGTCCCTCAGACATTCTCCTAGGTGGTTCTTCCCGCATTTGGGGCAAAGAGGGAACCCTTCCGTCCGGGGTCGCTTATTCTTCCACTCTCTTCTATTCTGTCTATACTGAAACTTCTTCTTCTGATTCTTCATTTCCTTACCTCTTCCACTTTCTTGTTTCTCTCTCTGTGGTGCAGAAGGTGGCTCACTTGGTCCTCCTGTCGAGGAACCTACTGGGAAAATCTTATTCTCAAAAATCTCTGCCTTCATTGCCCACCTCAAAGCCTCACTATAATTTCGAGGAGGGTTGGAACTTGTCATTATATCCTGGGCTATCTTCAGCTTCAACCCATGCACAAACTTATCCCTTCTTAATGCCGAAGTACTAACTATTCCGGGTGCAAACCTTGCAAGAGAATTGAATTTCACCAAGTACTCCTTCACGGCACTAGTCCCTTGCTGTAAGGTGATAAATTCTTGGACCTTCTCATGAACTTGGTCCTCTGTTCTACACTCGGCCTCAAACTCTTGCTTGAACTCTTCCCAAGTCATTGCTGTCACATCATGAGTTTCTTCCATTAATTCCCACCAAATTCAGGCATCACCCCAAAACAAGAAACTCGCATACCGGATCTTCTCCCGGTCTGACATGGGAAATAAACCTGTGGCTCGTTCTACAGACCCAAACCACTCTTTTGCTATTACGGGATCTGTAGTACTCTTAAACTCTGAGGGTTGATGTTGACTGGAAAGACCGTAAATCGATTCAACTCTGTTCTGTACTGGGGGAGGTACCGGTTGTCCTCTTTCAACATTCGTAACTGGTGGTACCTGTACAGGGGTTTCAACTCTCCCTTGGGTTTCTGCCATGACTTGCTGTATAATTCCCTGAATTCTAGCTTCATCCAAGGGAGGGGGCTTAGACTCTGGTGGGTTAGAAGGTTCTCCTTCATTCACCACACCCTTATCACGATTCCGATAACTACGCCTCATCTACAAAAATAATCACACCAATGAACTCGAGAAACAATTACTGTAAGGAAAGAATTAACTCACACAGTCAGTTATAGGACGTCATGGAGATGAGAATAGTACACTGTTCAATCCCAAAATCTTTGCTCTGATACCAAAAATGTAACAACTGTTGTAAACTAGTACAATGTATACATGATAATAATAGAAAATGGGCCCAAAACTTTTCTTTTTCATTATATGTAATAAGTCTTTTATACACAAAGAGCAATTTTTTTACAAAATGCCATTTAAAAAGACAAAACAGTGGAAACAGTGTAGCTATTGCTCCTCGCTTGCCGACACCCCTCTGACTGCATCATCACCTAGATCCTGCATCCACAAAGGAAAATAACAGGGTGAGCACAAAATAATGCTCAGTAAGTAAACCCTCTATCTGTCTATCCCCGTATGTAATTCACTTAATTCCTTCCTCACACTTTCTGTTGTTTCCTACTAAACGTCATGGCCTCATCTTACCGAAGGTATGGCCGGATGGCGTTCACACAGTACCATCTCACTCTTCATGACTATCGGGTGGAGTTCACACAGCACCAACCCGTTCTTAGTGACTACCGAGTGGGGATCATGAAGCACCTACCCAGTTTTCATAACTATCGGGTGGAGACCACAAAGCACCTACCCGTTCCTCATGACTTTTGGGTGACGATCACAAAGCATTAACCCATTCCTAATCACTGTCGGGTAATGATCACAAAGCATCACCTATTTCTAATAAATGTTAGGTGATGATCACAAAGCATCAACCTATTTCTAATAACTAACCGGGTGATGATCACAAAGCATCAACCTGTTTCTAATAACTATCGGGTGATGATCACAAAGCATCAACCCATTTCTAATAACTATTCGGGTAATGATCACGAAGCATCAACCCGATTCTCATAACTGTCGGGTTATGATCACAAAGCATCAATCCATTTCTAATACTTTTCTCATTCACTCTACTCTAGCACTTCTCATTCTCTCTACCCTTAGAGTAGTTGCATCCACAAAGTTCTCTACTCATAGATCAAGTGCATACACAAAGTTTCCTACTCTTTCTCAGGTCACTTCTCAATGCACAATTAATGCCTATGGATGGTTCATCTCCACTAATGCACTTATGAAATGTCAACATGCAATGTTGCAAGAATTAAGGTTCACTACTCATACTTAAACCTCTATTAGGCATTTCATCAAACAACTTAAGTGCATAATAAAACTCTACTATAACAATAAGTCTATGTCTTTCTCTAACCATCCAAAATGGGGAGAAACTCCCTCACATAGCCATAATTCCTGCCAAAGAAAGACACTTCCAAAAAGGATTTCTCAATATCCTTCAATCCCATCTCAAACTACATTTCCAACCCATATCTCACTTCTCACAATTGAAGTGCATAAACAACCCCAAGCAATACTAATTTCCAATTAAAACTCATTAACATAGCATATAACATGTAGATAACATACATACATAATTGCTATGAAAACCCTAATCAAGAAAATCCTCAAATCTCAACTTGGGTTGGGATTTACTTACCTTGTTATGGAGAGATTTCACTAGCTCTTCCTTTCTCTTGGTTTGCTTGACTTTTTCTCTACTCTTAAACAAATGAACAAAAACCCTCAATAATCAAATATACTCAAAAACTCACAAAGCTTCACAACCAAGCAAGAATCCTTACCTTAGGATGCCTTAGATTGATTTTCTACCCCAAATCACTCCAAAAGCCCTTTAAAACTCCTTAAACAAAAGAAAGGGAAATTGAGAGGAAGTAAGAGAGAAGAGTGGCAATGGAGAAGAGGAATAAAGGGTTTGCAATGACTTAAATTCCTTTTAACACATTTTATGCACAAGCCTTCCCATTTTGCCCTTACTCTTCCTTGGGAATTCCATCTATATCCTTTGATTCATTACAAACACACCCCTATATCAACATATTCTCCATGAAAATTCCTTACATTTTACTCCTCACTTTTCCTACCAATTAGGGGTAGAATGGTCAAATTGCCCTTAGGGAAGAAAATATCTAAAACTTAACAAACATTTTGGCCTGGAACACAAAACTTCTTCTATTTCAACCAATTTCAGGGCAAGTATTCAACATATCACTCAATCAAACAACACTACTAATAAACCAACTCAATTAAGAGCAAAAGAAGAAACATTGGCTACGTACTTCAAGTGGGGCGTTACATCCTTAACGAGCTCGCGAGCCTTAACGAGCTCGAGCTCGATATCGGGCTCGCGAGTTAGAGTTCGAGCCGGCTCACGCCTCGAACTCGACCGAGCTCGAGTTCGAGTCTCAACTCTAAGGCTCGCCAGGCTCAAGCTCGAACTTGAGCTCGTTACTGTAGTAAGCGAGCCGAGCTTGATAAGCCAAAAGCTCAGCTCGTTTACAGTCCTATATAGCATCATAATATTTAACACGCCTTATAAAGTAAATTGTGCCTTGTGTATGGATAAATATGATATTCATGAGATCATAAAATCCTCCCTTAAAATGTGCATATGCCACATAGTAACAATACTTATAAATTTACAATCATATAAAAATTCCATTGACACCTTATAATTAACATCCATGTAATCAGTCTGAAACATTTCAAATCCTTTCACTTAGACCCCCATAATTACTTCTCAAAACTGGCAATTCCCATTTTTACCTGAGAGCCCAATGTCGTGGCATAAAAAATCAATGTCGTGGCATAAAGGCTTTGGACTGCTGCCTTCATTCTCACTTGAAGCAATGCTGCGACATCAAAAATGAATGTCGCGACATTCCACTTCTGCCCCAAAAATGAATCTTTCTCTCTTTTTCAACCCTTAACACCATTTACAAGCAAAATAGTATATCAATCTCCTCCAATCAATTCGGAAAACATGCCAACCCTACCAAATTAACTAGATTTCCCACAACATCAACATTTTCAACATGCTAACTCAATTAAATAACCTTACTCAACACCAATTATATGTATATGCATAATATGTATACATGCATGTAAATTTCATTCCAATACAATATCCCAAAATTCATCATACTTTGATTCAATCACATGCATGTCAAATTCACTCCGAAAATATAAAGATTTCTATTTCAAAGGCTGCAATAAAACCATGATAATGTAATTATGCATATACAAAATAAACTATTCAATGGAAACATGATTTTAATGTATCTTATACTATTCCACTCACAAATTTTTCTTCGTTCCTAGCTCAAGTGCTTTGTCCTTGCCTCCTCTTCTCTTATTTGTTTCAAATGTTTCCAAAAGGATTAGAGTCTCTAAAGGAAAAGAATGAGAAATTGAAATAAAACAAATAGGCTATAACGCATGCATAAATGGAACTTACTCTTCTTCTCCTTTTTCTTTTTTCTCTCTCTTTCTCTCTTTTCCTTTCTTCTTTCCTTCTCTCCTTTTCTTTCTTCTTTCTTTTCTTCTTCCTCTCTTCTTCTTTTCTAACGAAATCTGCTCCTTTCAAAGAGTTCACTGGTAAATATCACTTTAGTCTACCTTTTCTATGGTACATTTTGAATGTCCCACTAGGATTCGGCTATCGTAGTTAACCCCCTAAAAGTAAAATATAGAACAAATGTTTTGACATGTCATAAATTACCCCTGGAAAACTCTACATGCACCCCTATTTGGCAAAATTTCACAAAAAACCCCTCATCTTTTGATAAGTTATTGGCCCCCTTAATTTCTACATCTTCCATTTGCACTCATTACTCAAGTCCTTTTGTCAAACTACTCATTGATCCTACCAGTTTTTATTTCCTCACTACAACACCCCGGAAAGCTTTAGTGTCTTTCAATTTATCCCCCATAAAGTCAATTATTAAACTTCAATAATAAAAAGAAGAGCAGCACTATACTTACAACTTTTTCATATAACCCTGATATGGCAGCTCTTGATGGTCAACTCGCAGTGGGTTTTGTTTGCCTAAATGCGAGCTAACCAATCACAAGCTGCCACATTAGGGTTGTATAAAAAAGTTGTATGAAAAAGTTACAAGTGTAGTTTTATTGTAAAAAGAAATATCAGGGTATTTCAACATGCACTAAATTAAACTAATAAGAACATGATTAGTATCATATGATAAAATTAAAAAAAATAAATAAATAATAGCACTATGACAAATTGAATTTTTAAAGAAAGATCAATTAACTTTGATAGATGATAAACACAATATGAATTGTGATGGGCTACTAGTGGGTGGAAGATGATTTTTTTAAAAAGGTAAATGGAGGTAAGGATCATTTGTATGGATTAGTGTCAATAGTTTAAGTAAAAGATTTAAGTTACTCTCACCTAACCCTTTAAAATTTTAGCCAGGGCATGTGTCTTCCTGGAAATCGAAATACACAGCAATCAGTGCAAAAACAAAAGATAATGGAATATAAACTCATTTACACTATTATGTAATGTTTTAGTTGATCCTTCTATGTAATGTTTTGCTAATGTGAGAGGTGCCTCTATTCACTGAAACTTAATGGCTTCTTCTTCTTCTTCCACTACTTGTAAACTAGAGCACGAGGTTTTCCTTGGTTTCCGAGGTGAGGACACCCTTAACAGCTTTGCCAGCCATTTGTATTATGCCTTGTGTCCGAAAAATATTAAAACTTTCTTAGATAATGAACTTAACAGAGGAGATCAAATTTCTTCGTCTCTTTTGAAGGCAACTGAAGAGTCGAAGCTCTTAGTTATCTTTTTCTCTAAAGAGTATGCTTCTTCTAGATGGTGTCTCTTAGAACTTGAAAAGATTCTTGAATGCAATTACAAGTATGATCAGATTGTACAGCCAGTCTTCTATCACGTAAATCCATTAGATGTAAGAAAATAAACCGGCAATTTTGGGACAGTATGATCAGATTGAAGAGCGTTTTAAGGATGATTCAGAAATGCTGCAGAGATGGAGGACTGCTTTGAATGAAGCAGGCAACATATCTGACTTTGAATTAAATAACACTAGGTAACTGTTAATTTATTATTAATGTCTTTTATGTCGCAAGTGTGTTTGTTTTTATATAAATTTGGATCGACACATAGATTCACAACAAGGCCTAATAAAAAATAGTTACAAATCAAAGTATTTCTTCTACCAACGTTACTTTTTTTTTTTTTTTTTTTAATTCACTACACGTTTGTATGAAATTAATTCAGATTTCCACAATAAAAATATTAAGTAATATGCAGTTGAACGATGATTTTTATTCTTTTTCTCACTCCAGCTGCAGCTTCATACTGTTCTCTTTTGCAATTAATAAAATTTACCAAGTCTCAAAATATATCTTTGTTTGAATATCAAGTGTAGTGACAATCTTGCAATTTGTTAACTGTTACGTGGTACATTTTAACCTTAAAACAAGTGATAAGTTCTTTGACATTGAGGGTTTGGAGAGAAATGTTAAAGAAAGAGTGGATAGCAAACAACTAGTTCAGTTTTTTATTAAGTAGCGTAACTTTTATTGATGTTTTTATGACACAATATATATATATATATATATATATATATATATGTTTGAATTTGGGCTAGAAATTTATCAGTTGAGAGATATCATTGAGTAGCATAACTTTATTAGTGTTGTTTGCATTGAGATATGACATATGTCAAATTAATTATTATATTGTTAAGGATGTGCAAAGGCTCAAACTCTATTTGATATCCAATTTTTTTTCCATTGGTCACATATACAAGGATGGAAAATGTACCTCTTTTTCTTTTTGATTTATCTAATTTGAGTTTTTTTTTTTTCATATTTGGTAGGTCTGAGTCTACACTTATACATAAAGTTGTCAAAGATATTTTGCAGAGATTGAATGAGGACTCTCCTTTGATTGAAAACAAGAACCTAGTTGAAGTAGATTCCAGAATTGAGTTTATTGAATGGCTATTATGCATTGGGTTTGCGGTGTTCGCAAGATAGGAATTTGGGGTATTGGCTGAATAGGTAAGACCACTCTTGCTAATGCTGTATTCAATAAAATCTCTAGACATTTTGAAAGCTCTTACTTTGTTAAAAATATTAGAGAATCAGAGAGAAGCAAGGGACTAGTTGACTTGCACCAAGAACCTATTTGTGCAATTTTAGAGGATAAACTAGGATCCACCTTCACCAAAAGAAGGCTTGCCCACAAGAAAGTTCTCATTGTTTTTTATGATGTGACAGATTTAAAGCAACTAGAATCTTTGATTGGACATTTTGAGCATTTTGGTTTAGGAAGTCGATTCATGATAATGACAAGGGATAAACAAGTATTAAAAAATTGTGAAGTGGATTACATATATGAGACAAAAATATTATCGGACGATATAGCTTTCCAATTGTTTAGTCGATACGCCTTTAGACGAAACCTTCTCACAGAAGATTTTATGCAACTATCTAAAAGGGTGTTGTCATATGCTAAAGGTGTTCCACTTGCTCTTAAAGTTTTAGGTTCCTCTCTATTTGAGAGGACAAAGAAAGAATGGGAAAGCTATATAAACAGATTAACCAGAATTCTTGATATGAAAATCCAAGAGGCATTAAAAGTGAGTTATGATAGGCCAAATATTGAAGAGCAGCATGTATTTCTGGATATTGCTTGTTTCTTTAAAGGGTATAATAGAGATCTTATAGAAGCAATCCTGGATGGCTATGGGCACGTATTGATATAAATGTTTTGATTGAAAGGTCTCTCATAACTACATCATCCAGCACCATAACCATGCATGATTTACTTCAAGGAATGGGTAGAGATATCATTCGTCAGCAATCAACTAATGATCCTGGCAAAGGTAGTTGGCTTTGGGATCGTAAGGATGTCATTCAGTATTGACAAATAATGCGGTGAGAGCCAAAGACATTAATTTTTTATTTCTTTGTTTTATATGAGATATGTGAAGATTTAAAGGAAGCAAAAACGAAATTGACAACTAATTTGTATTGTCTGTGTTAAGAATGAGTACAATCAAGATCTCTCTTATATATAAAAGAGAGAATTAGTAAAGTAGCTTAGAATTAGTAAAGTAGCTCGTGTGAGCTCAAAACAATGTTCAACTGATATCTATAAACAATCTATTTAAAACGACAGCTTGTTGATAAATTACTGTGTGATCCTTTATGTTTTTCAGAATTACAGTCTTTACCCTTTGTATGGTCAATATTTCCCCTCAAACTGAACTACTCCTCATATGGTTGAAGGTCAACACTTCCCCTCAAACTGAACAACTCCTCATATGGTTGAAGGTCAACACTTCCCCTCAAACTGAACTACTCCTGAAGGTCAACACTTCCCCTCAAACCAAACTGCATTTCCTTGGCTATGTTTTTTACAGCTAAGTGTCAAAAATCTTTTTCTTCTTGTAAGCATCTGCTTTTTAAAACAACACCACAGCAAATACTACTAATGATGAAATTGACACACATAATTCTGAACATAAAAAACAACACCTTCGCATAAACTACTCATGGTGAAATTGACACACACAATACGGGCCATCAACTGCATTTTTCTTAGCTAAATTGCTGCTTCAATTAATAGCTTCTAAACTGCATTTTTCTTAGCTGAACTTCTACTTCAATTAAGAGCTTCTAAACTGCATTTTTTTCTTACCTGAACTGTTGCTTCAATTAACTAAACTCTATTCTAGCTTTAGCTAAATCTACTGCTTCAGTTAAAACTTTCTAAATTACATTTTATTTTTCAACTTTGGAACTGTAGTTGATTAGCTGAATTGTTGCTAACAATTTTTCTGAATTAGCTTGATATTTTAGCTTCTGCATCAGCTTATGATAAGCACACAGAGTCTTTAGTACAACGCTTTACTTCCTCTCTTTTTCCAGAATCAGGCATGGCTATAACAGTCAATTTTTGCTTCAATTCAAGGAATTGAGTTGCTGATAAAGCTTTGGTAAGAACATCAGAAATTTGTAGTTGAGATGGAACATATTGAACTATGATCTTTTTAACTAAAACCTAATCCATGATGTAATGAATATCAATCTCAATATGCTTGGTCCTAGAATGAAAAATAGGATTTGTAGCAAAGGCACTAGCACTGACATTATCGTACCAAATTAATGGAGGAGTGTTTAGAATCAAACCTAACTCAAAAAACATGCTTAATTTGTAACCAAGCTATTTCAGTGGCTATGTGGGCTCTATATTCAGCCTCTGTTGAAGAAAGCGCAACAACCCTCAGCTGGTTTGAATTGTAACCCATGATACTGTGTGCATTTAATATACTTTAAAACTCTCTTACAAGCTTGCCATTGGAGCTCTGTTGGTGCTTGTAGAAACTAACTCAGCTTATTAACTGTAAAGCTGATGTCGGGTCTGGTTAAAGTTAAGTATTGAAAGGCTCCGATGGTGCTTCTGTATAAGCTGGGATCTTTGAACAACTCATTGTTAGTGGAAGAAAATTTTGTGCCAATAGCCATGGGTGTGGAACATGCATGAGCATATATCATCTTAGTTTTGGATAACAAATAAATGATGTATTTTGTTTGCTTCAAGTGAATGCCAGCAGGGGTCCTTATGGCTTCCAAACCAAGAAAATACTTAATAGACCAAGAGTTTTTAAGGCAAACTGATCATTGAGATCTTGAACAAGCTGATGTATGGATGAGACATTGGATTTAGTAATCAATATATCATCAATGTATACAAGGACATAGAATATGTAGGAACCATTTTTGAGAATGAATAGGTTGGAGTCAAATATAGAGTTTTTAAAACCTCTATCCACAAGAGCAAACTTCAGTTTGTCAAACCAGGCTCTTGGAGCCTATTTAAGGCCATAAGGGCTTTGTTCAACTTGCAAACATGAGTAGGACATTGAGGATTTTCAAATCCTACAGGCTACCTCATATACACTGTTTCATTAAGAGTGCCATTTAGGAAGGCATTATTGACATCCACTTGTTGGATGTCCTAGCATTGGTCACAGCAAGAGTTAGTATAATTCTGATGGTTGAAGGCTTAATAACAAGGCTGAAAGTTTCAAAAAAATTCAAGCCAAGGGTTTGCTGAAACCCCTTGGCAACCAGCCTTGCTTTGTACTTTTGTAGGGACCCATCTGAAGACGTATTTGTTACCAACAATCTGCATATCTTTCATCTTAGGAACAAGGGACCAAGTGTTGTTATTTACTAATGCATCATACTCAAGTTGCATGGCTTCTCTCCATTCACTACTGACCAAGGCTTCAACAACTAAATCAGGTTCTGGTAAGACAGGTTCTTGACTAGATATGATGAGGACTGTTTTGTGTTGAAGACTAGTTTTTGCTCTAGTTAACATAGGATGTGTGTTTATAGGTAGAGGAAAGGTTGTTGATGCTGAATGATCTGTTTCAAGAAGGTTTAATGCAGTAGGCAAACTAGTTCACAAAGTAAGAAATTGTGATGGAGTCAAATCAATTACAAGAAGACAGTGAGAAGGCTCTTGATTTTGTAATTGGTGAGATTGAGATGTAGTAGGTTGATTTTGAGTGGTGAGAGGGTGTGATGTAGTATGTTTATCAGTGGATGAAACAACCAATTGAGATGGTGTTAAGTCTACTACGAGAGGACAGGAATGAGGTCTTTGGCAGTGTGAAGACTTATGATTTCGTAATTTGTGAGGTTGTGATGTCATAGGTTGATTTTGAATGGTGAGAGACTGTAATGTGGTAGGTGTTGGATGAGATGTAGTAACTGGTACATGTGATTGGTGAGGTAAAATTGATGATGGTAAGGAACAACTTTTTGAAGGTGGAGTGGTGTTTGAGACAGGGTTGGATTGATGGGAAGGTGATGTTGAGGAGGAATTTTGTGCACCAACTGTTGAAGTAGGAATGGATGCAGAACATGATACTACTTGAGATACTTTATTGTTAGGAGCTATTAATGATTGAGGAACTAAATTAGCAGGAGACACTGATGATGGTACTAACAAAAAGGGAAGGCTAAGACTAGAAGAGATGTTAGTTGACTGTGAAAAAGGTGGAACTTGAGAGTGAAGAAAATTGTGCACAAAAGGAAAGTCGTCTTCATTAAAAATGACATTGGGTGTAATAAGAATTTTACCTTTAGGACTTAAACACCTATAGCCCTTATGAACTAGACTATATCCTACAAATACACACTTAGAAGAATGAAAACTAAGTTTGTGCCTATTGGATGCCACTGGAGGAAGACCCCAAATGTCACTGTGAACTAATTCAAGAGGAGCAGTGGCTCTGGAATGAGAGACAGGAAAACTGTTTTTGTGCATTTTGCCAAGTTGGCATGCATCACAAAAAGAAATGGAAGGAATATGCTTTGAAGAGTTGTGATTAATTTGCAGCATGATTTTCTGAAAAACTTATGAATATGGATGCCCTAATCTTTTATGCCATAGTGATGAAACGCTTTGTTTGTAACAAGTGGCTTGAAGGGCTAAAGGTGAACTATTGGGCAGATACATATGACATTGAGGAGCCAAATTTTTATTAATATTACTACTAGTACTAGAATCAATTTCAGTAGCATTGCAAGCATTATTATTAGTAGAGTAATTATGAACAACATCAATAACATGGTGATCAACAGCAAAATTAATACCAGCATTAAAATCAACAAAAACATCGTGACTAGTAGTTCTATTATGAGTATCATCAACAGTATGACTATTATCATCAGGATAAATGCCACCAGTAACAAAATTAATACCTGCATCAAATTAACAGAAACATCATGACTAGTAGTTCTATTATGAGTATCATGAATAGCATGACTAGTAGTTCTATTATGAGTATCATGAATAGCATGACTATTATCATCAGGATAAATACCATCAATATCACTAACATGATCAACAATGGGAGTCTCATTGATATGATCAATCATATTGCTCAGATTAGAAACATTATTATTAGAGAAAGAGTAATCAGGAACAGAATGTTTTTTATTTATTGAAGGAACATCACAACTATCCAGAATTGACTTTGTGGACTTATTATCAATATTAACAACTTTTGTGCAATTTGATGGACTAACACTAGTTTGTAGCTTACTAAGACTCTTATGTGGGATCTTATTTCTTAAGCTAGATACAGACCTATGGGAATCAATGTCAGTAACACTAGGAAAACAATTTTGATTTTGATGTTTGGAGCTTGCGACAGAAACAAAACTTTGTGCATTAAGAGGAATAAAAGACTGAGCTAAAGTGTCCTGAGAACTGACAGATGGAAGTCTCAATTGATATAGCCCAGCATTAAGTTCTCCCTATAGCAACACTGCTCTAGAAACCTTGTCCTTAATAATGCAACAATCAGAGTTAAATTCAACCACAACATTATTGTCTTTAGTAAATTTGGATATACTAAGCAAGTTTTTTTCAAATCTTGGTACACACAAAACATTTTTTAGCATTTTTGTTTTGTAAAACAAAAGCCTGAAAACATTTTTTAGATATAGGCATTTATTTTGTAGAAAACTAGGTAAAGAAGCAAAGCCAACATGGGATATATCAAGAAACTCACCACTGCCTACTTGTAATTGTTCAATTCCACCATAATTTATGCTCACATTCAACTGACTAAGATCTACAGTGACATGGTCGGTAGCACTAGAATCCATATACCAGGCAAGATCTGATGAGACATTGGCACCACCAGGAATGAAGGTTGATGAATTAGAGCTGACAAGTATGTTCTAACAAGAGGCTAGGCAACTTGGTTAGGTGTTTGTTGTTGTTTGCTGGGTACTTGGAATCCTCGTTGTGAATTTGTTAAGGGTTGTGGTTAATGAGAAATTTTAGTAAAATGTCCTTGGTATTGTGATCCTTCATGCGAATAGGAAGACTGAACAGATTGTTATGGCAGGATGCTACTATTAGGACTATTGAGATAACTATGTCCAGAAATGATAGGAGCTTGAGAACCACAGATGAGATACGATCTAGCACCTATTTGTTGTGGGGAAGGATTATACTGAGGTGAGGTCCCATTATAATTGGAGTTATACCTGTGGTAACATTGCACCGCAGTGTTACCAATCTTGCTGCAGACTTGGCATATTGGCCTTCCTATGCCATTAATCCTACCACGACCTCTTCTAGTATTGTGAAAGACAACAGGTCTATAGATAGGTATTGAAGGATTATAGTAGGTATGGGAAAGTTGAACATAATGCGGGTCAGTTTGTTCAATAGGAATGGTAGCTGCTAGAGGATAATGTTCTGTGCAAAAAGGATTAGATAAAGTGTTTAGGGAAGGTGTAAACTGTGTGAGAGGAGTTGGTTTTCCAGTAGAGCTAAGTGAAGTATTAACAGTACTTGAATGAGTAGGTTTAAAGGGAGAATTACTGGAATTACTCATTGCAGCTATATGTACTGAACTTGCTGGAAAATCAATAGAATTGAATTTCTCCAATCTTAACTTATATTTCTGTAGAAGATACTGTGCTTCTTGAATGCTTATAGAATCAAACCTAAACTCAAGTCTGGAGGTTAAATTGACTATAGCAGTATCAAATTCAAGACCTAACCCATCCAGAACATATTGAAGAGCATCTTCATCAGAAGCAACTTGTCCACTACATGCCAAACTTTCAGCTATCCCTTTCATTTTCTTGATGTAGCCACTCACACTAAAGTTACCTTTTGGGGTATTTTGAAGTAAGTTTTTTAGGAGTAGTGCCCTAGCTTTAGAATCTGACAAGACACTACAACAAAAATGGCCTACGGTAACATGCAAAAAGTGTCACTGTAGGTCATTCGTAGCATTTATGAGGATGCTATGACAACCCATGTTACCAAAAAGCAGACATTCGTAACACTTTTTGCATGTTACTAATTATTTCAGTAACTGTCATAAAATGCTGTTGTTAAGTATATTGTAGCACTTATTCATAGTTACGAATGATTTTTGGTAACACTGCATAAATGCTATAAATAAATTTTCAGTAACATTCTTAACCTGTTACAGTTTAGTTTTCTGTAACATTCTCAAAATGCAATAAATAAGTTTTCTGTAACATTCTTAACATGTTACAGTTTAGTTTTTTGTAACATTCTCAAAATACTATAAATAAGTTTTCTGTAACTTTCTTAACATGTTACAATTTAGTTTTCTGTAACATTCTCAAAAAGCTATAAATAAGTTTTCTATAATATTCTTAACCTGTTACAGTTTAGTTTTCTGCAACATTCTCAAAATGCTATAAATAAGTTTTCTGTAACTTTCTTAACATGTTACAATTTAGTTTTCTGTAAATTTCTTAACATGTTACAATTTAGTTTTCTGTAACATTCTCAAAATACTATAAATAAGTTTTCTATAACTTTCTTAACCTGTTACAGTTTAGTTTCCTGTAACATCTCAAATTTTTATAAATAAGGTTTTTGTAACATTCTTAACCAGTTACTGTTTAGTTTTCTGTAACATTGTTAAAATGCTATAGAAGAGTTTTTAATAACATGTTAAAAGTGCTACCAAAGTATCATTCATTGCATTTAGTAAATGTTACAAAATTATTTTTCATAACATTTTGAAAGTGTTATCAATGTGTCTGTTATAACATATATAAAATTGTTATAGTTGTTATTTAAATAATACAAATTATAAATAATGATACACTAATTTTCCAAAGCACATTTCATTGATGGTGAATCTTCATATACAAAAAGTTTACATATATGCCTAATAAATAGGCACCCAAAATCCTTTATATCCATAAAATCTAATATGCTTCATATATCATATCACATTTTGTAACATATAAACCTTTCTATACAAAAAGTTTTATATATGCCTAACAAATATGCACCTATCATTTTTACATTATAATAGCTAGATGATTGGAAAATTAACTGAGCAATAGTGAATACCTACCAATCATTCAAAAAATTCTAACAGCAAAAACCATCATGCAAACCATCTTCCATTCCAAATTGTGCTTTACCAAAAAATTACTCTTGCATTTTCACAACCTACAAAACCATTAATACAAAAAAATCTTCAAATCCCATCTATATTCTCAAAGATGACAATACATATATATTGTAAATTCAAGAACAGATCAAGACAAAAGCACCCCAAATATTTAATGCAAAACAAAGAGGAAAAGAACATGCTTAAATCTCCAACTTCACAAGCATACTATGATAACAGAACATACTATGATAACAGTTCCAACAGAAAAACCTAAAGCCTTGTTAATGAAATATTGTCAACGTAGGCACAAAAAAGGGTCATGAGAAATACATATTTTACAGTAATAAACAAGAAACAAACCTAAAGCCTCGTTAATGATATACTGTCATCATTGGCACAAATAATGGTATAAATTACAAAGTTAATCACGTTTCTCCACCAGCAAAGTCTCATTTATCAAACCCAAGGTTCACAGGCTCATCAAATTTTTGTTCTAAAGAATAAGTTATCACAAAATCATTCCTAGTTAATGAAAGCGTATAAAGCAAAAAGCTTTTCCATCTTTGGAAACCATGGTTACTTAACTACATAGTGCAAGACAACCAAAGTTAGAATCATACAAGGAAACATAAGGATTATTGTGGCAAGAAAATCGCAGACTGCAATATGCAAAATTGCATACTGTAGTTTTGCATACTGCAGTTTGCAAACTGCCTTGTTAATGAAGTATTGTTAACATAGGCACAAAAAATTTTGCATACTGCAGTTTGCAAACTGCCTTGTTAATGAAGTATTGTTAACATAGGCACAAAAAATGGTCATGAGAAATACATATATTACTGTAATAAACAAGAAACAAACCTACTAAACCATTAATACAAAAAAATCTTCAAATCCCATGTATATTCTCAAAGATGACAACACATATATATTGTAAATTCAAGAACAGATCAAGACAAAAGCACCCCAAATATTTAATGCAAAACAAAGAGGAATAGAACATACTTAAATCTCCAACTTCACAAGCATACTATGATAACAGAACATACTATAATAACAGTTCTAATAGAAAAGCCTAAAGCCTTGTTATAGTAAGATATATATATATATATATATTACAGTACCTTCAATGCTTTCCACAGGTTTAGCTGGAATTTCTTCTACCTGTCCCACAAAAGAGTGAAAATAAATGATTTATAAAAATCCCAAAAGACTGCATTGTGGCCTTGTTAACAATGGCTTTGCAAGCTGCAGTCTGCAGCTTGCAAACTGCAGTCTGTAGTTTTGGCAGCTGCAGTTTGCAAACTGCTTGCAAAACTGTAGACTGCAGTTTGCAAACTGCAGCTTGCAAAACTGCAGACAAAAAAGAAAAGAGAAGGGGTGCATATTTTGCAAACTTACTTTCAAAACTGACGAATGCACCCCTTCTCTTTTCCTTTTTACCAAGAAACCATTTATCAACATTACGAACCTCAACCTGTATACAATTCAACCAATTCTGTACTCTCAACAACAACATTTTATTCATATAGCATGAACACATATAAATTCTATATACCAAACTTCATCAAAACATTTAAAATAAAATCACAAGTTAACATGCAAACATGGATTTAAGGATTTGGAAGAAGATTTGGTTTAATCCACTCACCAAATCAAGCTATAATTTCAATGGGGCATTCAAGACAAATATATGTTGATCCAGTAATATTTTCAAGTCATTTCAGAATCAATAACTATTTAAAACACAATTTTCTTTCAACTCATTTAACTCTGCAACTGTTTCCAGAATTGAGGTTATTGACTTGTAAAATTCATAACAATTCAGCCCTTAATCAAAACCTCATGAAACTCTCCAGAATTACACTAGACACATATAGGATTCACCAGAATTTAAAATCACTCAATTTGGATAAGTATAAGTGCATTATTTCAGTTCTGAAAAATCCATGCTCTACAGAAAACATGAAATTCCAGAATTTCATAGCAGAATTCAAAATTCATTAAAAAATCCAATACTTCGAATTTTGGGGTGAAATCAATTTTCAACCAATCTCTAATAAGTCTAAAACAAAATATCTGAAATTTAGCTTCATTTACAAACCCGAAACATATATAAAATTTTCAGAAGTTTAGGCTGTCAGAATTTTACAGCATAACTTTTTATAACCAAAAACATACTTTAATAACTCTTGGTTCTTTAGGATCAACATATATGCTCTACCCATATAAAACTATTGCATTAAATCTCCAATTTCAGTTAACCACAATAGTCAGCCACCATATCCAACATACAATTTCCCATAATTTCTTTTCTATTCACAAACATTATGTATATGCATAAAATGCACACATACACTTAGTTTCCAAAACAGAAGGCAGAAAAGAGCACCACAATGATTCATAGTACTTAGTTTAATGTTAAGTAAAACAACTTTCAGCACACAAAAAGAATAAATCAATCTTATTAAGCACCACAATGATTCATTCTTATTAAAATCACACTAATAATTTACTCACTTGAGCAGCTTTCTTTCCCTTCTTACTCAAAAATGCAGAGACAAAATGTAAGAAAATGATTCACCTGAACCAAAGCTTTACTGATTTGCTTCTTAAAGGATGTGGGCTTCCATTTTGGATTCAATAGGTTGTGGGTATTGGAGATTTTAATCTAAAAATTTGATAAAACCAATGATTTTCACTAGATTTTTCTGAATGAAGATGATTAAGAGTAGGGCATTTTGTTTGAATGAGTAGGTTGGATGAGTTGAAAATGCTTTAGGTGTAGGGTGGCTTCATCGACATAACGAAAATTGTGTTAAAAAGAAGCTTGGAGCTGAAATTTTAGTCAAGAAGCAAAATTGAAAAGTGACGTGAATTGGAGAAGATGAGTGAAGAGGTGGCGTGAATTGGAGAAAATGAGTGAAGAGGTGGCGTGAGAATTGGAGAAGATGAGTGAAGAGTTGGCGTGAATTGGAGAAAATGAGTGAAGAGGTGGCGTGAATTGGAGAAGATGTGTGAAAAGGTGGCGGGAATTGGAGAAGATGAGTGAATAAGGTAGGGGGGCGGGGAATTTTGTTTGGCGAGTAGACAAATTTTTTCCCGGCTAAAGTTTAGGAAAATAAAATTTGTTATTATATTTTGATTTAGTAACACTTTTAATTGTTACAATATTTTAATTTAATGAAATCAATATGATTTCAATACACACAAATTGCCTATGGGTCAGGACGCGCTACCCCCTACACCCCTACCCATTGATCGAGCAACGAGACTTCGAATGCATATGTGTGACCTCTTATTATTGAAGTGGTGGACAACTCCAACACTTGGGAGACAAAACGACAACAAAAAGTGACGAAATCACACCAAAGATTAAGGTGAAGAGTCAAGACAGTGAAATGGATTTTCAAGCAAGATTTCGAGTCAACCAAGTTTACAGAAGGTGGATCTAACCTTAGGGAGTATGGACCAACCCCTAGGATGTCTAGAAGTTGCCAAAAAACTGAAAAATTAAAGTCATCAAGAAGATGAATGGTCACAGATAGAGGAAGCTTAATGGTCGTTGGAATCCAGGAAGGTGTTACGTGATGACGGCCAGCCATTGGAGAAGGAAAATGGTCATCGAAGGTGAAAGTTGGATGGTCTCCAGAAAATGGATGAAGATGGGTGGACCTTTTTGGCTTTGCATTTAACCTTCCATCTTCCTTTTATACTATTTGTAAAAACATTTGTTTGGTCCCTACATGAATGAGATGTAACAAAGTAAACCCCAAATAGTAAATTTGACCCATAAACAATAAAAATGAGACAAAATCAACCTCATTTCATATTGGTGGGAATAATATTTTGTTTTCTGGTAAATAATTGGGTTTATGGTAACACTTATAAAATGTTACTGTATTTTGATTATATGGTAACATTATAAAAAAGTTACTATATTATTAGGTTTATTGTAACACTTTAAAAATGCTACTGTAGATATATTTTTCATAACATTTAAGAAGAAAAGTTATCATTGATAAAAAATGTGTTACAAAAAGTTAAAGTGTTACATATAAAAATTGTTATCGTAACATTTTAACATCAAGTGTTACTATAGATAGTCTACGGTAACACTTTAAGAAAAAGTGCTACTGTCCAGTGTTACCGTAAGCCATTTTTATTGTAGTGAGAATTCCTTTTCAAGTGTGAACCAAACATTAGTAGAGAGTTGACACTTAGATACACAGCTAAACATACACTCGGATATTGATGCAAGTAACCAGGTAACAAGAAATTTATCAATGCGTTTCGAGGCAACATATTCAGGATTGATTTTTTCTTTAGCTAGGGTTTCTTTAGAACTAATTATTCCCGATTCAGTTGAAATATCAATTGGTGAAGTAAGTAAAGGCTTAGGATAGGGGATCAAACTTGTCAAATGTTCTTCCAATCCATGAGCTCTAACTTTGCGAAGGCCAGAACCGATAGTAATCATGGTACTTGTCCCTCGTTAGCTTCAGATTTATTACTTGAAGCCTTGAAGGAACAATGGACGAATGAAGCTCAAACAGATTGTGAAGTTTATCCACGTTCTTTGCAGAACTATCAAGACCAGAATGCTCAACCATCGATGTGAGTCATTAGCTCTGATACCATGTGAAGATTTAAAGGAAGCAAAAACGAAATTGACAACTGATTTGTATTAACTGTGTTAAGAATGAGTACAATCAAGATCTATCTTATATATGAAAGAAAGAATCAGTAAAGTAGCTTAGAATTAGTAAAGTAGCTCGTGTAAGCTCAAAATAATGTTCAACTGACATCTGTAAACAATCTACCTAAAACGACGGCGTGTTGACAAATTGCTGTGTGATCCTTTATGTTTTTCAAAATTGTAGTCTTCACCCTTTGTATGGTCAACAAGATGTTATGAAATATTAGCTTGTAGAATATTCAGTTCCATTTATCATTGGGAATATTTAACTCATAAAATGATTGGGTTGGAACGTGAGATGTCTTATACATTACATTTTTTAAAAGAAAGTTGAAAAATAAAATATTATATGAGTGTTAATTACTTGATAGTTAATGTAATTAAGCTATGTAATAATAACTCATCATCAATCTACTATTGATTTTTAGGGGACCAGAGCTATTCGAGGCATGCGCTTGGATATGTTTGAAGTATGACAACTACATTTAAATCCTAAAGATTTCAAGAAGATGCATAAACTAAGATTCTTGGAAGTATATGGCTGCGGGCATGATAACAAGGTACATGGTTTCGAAGTCCTTAAATCTGATTTCTCTGAGCTACGGTACCTTTGCTGGCATGGATATTCTGCCAATTCATTGCCACCAAATTTTAATCCAAAGAACCTTGTTGTACTCTACATGCGTTCCAGCAAAGTTGAACAACTTTGGAATGGTGACCAGGTATATGTTAACTTTTATTTTTCATTTTGTGCTTTAAATTGTAAATATTTGTATGTTATTTATGTTCTCTTTTTTTTTTTTTTTTTTTTTGTTACAGAAGCAGAATCTTGTTAATTTGAAACATATTGACCTCAATTACTTCAAACATCTACGCAGAATGTCAGATCTCTCACTTATCCAAAATCTTCAGAGCTTGATTCTGGAAGGTTGTACAAATTTGCATCAGAGTTTCTCCCAAATCTACGAGAATGAAAAATCTTGAACAGGCTATCAATCACCAGTCATTGGAAATCTCTTCGAAAACTTATTCTGTCTAATTGCTCAAATCTGAAAACAGTTTCATATATCCCTTGTACAGTAGAAGAGTTATATGTAGATGGAATTGCAATAAAAGATTTGCCGCCATTAAGGATTGTTCAAGGCTACTGAGTCTACCAGAGAGTACTTGCGAGTTGAAATCTCTTCCAGAAGTTATTCTCTCCAATTGTTCAAATCTCAAAACAGTTCCCTATATCCCAAGTGCAGTAGAACTGTTTTATATAGATGGAACCGCAATAAGAGAATTGCCATCATTAAAGCATCTTTATAGACTAAAACAATTGGATCTTGAGAGTTCTTCTAAGTTAGAGAGTCTCCCAAACAGTATTTGTCAGTTGAAATCTCTTGAAAAAGTTGTTCTTTCCAATTGTTCAAATCTCAAAACGGTTCCATATATCCCTCGTACAGTAAAATGGTTGTATTTAGATGGATCTGCAATCAAAGAATTGCCATCATTAGGGCACCTATTTAGACTAGAAACATTGAGTTTTAAAAACTGTTCAAGGCTTGAAAGTCTACCGGATAATATTTGTGAGTTGAAAATCACTTCAATCTCTCTCTCGTTCGGATTGTTCAAAACTTGACAGATTGCCTAAAAGCTTGGGAAATTTAAAAGCATTGGAGATATTTGAAGTCGAGGGAATTCCTATAAGAGAATTACCATCATCTATAACATGTTCGAAAAAACTTGCAATTTTATCTTTCTCCAGATGTAGGAATCTGGAGGTGCTGAGTTTCCTAGTGTATCCTTTCACGAGCTGCTGCTTGTGGAAACTAGATCTGACTGACTGTTGTATCGAAGTGTTACCCAACGATCTTGGCCGAATATGCCCACTGCATATTTTATATCTGGGCCGAAACAATTTTGAGAGCCTACCAGTGAGCATCAAAGACCTCTCTTGCTTGTTTAGGCTTGATTTAAGCAATTGCGAGAAGCTTAAATCCTTACCGGAGCTTCCACAGCAGTTACTGACAATAGAGGCATAGCGTTGCACCTCACTTGAAGCATTATCAGGTTTACCAAGTCGATGCCTAAGTATGTGGGCTCTGTTCGAGAGGATTAGCTTCATCAATTGTTTCAAACTGAAATTTCATGGACTCCCAGATTTGACAGATGCTCTACTCAATATTCAGAGAAATGCAAATTTTTGGATTCTACCTGAAGAAGCAGTAAGTCTATCTCTCTCTTTCTTTCTTTTCATATGATAATATTCACATTTCATAATGATAACTAATTTAAATAAAATTTTTAATTATATATAAGCTCTTATGTTTTAATATTACTATTATTAAGTACTAATATATTTTAATTTTAGTTATAACTAATAAATAAATAAATTATATCATTCAAATCAGATTTAATGTTATTCAATAATTTAGCTATTTACATTAAATAAACTAGATATTATATTTTTATGATAACTTTAAATACTGATACGTTATATTCATAAATTATTAAGAATATTTTATTCATCTATCAGCTCTCTTTTAAGCAACAAAAATAAGAACATGTTGTTGCACTGACCGCGGTAAATGGATCTGTGGTAAGGGCAGGTCAACTTAGTACGGCTCATATATATATATATATATATATATATAAAAGTAATGCTATTTTCACCGGAAGGTTGTAGTATCGACTGCATAATCGTCGACAAAATCCTAACCGTTGATTTATTATCAGTTAATATTAATCAATGTTCAGGATTTTGTCATGTCATTCGATGCATAGATTCGGTGCACAACCTTCGATGGCTCTATCATTTTTGTATATGTATATATACGCACACACCATTGATAGTCGCGGAAGTGTCACTATTTGGGCCAACCACATCTACAAGCACACGGAGGCAAATTTCTACCCACCAATGCAGGATCATATAGCATTGGATTCATTATTATTAGACTGAAATGATGTTTTACAAATGAATCTAGTGGTATTTAAACTTAATTCTCACAAATTTACATAAGAACACACACACACACACACACACACACACACACACACACACACACACATATATATATATATGTGTGTGTGTGTGTGTGTGTTTTTTTGTCATCTTATGATCTATTGTGCACACACTTATAAAGGTAATCACCTTTACACGTGTGAGTACCTTTACTTATGAGTATTTATATCGTTTCTGGTAGAGTGTTCATATCATTTCTGGTAGATATTTTTCTTCAAATCATACTTCACATATTTGTTTGTCTTCTGGACAGAATTATTCCTTGATTGATTCTCTGACTTATTCTTTACACTTCTCTCCTGTTTATTTGCTGAATAAGAAAAGGAATATTTCTCTTGTTTGTGGTTCCAAAATGTCTTGTGCAAAAAAAAAAAAAAAAAAAAGACATAAAAGATAAAATTTAACTTTTTTGTCCCCCATCCTTTAACGTGTTGATCCTTTATATTCTCCCGTTTTATATTGTTTGATAAGAAACCATATTACATTGTTCTGCCTCTTTGAATATTCTCCGAGGTTCTTTTTTTGTTAAGATTTCTTCTATGCTTTGGTAGGCTTTAAATTACCCTCATCACTTATCCTCATGTGAGATCGTAGGTTGTTGTTTTTCCCTTGTGAGAAGAGCTTGAGTGTAAGCTACTGTCCTGTCTTGATTGTTGAACTTTGAGAGGATCTCTTCTTCAACATGATGATGACTGTGCATGTGAAGCTTGTTGTGATGGCTTGAAGTTCAACCAAAGAAGATTGAATCACTGTGTAGAAAACATGGAGTGTTTTACTACTGTGGTAATTATCTTGCTTTGTATTTGAACTCATAAGTATTTCATAGTGAATTGCTTCCTCTGGACGTGGTCCCATAGATGTAGGCTTGATGTTGAACTATGTAAAAATGAGTGTGTTCTTTACCTATTTTTACGTATGTTTTAATTCAGTTATTCTTAACTCATTTGCATTAAATTGAATAAGTAACCCATTCAATGTAAGTTTTAATCACTTGATAACCCCTTTAAAACCTACAATTGGTATTAAAGCGTGTTCTGAAAAATTATTTCAGTTAGTCCTTGCTTGTTTGTAAATTCTTTTCTCATGTCTGGTTGAACAGATTAGTTCGTTTTTGTTCTGTGTGATCACCTCTTTTTGTATGACCATATTTTTTGTTATTATTATTTATTAAACAAAAGTATCACTTCTTAGAACCTTAGGACCTATTAAATTTTCACCAAAACTGGGAGACTAAAATGTTATTTAACACATCATTACACGTGATGCGCACGTGACACGGTCAGGTGATAAACTCCTGCTGCTTAAAGCTTCTCTTCGTTAGAATCAGTGAGGTGGAATCTCAAGTTTTACTCTAATCGAACTGCTTTCGTGTGTCGTTTAGGAGCTAGAGAGAAGGCATTGAAGAGGGCGGGAAATGGGGTTTAGGCACTGTTGTTTCGCGCTAAATTTTTGTTGTTGTTGATCGCATTATCAAATCCTAATTCTTCACATGCGCAATCTGTGAGAAAGAGCCAGAGTGAAGGAGAAGACTTGGTATGTAAAACCCCATTATTTACTGTTATTGCCTTTGATCGATTAATTCTTTATTTAATTTGTTTTTTTTATTGATTTTTTGTTGTTAATGTTGAATCCGCACTGTCTAATTCTTAGTTTTTAGTCAATAATTTCACTGAATCCGACCCTTTTTTGAATCCACATAGATAAATCAGTGAATGAATATGGTAGTTACATGAATAGGCGTCGTAAAATCAATTGCTAGCGCGGAACTGTACTAGGGATCAATACTTTTAAGTAAAAATCACACTTGAAGTCAATCAGATGATAGGATCGTAATAGTTTTAGAGTTTTTCAAATCCTGACTGGCCGGTCAATTATTAGCAGATGTTAAATAAACTCTGTTTTGTCTTAAAAATGATGATTCAATAGATTTTCGGATTTATTTCATATTGTGATGAGATTTGAATATTTCAATCAACTAGTAATGTTTTTGCTGTGTGAATTCTCTGTATGAATCTGTCCAATATTCATAAGAATATGATTAGCGAACTAATCATATTATAAAATAAAATAATAGGATTATGGCAAATTGAATTTTCGAAGAAAGATCAAGTAACCGCCAGATGGTAGAGACAATATGAATTGTGATGGGCTGGAACATGGGTGCAAGGTGGGTAGAGGAGGGAGTGGCAAATTGAATTTTTAAAGAAGATCAACGGATGATAAGGATCAATTGTATGAATAGTTTAAGTAAAATATTTAAGTTACTCTCACCGAACCCTTACGAATTATGATTGAGAGTATTTTAAGTTTTAGGCCAGCCATGTTTTGCTGATGCAAACAAATGAAAACATTAAAACAGCAGAAGGCAAGGCAACTTGTAGGAAAAAAAATGAAAGTAGCAATCAAATAGTGGAATATAAAGTCAATTACTCAATTTGAATAGTAATTATAGTATCATGTCCTTTTAATTGCTTACACTCAGTTTGAATATTGAAGGGTACATTCAGTTTTTTGTTGTGCATCCAAGGAGGAAAGACATACAATTCCGCGAGGTGAAAAAGTATGGAGTCAAGTTGTTGTATGCCAAAGATAATGATTTGAGAAGAGATGTAGGAGTGGACAGAAACCAGAGATTGAATGCTATAAATTGCTCTGTTGATGACTGTTTGAGCTGCTGTCTAGGTTTCTGCCAGCGACATAGAAAAATAGATGATTACAAGAGATTAAGTGAAACTTTAGATAGATATTCCCCACATTCAGAATTATACAAGCAACAAGTGACAATCCCCTAGTAAGTTGCATTAAATTAAATGTCCAAAAAAAGAAAAAAAAAATTATTACATATATATATTTTTTCAAGCCTTGTTTGTATGGACTTTTTGTGCCTTAACGTGTATACTGATAACTAGTAAGAATCATTCTCATAGCTATGCGTTCTTTCTTCTACAATTAGGTAAGTGGACTCAAACATTGAATTTAATTTATTTATTTTATGAAATCATTACATGTTAAATCTTCTATTCAACTCTTTTTAGTAGTGTTGGATAATTCTCTTACTCTATTAAGCCTCGTTATCTGCAGCTATGTATTACTCTTTGCCATGCATTTTCAGTTTTAATTCATGTTTGGTAGATATAATTAGGAGTAAGACTCATTACGTTCCCTTGACTAGGTGTCATCTTGTTATTTAATCTATAAATTTTCCTCATACTTCCACAACAACCAAAAAAAAAAAAAAAAAAATCTTTTTTAATTTTTGACATGTTAAACGTTTTAAAAATTATCCTTTAATAGTTGCTCATGTTTATTCCTAAATTATTTCCATGTGGGTTCTAATATGATTTATAGGTGAAGTATTAAACATGTCCTATATTTTTAGGTTGGTTTATAACCCACGTAAATCGTCCAATTGTTTATTAATAATTAAGAACAGAATTGGGAGGCATAATTAATAAACCTCACATGATTATGACTTTTTATTTTTTTTAAATGATTATACAATGAACTCAAGTCATAATGCATGGAAAATGATCTTGCATTATTTATTCACATGTAGAAATAACATAAGACCGTGTTTTTATTTCTATTATTGATGTAAATTTTTATTGTATTTTGCAGTACATTTCATAGGATTTGCACTGAGTGAAACTTGGAGGTTGAAATCTTCTTACGGAAAAGGTGATGTAAGTCCAAACCCATGAGCTTATTATAGTACGTTGGAACAAGTTGATAGGATTCCCTGTTATGTCCTTATGTCCCTTCAGTGGTAGAATGATGGCTGATGCTTGTGCAAATTCAGCGCAGAGGAAACCCTCCAGAGGAAATGTACTCCATCATTTCTAGGGTTTCTTGTTTCAGGATATGCCAAATCTTTGAACTTATAGTTGTGGTAGTGTCCTGCATTATAGTTTTTAATGGTTTCTGGATAAGGCTTACTTTTTGTTGCCCTCTGAAGCTACTAAGCGCGCTGGCTTTCAGCAATTTATATTCATGCCCTATGCTCTGCAGTTCTTTATTCCAGACTTATTGAGGTGGCCCTTTTTCATGCTATTCAGTTTGCTTCCAGGCTTGGCTTGACTCTAGCACGTGCGCAAATGATTTGGCTGGTAACTTGGGGCGTGGACACATGCATTCGGATGGCTGTCATTTTGTAATTATTTTCTGGATTTTCTTCCTTGGAATCTGGTTATTATGGCAGAATACAATTTAATTAGATATATTAGATGAATGCTATAGCTACGTGATCGTTACTGCCGGATGCTTTATCTGTTGTACTTCAACGTGGTGAAACTGATATTATTCGGTTGTTCTCTTCTATTTGAAACACTGCAGATTTATTCTGGGGTTTTCCTGATGCTTTTACCTTCTGAGGCTGCTTTTGTTTCTTATGGTGTGTTTGCTTAATTGATTATCACGAACAGTTGATCCTACTCGGAATGAAGTTTAGAAAAATTGAGAGATTAAGAGTTCTTCTCTTGAGAGGAGAGTTAATTATACCTCAAGAGTTTCTCACACAAGACTGCAGCTTCGTTCCTGTCAGTTACTAATTTTACCCCCATCATGAGGCCTGTCTGTCTCACATCTCCAATGACTGAAACAAGATTTCATCAATGTGAGAAAAACTGTTTAATAAAATCGCCACTCTGAAGCATAAGCCAAAGCTGTGCAATTAAGAAACAAGAAAGATGATGAAATGACGAGGGTTTTTCTTTGAACATATTATGTGATTATACTAGACTCGATAGTTTAATATTTAATAATCTAATTATAATATACTAGATCGGGGTAGATCGTGATAAACTCATTAGTCTAGTGCATCCAACTGTATATATTTAATGAGAGCGGTGAGTGACACTTTTAATCCAGAATTTTTAGAATAGCGAAATTTACCTCCATGAAATTAAAATTTCTTATAAAATGTGTTGAAATCATACAAAAGACAAAAACACCCTTAAATATCTTTTTTTTTTTTTTTTTTACCCCTATTATCATTACAATGAAACAACAATAAATTAAAAGATTAATTGCCCACTTTTACCCTTCATTGGGGTATTAGATTAAAAAATTATTAGTTCATTTCTCTTTCCATATTTTATTTGTTACTAAACCAGAATTTTTCTGATCAAATTAAGATTTTTAACACAATATTGTAAACAAAAATTAATAATTACATATTTAAAACAAGCTCTTTAAGACAACACAAAATAAATGGTAATTTAAAAAGGTTTTATCAGTTTTAGAAGTGATCTATTTCGTATTTTTCATTTCATTCTTTGTATTTTCAGATAAATATACCAAACTTATTTTCATTTTTGCATTTTCAAATAGATTCTTTAAGTTCGAAAACTTTATCGTGGATACACCTTCGCTCTAAATCTGTTATGTTGCCATTTGTGAAAAATGAGTAAAAAGGTTACTTAGATCTTATAAGAAAGTGTTAGGATTAAATGGTAACTTTGTTTTTATATAAAATAAAATAAAAATGTCTTTGTAAACCTGACGACAATATAGCAGAATCAAGACAAATGGGTATCTATGATAAAAAAAAAAAAAAAAAAAAAAAAAAATTTAACTTTTAGGATCCATTAGATAACGCAATAGAGTATCATTGATACATTTTATAAGGGCATCTCCAACTCACGTTATTTTGATGTAAAAAACACCAAAATGGCATGTTTGTTGCTCCAACCCATCGTTAAGCGCCACACCATTTTGGTTTGGAGCTATAGTGCTGCACCAAATTGTAGCGTTATTAATTTTTTTTTAATTTTTTTCTTTTTTTTAAATTTTGTTAAGTTAATTTGAGTATTAAATTTTACACCAAAAATCACACCAAATTTGATTATTTGTATTTAATTTAATTTGATTATTATTTATAACAATAAATTCATAATAATGATATAATTCAAAAAATAATGAAAAATTAAAAATAAAACTTTATTCAGTACTAATATTGAACTACAATAACTCAAAATAAAAATTAACACTAATTTAAAAATATTAAATCTAAAAAATTTGAATAGATAACACATCTTTTTGAACTTGAATGAATAATATATCTTTTGAAATAAGCTATAAATTTAAAAAGATTGAATAGACAATACATCTTTTTGAATTAGCCACAAATCTAAAAAACTTGAAGGACAATGTCCGATTTCAAAATTTTTTTGCTCAACATAAACAAATCAAGGATACAGAGGCTCATCATGCTCTTCGAAATGCATTAATTGATCATTTGTGGGAAGAACGTACTAATTCAGAAAATTAAATTACTATCAATATAGAATTTTACTTTTGTGTTATTGTTGTTTATTATTTTATATTAGATGTAATGTTTTTCTATATTAAATGTAATGTTTATTTGATTAAATAAATGCTTAATTTTATTAAATTAGTATAATTTTTAAAATAATTATTATTTAATAAAAATATCATTTCTAATATTTAATTAATATATACAAAATTAATGAGTGAAATAAATTAATTGTTGATTATTAAAATAAAAGAAAAAGAAAAAGAATATTCTATGAAATATTCTTTTTGGTGTAATATTTGATGTAGTGAATTGGAGATAGAATAGTATTTTACACCAAAATTTGCATCAATTTGATGCAATAGGTTGGAGATCGACTAAACATTGAGTGTTCATTTGATTAAAAATATTATTTTCAAACTAAAATTAGTAGAAAATTGTGAAAACGACTTTGAATTATTTTATTATTTTATATTCATTTTAAGGATTATATCCTAAAACCGTTTTCGAAAATATCTTGATTTATTTTTACCACACATTTTCATAAGATTTTTGTATTTCTTGTTTAAAAAAATGTACATAAATTCTATATCAAATAAGTGAATAACCATAAAAAATTATGGTGCTCAGTGCTCACGGTCGGCTGTGGCATGCCAGCGGTCCGTTTTAGAAAGAAAAAATGCAAAAGCAGCAAAATAAATAAATATATATTATTGGTGAGCGTGAAGGAAAAAGTAAATGACAAAACACATTTGTTTAAGTGCATAAAGAAGGGAGAACGACTTTTCCCACCCAAGGTTTGATGACATGACACTTTTTCTATTAGTGTTTTCAGTTAATATTTGATCAAAAAGATGAAAATATCTTTAAATAGTTTATTTCTTGATTAATTTATTATAAATTAAAATTAGTTAATTTAAAGTCTTTATTCGATTATTTATTAGTCCAAGTATAAAGATACATTTTTTTTATTTAATTAATTAGGAATATTGATTTTTTATGTTAATTAGTAAAAATGAAAAACATTATAAATAATAGTGATGTGATATTGATGACATTATAAATAAATGTTAAGATTATTTAACTTTAAACAATTTTATAATATTACTCATAACTTTTAAGGTGAGGTTAACTATTTTTTTTTTTTTGAATTTTTAATATTTAACTTTTTGGCTAATTAAAAAATAATAAAAAATTTATAAAGTAAAATATTTAAGGGTATTTTCGTCTTTTTAGTAAAATATTAACGAAAAATATAATAGAACCTAATAAAGGGTTAGAAAGTGTTATTTTGAAACTTAATGGGTGGAAAAGGTCATTTCGCCAAACCTTGGGTGGGGACATGTCGTTCTCCCAATAAAGAAACAATATATTATTGGCGAGAGTGAGAGGAAAGAATAAATGAAAGCTAAAGAGACTCCATTGAAGATTCCATGCTGACGTTTAACATGTTATGCCATTAGTAAAGCAAAATAAATGAGCATATAGATGCTTGTAAAAAAGGGAAGAAAAACTTTATTTCATTAGTTTAGTGAACATTCCAAGTCTCTCTTTGATCTCCTTAATCTTCAAGAGAGAAGACAAATAGACATGGGAAATTGTCAGGGTAAACAATCATCAAGATCTAGAAAACATATAACCATTCATGACCGTGCTCAATCGGGAGATATTAATGGGTTTCAGAAGCTACTTCAAAAGGATCCATCTCTTATCAACGAAAGAAATGCAATTGTAAGGTTATTTTTTTCTTTTAGTATTATTTTTTTTATTAATGAACATATATCCACTTGAAAGAATTAGATTTTGTCACTTGTTTCTTTACAGGGTTTTGGACAAATTAAAAATTAAGTTTCTTTGCAAAAGCTGAGTGTGTTTATCTTCCAATTTATGTATTCACTTTGGTTTGAGTGCAGACGTTGGAGACACCCCTTCATCTTTCTGCTGGTAACAACAAGACAAAAATAGTGAAATTTCTGCTTGAATGGAAAGGAGATGATAAAGTTGACTTGGAAGCGAAAAATATGGTAAGTGAAATTTATCTGTTTTATATTTTATTAATTTTCCGGAGAGAAATCTAAGCACTGTAAAGCCAAAAAATATGCTAGTAAAAATATGACTGCCTAGAAAAAAGAGAAAAAGAAAAACCAGGTTACTTGAGAAACCATGTGTTATATATTGATGTGTTGATTTTTGCAGTGTGGAGAAACTCCATTGCATTTGGCTGCGAAGAATGGGTGCAATGAAACTGCACGATTACTTCTTGCTCATGGTGCTCTTGTTGATGCTCAAACTGAGGTGTTTTTTAATTGTGAAACTTTTCCTGAAAAATGTGATAGTGATATATTTTTATTCAATTTATTTTCCATTTTCACATGCAGTATGGAGTGACACCACTAAAACTTTCGGTTTTGCACTCAGTTCGAACTAAAGACTGTTCAATTGTCGAGACATTGCTCGAGAATAATGCTGATTATAATGCTACAGATGATGTATGGATTTTAATATATATTCTAAAATAATAAATAAATATATATTTATTGCTAAATATCAGTAATTTAAGTAACTTTGATTGCAGGAGGGCATGACTGTTCTAGATCATCTTTCAAAAATCCAAGAAAGTGGGAAGTTGAGTGATGTATTTCTCTCTCATCAAGAAGAGCAACGAAAGAAAAAGGTACTTGAAGCATGCAGCAAGGAAAAAGAAAAGATGGATGCCCTTGATAAAGAGCTATCAAATATTGTGGGTCTGGATGAACTCAAGATGCAACTTAGGAAATGGGCAAAGAGCTTTCTTGTGGATGAGAGGCGCAAGGCCCTTGGACTGATAGTCGGAACTGAAAGACCTCCTCGCATACCGTTTCAAGGAAATCCTGTAACAGGTAAAAATTATTGCTGCTTAATCTTTAGACCTTTCCTTTAGGGCACCGGCGCATCTAGAGTTTTTGATATGAGGGACTATTGTTTATAAAAACTTATAAAGTCCATCATTCAAATTAAAACCAGTGTTTTGAAACCTGGACCAGATCGGCTAGTCCGATCGGTCCCTTCTTCGGTCCGAGGACACCATAAATCAGGCTTCAGCCATTAGACTACCTTGACATGCGGCTGAACCGATGAAACAATGTTGAACCACAAGTTCAACCAGCCTAGTGGCTAAATCGGGTTACCAAAATCCCTACCATCTTTGAGTTGATTCTGACATCGTTGTACTCACCTGACACCACCATCGACATCACCTTCACATCCACGACAAAACCCCTAGCATCTACGGCCAAGCGCACCCACCGATGGTCAACCATCGTCCACAATACAACCAAACCTAGGGTTTTTTTTCTTTCTTCTTTATTTCACACAAATCTTCAATCAAACAATTCAAACCAAACCCTTATTAACTCTACTCACTCTTAACTTACCCAAATTATCAGCCATGCCTCACCGAGGAGACAAAGACGAAGACGATATGATGGATGAGGATGATTTTGACGATGAGTTTGACGACGATTTTGACGATGAAGAAGAGGACGGTATGTGTTCTTGAATTTGAGTGCATTGAATTGGGGGAGTTATTAATTGGAAACATGTAGGGGTGTGTTTACAAGATTTTATACCTATAGGGACTAATGAATATCTCAGAGGTATGTCTATTAAATTTTACAATAATATTATAGTTACAAAGAAATCTTACAAAAATTTCTATACAAAGTGAGGTGGTAAAATATGAATGAAAGAGTGAAACAAGAAGTCAAACTCATTAAATTCACTCTTTCATTATTTTTTGCCACATCATTTTGTATGGAGATCTTTGTAAAATTTCTTTGTAAATGTAGTATTAATACTGGGGTTTTAGGCTGACATCATCGATCCGACCCATTGGTTGGACCGGTTGGACCTCCCAACCGAGACCCCTTAACCAGGTCAAGTCTCGAGTCGAGTTTAAAAACATTTATTAAAAAAAAATATATCCATAGACTTTATAATCCATATTAAATCGGAAAGGGGGATTGGGTATATAAATTTCTAGATGATGGGTTTAAGCATAATCTAACATTTCATTTAATTTGTTTTTAGGCTTAAAAATTGGATTTAGTAAAATTTTCATTTAGCATGTTTTTGGGTTTATTTATTTTAGGGGTAATTAATAATTTTATAAAGTATTGAGGTTTTAATATAACGATTTTTTTTTTTTTTTTTTTTTGGTTGGTTTTAAATCCCAGGAATGGTGCTACCCTATCCTAGGCCTCCATTGGCTTCGCCAAATATGAATTTTGGCACTGGTAAACTTCCTCACATGGCATTTCCAGGAAATCCTATAACAGGTAAAATTTTTGCTTACTTTATCTTTCCTTGAGGGCGCCGGTGCATCTAGATTTTTAGATTTCAGGGACTATTGTTTATAAAAACTCTATCATTAAAATTAAAACAAAATATCTATAGACTCTATAATCCAAATAAAATGGGCAAAGAGCATTCTTTTGAATGAGAGGCACAGGACCCTTAGACTCAAATTCAGTGGTACAACTAGGATTTTAAGTAAGAAGACAAAATTCAAAAATAATATATTTTAAATTTTTTGATAATGATAAATAATTTTTTTTTGTTCAATACAATTATATTTTTTCTAATACATGGTGAAGCAAATAAAAGAAATGATACCAACATAAGAAAACTTTTTAAAAAAAAAAAATTATTTTCTAAATTTAAATTAAATTAAAGAAACTAAGCAGAATAGGATTCATAACGTAATGAAGAATTTGTCCTATATCAAAGCCTTAATTTATGAAGTTTGTATAATTTTTTATTTATAATCTAAAATTTTTTTATAGTTATTTTTTGGATTAATTATTATATTGGGCAACTAAATTTGTATATGATGGACTTAAATATAATCTAACATTTCATTTAATTTTTTTTATAGGCTTAAATATTGGATTAGGTAAATTTTCATTTAACTTGTTTTTGGGATGAACTTGTATTGTTCCTTGTTCATTTTTAAATACCAGGGAGGGCACTGCCTCACCCTGGGCTTGGACTGCCTCCGCCATTGCTGAAAGTTGGCACCAGAAGACTTCCTCACATGGCATTTCTAGGAAATCCTGGAACAGGTAAAATTGCTGCTTACTTTAGCTTTCCTTGAGTTAAATCTAACATTTTTTAAATGGATTTGTCCTTTCTGCTCGTTTTGAATAGAACTTGTGTACTTTCTCAATTATTTTCTAAAAAAAAGCGTATGCAAATTAATATTACTCCTAATATAATATTTTGCTTTCTCAAATACCAAATTATTTATTTAGTTTTTTGAAATGTTGGATATTAGGTAAGACAATGGTGGCTCGAATCCTTGGAAGACTACTCCATAGTGTGGGAATTTTGCGTACCCCTAATGTAAAAGAAGTTCAAAGGACAGATTTAGTAGGTGAATATATTGGTCAGACTGGACCAAAGACGCGGGAAAAGGTACACTATGCTTTTCATATCCTATGTTTGACAAATTTCGGGTAAATATACAAATTCTTATCTAAAACTGATGTGGCTAAACTCTTTTATAGTCATTCGATGGATCATGTATCATCTCTTTTACCTTTTATAATTCAAAATGCATAATATCTTAGAAACGGATTTTATATTGTATGGTTTATTTTAACAAGGAAAAAATAATAATTTCATGCATAGATCAAACAAGCCGAGGGAGGTATTCTTTTTGTGGATGAAGCATATCGACTGATCCCACGGGAGAGATGTGTTGGCGACTTTGGGTTAGAAGCCTTTGAAGAGATCATGTCTTGTATGGACAGTGGAAAAGTTTTAGTCATATTTGCTGGCTACAATGAACCAATGCAACGTGTAATATCTTCTAATGAAGGTTTCAGCAGAAGGATTACTAACATTTTTAAGTTTAAAGATTTGAGTTGTGAAGAGCTAGCTAATCTTCTCCATATCAAGATGAATAATCAAACGGAGGATAACTTGTTATATGGGTTCAAATTACATTCTTCTTGTAGTGAAAATGCCATTGCAGAGCTAATCCAGAAAGAGACAACAAAAGTGCAGCGTATGAAAATGAATGGAGGTTTAGTGGATATAATGCTAAATAATGCTAAGGGGAATTTGGATTTTAGGATTACTGATGATTGTGTAGAGAGTGATGAATTGCTTACCATCAAATTAACGGATTTTGAAGCAGCTTTGAGATTTTTACCCAAATAGCATCACTCTTAGCGTTTGAGTGTAAACGCATAAGTCTTCTTGCTTTGTGCGCGTTTGAATGTATAGTCAGCCTGTTTATCAGTTGAACTTTTAATTTGTATTTGCAATAACCATTTTAAGTATTTGGATGATAAAATTTCTACTCTTTCTTTGTCTAGTACTGTTTTACTTTAACTATTTTAAATATATATATTTTTTAATATTTAAGAAATCCTTGACGTGAAGCATTAACGGCGCGATAAAGAAACAATATTCTTGATGGGCAGACTCTATGTAGGTCTTCAAAAGGACATCAAATACAACTGTAGGTGAAATCTGGCAGTTGCTTGTAATTGTCAATAGCAATTTGCAGAATGTGCAAATTCAGTGTAGTAGCTTGTTGCTTCGGTAGGAAACCCTCCACAGGAAAATCAAGGCATTTTACTCCGACAGACCTTTCACATGAAATTTCTAACTTTTAAATTTTGACTTTGATACTCATTTTTTTCTTATCCATTTGAAATGTGAGGATTCGAACTTGTAACATTTCGTTTTATTATTTTGTTAAGTTGTCATTCTACCTAAAAGTTTAAGCTCATAGGCGCTATATGATTTGAAACAAGACCTTAGGGCCTGATTTGAGAAGCTAAAAACTGCATTACTAGGTTGGGGATTTGTTAACTCTATTGCAGATTCAAGCATCTTCATCTATCGAAAACAGGAGCAAGTTATCTACATTGTGGTGTATGTAGATGATATTTTCTTACTGGAAGTAATGGTGAAACGGTAATGGATGTAGTTCTCAAACTAAACAAACAGTCCACACTCAAAACTCTTGGCTCTCTAGAATAATTTGTGGGCTTTGAGGTGCTCCGAACTGACCTAGGATTGCATATGAGTCAAGAGAAATATGCAAAGGATCTCTTAGTAAAAACAAGAATGATGAACTCTAAACCTTATTCCACTCCCATGGCAGTAGGTGCCAAACTTTCATTTGAAGATGGAAGCATTTGATAAGCTAGCCTTGTATAAGAGTACAATTGGAGCTCTATAGTGCTTAACACTATCAAGACCTGATATCTCCTACTCAATCAACAAACTAAGCCAGTTTTTGAAAGCTCCCACTCACCTCCATTGGCAGGCATGCAAAAGACTTCTTAGGTACATTAAAGGTAATCCAACTCATGGCATACAGTTCACTAAAGCACAAAGACTGACTCTAGAGTGTTTTACGAATGCTGATTGGGCCAGCAATATTCAGGACCGAAGGTCCACCAGTGGATGTTGTCTCTTCTTAAGTCCAAATCTGGTTCAGTAGAGTCCCGAAAACAGAAAGTAATAGCTGTTTCCTCCACTGAAGCAGAATATAGGCCCTTGCTCAGGGTTCTACTGAAATTGCATGGTTTCAATCATTGTTCTCTGAAATTGGATTATCTCTTGCTGCCATTCCTATCATCTGGTGTGACAATCAAAGTGCAGGCTCTCTTGCCTCCAATCCTGTTTTTCATGCAAGAAACACATTGAGCTAGATGCTCATTATGTAAGAGAACAAATTTCAGCCAATAAGTTGAAAGTTCAATATGTGCCTGGTGAACACCAAAAAGCTGACATTTTTACGGAAGCCCTCTCAGCAGCAAGGTTTGAAACATTAAGGGATCAGCTTACAATCCAGACTTCTAGAGTTATAGCTGATCAATAGGTTCTGATGAGTTTAATCTTCAGTATTGGTGCTGAATTACAGTCAGTCTTGGTACTGCTGTGTTTTAATGCTGAGAATTTTACTGAAAGTGGTGCTGAATTATAGTCAGTTTGGTACTTTTTTTTTTTTTTCATGCTGACAGTCGTACAGAAACTGGTACTTCAGTTGGTACTGCTGTGTTCTATTGCTGAGAAGTTTTACAGAAGAAATTTTCAGTTTTGGTGCTGAGATTTTCAGTCTTGGTACTTCTGTGTTCTATTGCTGAGAAGTTTTACAGAAGAAATTCAGTTTTGATGCTGAGATTTTCACTCTTGGTACTGCTGTGTTCTATCGCTGAGAAGTTTTACAGAAGAAATTTTCAGTTTTGGTGCTGAGATTTTCTTGCATCTGAGGTATGGTCAACTGATTTGTTTTTTGGTCTCTGCTGATTTGTCCTAACTGAAGTGCTTGGTGCTGTTGTGCTGGTGTTCTGCTCTCTTATACTCTGCCTTGACTGAAATGCCTGCTTGGTAATTGGACTGAAGTGCTTGTTTAGTACTGTTGTGCTGGTGTTCTGCTCCCTCATAATCTGTCTTGACTGAGAGTAAAATGGTACTTAATCAAGTTCAGAATGAGCAGATTTTTGCAGAGTAGATGGTTCAGTTTAAGGGGGATGTTAAGTAAAATGAGAAGTTGTCAAGAATTCCAAGCTTGGTTTAAGAGGGGATGTTAGTAAAGTGGTTGTTTTTGGCCGTTTATCTACTGCTATAATCACTGTTACTCTTAACTTAAAACTCTATAAAAGAGTTCATCATTGTACACTTACTCAACTTTAATAAAATACAAGTATTTTCCAGAATTTTCTTTCGGTTTTCCCTCTGTTTTTACTCAAAATATCACATAGGTTAAGACCTAATAATTATATTTGAGTTCAATACAAATCTTATCTGAACTTTGTATATGGTATTTTGTAAAGTAGCTCAATGCTTCGTGGATAATGCTTACTTTATGTTGCCTTCAGCAATTTATATCCAGGCCCTGTAATCTGTGGTTCTCTAATCTATTCAAGAATTGGACTACTAGTTAATGATATGTGTCAGATGAAGGTTACTGCAATGTTAATTTGGCTGGTGTTTGGTTTTCTGGGCTTTGAAATGATGTTGATTGCTCTTTAAAAATGTCTTTAAGCTGCCATTATTTGACTATTCTGTTTTGTTTGAAACACTATTTTATTGTCAACTTTTTCTGACGTTTTTGCCTTCTGGCTCACAAGTTCTGAGGCTGCTTTCGTCTAACAGGTTTGCACAATCAGATTATTTTTTATGTGTATATGGCTATTGCTATATCTGATTTCTGTTTAAGTCTTTAACTTTTTTTTCTTAATTTTTCTTTTTACCTCTAGCTTCACTCCTTATCTAATCAGATTGCATAGATAAAAGAACTAATTAGTTATCTCATCTTGCTTTAGTTTATCCTCAAATTAAATTTGGTAAAACCAGATTTCTACAACGAAATTTTACTGCCTTTGACACTTTGGACCCTATAAAAACCTATACTGCCCTACAAACCCCCCATATAACAAATTTATTGAGAAGCATAAAGGTAAAGTAATAGGAAGTTGATAGAATTTTAAAAGAAATTGCTATACTAGTAAAAAAAAAAAAAAAGTTATTTTTTTCTAATTAATCAATGCCTTTAATATTTTTAATATTTAAAAATGTGTTTGATAACTTTCCTCTTTTTTTTTAAATAGGTTCTTTAAGTTTGAAAACTTTAGCATGGATACACCTTTGCGCTAAATCTATTAGGTTGTCATTAGTGGAAGATGAGAGAAAAGGTAACTTAAGTCTTATAAGAAAGTATTAAGGTTAAATTGTAACTTTGTTTTTATTTAAGAAAAAAATGTTTTGTAAACCTAACCACAATATAACAGAGTTAAGACAAAGAGTATTCATGATTATTTTTTTTTTTTTAATTTTGAGGATCCATTAGATAACGCAATATAATATCAGCGATAAATTTTTTATCATTGGCTTTAAAAATGTGAAAGTTGTTATCCGAATGATAAATTTAGAAACTTTGAGAGCATCTATGACATTCTCCATATGAATATTCAAAATTGTTATTAAAATAGCGAAAATTTGTTTAAATGACTTTTAATCATTTAATTATTTTATATTTATTATAAGGATTATAACTGAAACCTTTTTCAAAAATATTTTAATTTATTTCTACCATTCATTTTTGTAGACAATAAAATTTATGGTTACGGAATGAGGTATGATCTTTTGAGATTGAGGCTGACAATCCGTTGAACCTACACATAAAGAAAACAAGTGCGAAACTTAAGTAAAATACCGATATAGTGTCTATCGTAGGCACTTTGGGGCTCAAGTTAATAAGACCGAATGAGGTTATTTAGTGAGGGATAGGGAAAGAAAGGGTTTACCAAAGTCTAATTGGAGAATAGAGCTACAGTGAAGGTGCTAGTTCTCAAGAGCAAGAACTTTGATTATAAGTAGATGATATTGAATAATAGATCTTTAATGAGAGGCAAGACCTCTCTTTATATAGTGGTCACAGGATTTTTGAATTTTAGTAGAACTCTAAGTCCAGAATATAAAGTTATAGTAAATAGAAAGGTCTTGACTTACTTACCTTTGTAGGGGTGAGAGCTCTAATTCATCTCAGATACAAGATCTTAAATGAGTTAAGATAAAACCCAAATAGAAAGTAGGTGTGTAAGGGTTTTAGTGTGATTTTGAACCCTTAGAGGATATCATGGGTCAAAGCGCCTGGCCGTAAGTGAGCTAATGATGATACCCAAATCTGGAGAGAGGTTGAGTTTAGGCCATAAATCTGGCGCATGACATGAACTTTGACGTAGCACAACAGGAATTGAATCACGACCTTGGGCATACATAATAGATGTAACCTGTTTGGGTCTCATGAAATCCAAGATAATTTTTGGGCCATATAATTTTTATAAGACTTTTGTATTTCTTTTAAAAATATATATATATGCGTAAATTTTATATCAAATAAACCGTAAGATAAGCTAAAAAAACGACAGTGCTCATGGTCGGCTCCTTTTGCAGAACGTGGGGCTGTCAATATTATAATACCTTGGCCTACAAACGCTTCTTTTTAGAAAGAAAAAAGAAAAAAAAAAGCAGCAAAATAAATAAATATATATCATTGGTGACAGAGGAAAAAGTAAATGACAAACAGATTAGTCTAAGTCAGTAAAGAAACATATTAGATATTAGGGATACAAATATATAATTATATATTCTGGGCGAGAGTGAGAGGAAAAAGTAAATGAAAGCTAACGAGACATCATTGAAGATTCCATGCTGACGTTTAACATGTTATGTCATTAATAAAGCAAAATAACCGAGTATAGATGCTTATAAGAAGGGAAAAACAGAAACTTTGTTTCATTAATTCAGTGAACATTCCAAATCTCTCTTTGTTTTATTTTGTTCTCTTTAATCTCCTTAATCTTTAAGAGAGAAGACAAATAGACATGGAGAATGGTCAGGATCAGGATAAACAATCATCAAGATCTAAGAAACGTATAACCATTCATGACTATGTTCAGTCGGGGGATGTTGATGGGTTTCAGAAGCTACTTCAGGAGAATCCATCTCTTCTCAACGAAAGAAATGCAATTGTAAGATTTTTTTTTCTTTTAGTATTAATGCATACATATCACTTGAAAGAATTAGATTTTATCAGTTGGTTCTTTAAAGGGTTTTAGACAAATTAAGAAGGAAACAGAAATTAAGTTTCTTTGTAAATTAATTAATTGAAGTACAACCAATTTGAGTGTGTATATCTTCCATTTTATGTATTCATTTTGGTTTAACTGCAGATGTTGGAGACACCCCTTCATCTTTCTGCTGGTAACAACAAGACAGAAATACTGAAATTTCTGCTTGAATGGAAAGGAGATGATAAAGTTGACTTGGAAGCGAAAACTATGGTAAGTTAAATTTATCTGTTTTATGTTTTATTAATTTTCTGGAGAGAAATCTAAGCACTATAAAGCCAAAATAGATGCTAGTAATGACTGCGTAGAAAAAAGAGAGAGAGAAAAAAAAATCCATCTTCCCTGAAAAACCATGTGTTATATATATTGATCTGTTGAGTTTTGCAGTGTGGAGAAACTCCATTGCATTTAGCAGCCAAGAATGGGTGCAATGAAGCTGCACGATTACTTGTTGCTCATGGTGCTCTTGTTGAAGCTGAAAATATTGTAAGTGAAATTTATCTGTTTCATATTTCATTAATTTTCCGGAGAGAAATCTAAGCAGTACAAAGCCAAAAAAATATGCTTGTAAAAATATAACTGCTTTGGAAAAAAGAGAAGAAAAAAAAAAACATGTGTTATGTATTGATCTGTTGAGTTTTGCAGTGTGGAGAAACTCCATTGCATTTAGCGGCCAAGCATGGGTGCAGTGAAGCTGCACGATTACTTCTTGGTCATGGTGCTCTTGTTGAAGCTGAAACTGAGGTGTTTTTTAATTCTGAACAACTTTTCCTGAATAATGTGATAGTGATATACTTTTATTCAATTTATTTCCCTTTTTTACATGCAGTATGGAGCGACACCGCTAAAACTTTCGGTTTTGCACTCAATTCGAACTGAAGACTGTTCAATTGTCAAGACATTGCTCGAGAATAATGCTGATTATAATGCGAAAGATGATGTATGGATTTTAATATATATTCTAAAATAAAAAAAAATATATTTATTGCTAAATATCAGTAATTTTAACTTTGAATTCAGGAGGGCATGACTGTTCTAGATCATCTTTCAAAAATCCAAGAAAGTGGAAAGTTGCATGATGTATTTCTCTCTCATCAAGAAGAGCAACGAAAGAAAAAGGTACTTGAAGCATGCAGCAAGGAAAAAGAAACGATGGATGCCCTTGATAAAGAGCTATCAAATATTGTGGGTCTGGATGAACTCAAGACGCAACTTCGGAAATGGGCAAAGAGCTTTCTTGTGGATGAGAGGCGCAAGGCCCTTGGACTGATAGTTGGCACTGAAAGACCTCCTCACATCCCATTTCAAGGATATCCTGGAACAGGTAAAAATCATTGCTGCTTAATTTTATAGATCTTTCCTTGAGGGTACTATTGTTTATTAAAACTTATAGAGTCCATCATTTAAATTGAAACAAATATCCATAGACTCTATAACCAAAATTAAATGGGCAAAGGGCATTCTTTTGGATTGGGTAGTTAAATTTCTATATGATGGATTTAATTATAATCTAACATTTCATTTAATTTGTTTTTAGGCTTAAACTGGATTTGGTCAAATTTTGATTTAGTATGTTTTTGGATTTAATTATTTTGGTGGTAATTGATAATTTTATAGAGTATTGAGGGTCTAAGAGTAATCATTTATAGTTTTTTTTTTTTTGGTTGGATTTAAATCCCAGGAAGGGAGCTACCCCACGGTAGGCCTCCATTGGCGAAACCTTTTCCAAAGATGAAAGTTGGCACCGGAAAACTCCCTCATATGGCATTTCCAGGAAATCCGGGAACAGGTAAAATTGTTGCTTACTTTATCTTTCCTTGAGGGTACCGGTGCATCTAGACTTTTAGATTTGAGGAACTACTGTTTATAAAAACTATTACACTCTCATCCAAATTAAAACAAAATATCATTAGACTCTATAATCCAAATCAAATGGGCAAAGGGCATTCTTTTTAATGGGAGGCATAAGGCCCTTAGACTGAAATTGAGTGGTAGAACTAGGTGAGAAGGGCAAAATTAAAAAAAAAAAAATGATATGTTTTAAATTTTTTCGTAATGATAATTAAAAAAAAAAAATTGTTCAATACAATTTTAATTTTTCTAATATATGGTGAAGCAAATAAAAGAGATGATACTAACATAAGGAAACTTAAAAAAAAAAAATCATTATTTTCTAGTAAATTAAAGAAACTAAGTAGAATAGGATTCATAAATTAATGAAGAATGTGTCCTATATCAAAGCGTTAATTTATGAAGTTTGTATAAATGTTTTTAATTTATAATCTAAAATTTATGTAGTTTATTTTTTGGATTAATTATTATATTGGGCAACTAAATTTGTATATGGTGGACTTAAATAAAATCTAACTTTTCATTTAATTTTTTTATAGGCTTAAATATTGGATTAGGTAAATTTTCATTCAACTTGTTTTTGAGATTAACTATTTCGGAGGTAATTAGTAATTTTATAAAGTATTAAGGGCCTAAGGTAATAGTTGTATTGTTCCTTGTTCATTTCAAATACCAGCGAGGGCAATGCCTCACCCTGGGTTTGCACCTCCGCCATTGCCGAAAGTTGGCACCAGAAGACTTCCTCACATGGCATTTCTAGGAAATCCTGGAACAGGTAAAATTGCTGCTTACTTTAGCTTTCCTTGAGTTAAATCTAACATTCTTTAATGGATTTGCCCTTTCTGTTTGTTTTAAATAGAACTTGTGTACTTTCTTAATGATTGAAAAAAAAAAAAAAGGTTTATGCAAATTAATATTTCTCCTAACATAATATATTGTTTTCTTAAATACCAAATAAATTAAATTTTTCTTTTTTTTCATATTGGATATTAGGTAAGACAATGGTGGCTCGAACCCTTGGAAGAGTACTCCATAGTGCAGGAATTTTGCGTACCCCTATTGTAAAAGAAGTTCAAAGGACAGATTTAGTTGGTGAATATATTGGCCAGACTGGACCAAAGACTAGGGAAAAGGTACACTGCTTTGCTTTTCATATCACATGCTTGATGAATTCCTGGTAATTAATATACAAATGTGGCTAAACTCTTTTATGGTCATTTGATGGATCATGTATCATCTCTTTTCCCTTTTATATTTCAAAATGCATAATATCTTAGAAACATATTTTATGTTGTATGGTTTATTTTAACAAAAAAAAAAAAAAATTCATGCACAGATAAAACAAGCCGAGGGAGGTATTCTTTTTGTGGATGAAGCTTATCGACTAATCCCTTGGGAGAGATGTGGCCGTGACTTCGGGTTAGAAGCCTTAGAAGAGATCATGTCTTGTATGGACAGTGGAAAAGTTTTAGTCATATTTGCTGGCTACAATGAACCAATGCAACGTGTAATATCTTCTAATGAAGGTTTCAGCAGAAGGGTTACTAACATTTTTAAGTTTAAAGATTTGAGCTGTGAAGAATTAGCTAATCTTCTCCATATCAAGATGAGTAATCAAGCGGAGGATAACTTGTTATATGGGTTCAAATTACATTCTTCTTGTAGTGAAAATGCCATTGCGGAGCTAATAGAGAAAGAGACAACAAAAGTGCAACGTATGAAAATGAATGGAGGTTTAGTGGATATAATGCTAAATAATGGCAAGGAGAATTTGGATTTTAGGATTACTGATGATTGTGTAGAGAGTGATGAATTGCTTACCATCAAATTAGAGGATTTTGAAGCAGCTTTGAGATTTTTACCCAAATAGCATCACTCTTAGTGTTTGAGTGTGACGTATAAGTCTTCTGGGTTTGTGCGTGTTTGAGTATTAAGTTAGCTTGTTTATCAGTTGAACTTTTCATTTGTATTTGCAATATAACTATTTTAAGTATTTGGGATAATACAATCTCTCTTTGTTTGTCATTTCTATCTTTATTACTTAGTATTGTTTTACTTTTTCTTTAACTATTTTATTAGTTAGTAGGTCTTCAAGCAAGAAGACATCCTTGTTCTGGAGTTAACCATGGAAGTTAATAAAGATCCAGTCATTGTGATTAGTGGGAGAATGAATGTCTTATGATCTGAAAAGAACAGAAATTTGTTTACAAATTGAGCCAATCTGTTTACAAATTGAGCCAATCGCTATTGTTAAATGATTGTTTGTAGATAATAATAATAAAAAAAAAATATTAATCTATTTTTTAAATCCCTTTGAATATAAAATTAGAACTTAAAACTCATTTTGAATTTCTATTTTTATTTTCATATATAATGAAACTCAACATTTATTAGAATAAAAAAAAAAAGTGGTATTATTTGAGCCCTCCAAAACCTTTCAAATGATTGAATCTTAATTAAATTTATTCTTATATCCATTTTAATTTTTGAAAAAAAATTAAAACTAAAATATAGAAAGAGTTTAAGTGGAAGTTTAAATAACACTGTTCAACGGAAAGTTAAAATTGGTATATCAAATAATGAGAGCCCATTAACCCATTAGTTATTGAAGTTGGTCCATCAGACAAAAAGAGTCCATTGGCCCATTAGCTTAAACCCGTTTGAGACCATCATTGGAGAGAAAGAAAGAGAAAAGAGAGAGAAAGGAAAGACATTCCATCCATGTTTTAAAACCCAACCTAAGGTGAAACTTGACAAAGTGGTTGGGTCTTGGGTCAATCGGTTTAACTAATTTGACCAGTAGGTCAAATCAGTGTCCAAAGTTTGAAATCTAACAAAAATACCCCTAAAAATTCTGTAAGTCCATACAGGTTTAAAATCTTGCAATAATGCCCCAAACACCACCATCGGCATTGGCAAATAGAGCCTATTTTTGGTAATGACAACACTCCCCATCACCACAAAAACACTCCCCTCACCTCCTTACCAGAACTCATCTCACCGTTCCCCCGTTCGCCCCCCCAATCGTCGATAACAATGGGCTTCTTCTAGCGACATAATTATGCGATTTCTAGTCGATTCACTCATCGAAAATCATCGCCATTACCACCATTGCACTCACTGTCCATTCCTCTTCAAAAACCCTAACATTCTAGCTTTCAATTATTCGTGGATTGATGTCCTAATTTTTAGGGTTTTTAATTAGTAGGAAAATTTGTAACCCGACTTGGTGAAGGCTAGGTTTTAAAACACTAATTGGATCTTCCAGGAAAAAAACAAGAGTTGAAATGTGGAAAATCTAATGCAAATATTGGGTGATAGTGAAAAGTCAAATTCAATTTTAGGGTTCATTAGACCTTGGGGTTTTATTGAATACAATTCGCTCTCTGAGTTTTTCTAAATATTACAATTTTTCCCCATACCAATATTAGGGATAATAATAATTTCGTATCTAAAGTTTGAGTTAAGTATTTTCTGTCTTATAGAATTTTTTAGTAATGTTTTGGTCTTTGTTAGTAACAATTTATTCGTTGTCATTAGCAAGCCTTACCTTCGCTACCAAAATATTACTAAAAATTGCTATACGACTGAAGTGTTACTTTACCCAAACCTTCATGGCCCTCCCCTCTAGTAGTGGGAGATGCAACGAAACGGCAAGGAAATAGGGCGGAGGCAGTGCTCTATTTCTTTACATTCTTGATTTTGAGAAAAAGCCCAAGTGAAGGCCCAGAATGTAAAACCCATTTCACTATCATTGCATTTGCATTCAATCAATTATTGATTTAGTTTGTTGTTTTGATTGATCTTTTTTTTTGTTTTAAAAAAAAATCTCAATTTTTTAGTATCTAATTTAACTCAATCCGACCCATTTTTTCAAACCCACATAGATAGATCAATGAATGAATTTGTGTGAATAGTTTGAGTAAAAGATTTAAGTTGCTCTCACCTAACCCTTATGATTTAGAGTTTTTAAAATTTTAGGAATTCAGGTAGAAGTAATTATTTAATCAGTGTCTCAATCACATCCAATGTTCACTGGCCATTTTTCCGGGGAAAAAAAGATGAAAGTAGAAAAGGCAAGTCATCTTCTAGGAAAGAAGATCAAGTTGAAATGTTTAGAGATTAATAGAAAAACTCAATTGTATGGTTTTCATTCATTAAGATGAACTTTATTCAAATTTCTCCATCTCTTTTGATTGCATTCCTACCGACTATTCTTCATTAGAAAAGAAAATAAATTCAGATTCTTTCATACGAAATGTGATTGAAATTTTTTCTTATAGAGCAAAATTACCGTTAGGAATGAAGATCCGGATTTAAAAAAAGTAGGACTACATCAACAATTTTCGATTTTTTGAGGGGCAATATAGAAGGGTATTTTAGGAATTTTACAAATCAGGCAAATTTTCTTGGATAGTCTTGGGGAGGTCACTGTTTTAATTTGAAAACTTTTGGGTGTAAGGGGAGGGTGTATTATTTGATCATTATTTGTTACCTCAAAATTATGCGTAAAAAATGTGAACCCTCATTGAGGAATTTCTTGTGTGTGAATTAATGAATCCGTGTAACAGAATCACACCAAATGCGAATCGTTTATCCGTTGCTTATTGGGGATGCAATTTTAAGTCAAGTCAAAAAAGAAACAAGCCAAGGCATTTTCTGGGAAAAAAGATAAAGTAGAAAACTAGAAATGCTTTAAAATTTGACGGAAAGACTCAATTATGATAAATAGGTTTATAGATTTATTTTAGGATGGCTTTCTTAACATGTAAACACAAATTAAACCCCTTTTTTAAAGTTGGTAAGAGAATGATCTAATTGCTTAAATCAATTAGTTTCATGGTGGAGACATAAAGCCTAATCCTATTATCACACAATTCAAGTTCCGAAATACAAAATTTAGAAGAGAACTTTTTGAGATTAGTGTAAATCTTGTCTCCCAACTAAAATTTTACACTATTATAAATGGATAGAGGTTAAATGTATAGTTCATTAATTCTCCTCATAATAACCTGACCAACAAGAAAGGATTCTATTGAATGATTGAACAAAGCTAGAGACATGCCAAAATGTTCTTAAAAGAAATTGAATCAAGTTTTATAAAATGATAGACTTAAGGACAAAAGGAGAATGAGGGAGCTAGTTTGTTATTTATTTATTTATTTTTTATAATCTAGAAACCCCTTGAACTTTTTTTTGGCAAACCATTTTGGAACTAGAACCTCTGTTGAATGCTACAATTTTTGAAAAATGGAAAACAATGGTCTTTGGCTATGTGGGTGCCGATATTTGAAAAAAATAGAAACAATGCTCGTTAGTCATGTGTAGCTGCCTATGAGAAGAGTCGAATTTCTAAGTACTTTGGGAACAAACCACCGGTTTGACTTATGTGACTGTACTTGTGAATGATTGAGGGAGCGGCACACACTTTTCCTTTATTTTTCTGGAAGATAAAAGCAATTAACTTGGAAAATAATGTAAAGCAAGATCATTTTAAGAAGAAAAAAAATTACTTAATCAACCAAAATGGGGGTGAATAAAATTTACCATTTATTTAAAAAGTAATGCTACAGTTATCGAAGGATATACACCGAATTCGTACACTGAATGACATGACACAATCCCGACTGTTGATTCATTATAAGTTAATATTAACTGACGATCAAGATTTTGTTACGTCATTCGGTGCACGAATTTGGTATGTATTTTTGGTAACTCTTGTTGAATTGTGAAAGTCAAAAGGAAAATGCTTTAAGAATACGCTGCCGTATGGCTGTTCTTCAATTAAAGTCCAATACGCTGCCGTTTTATGTTTTCCTCTTACTAAGTGTGGTTTTAGCAAAGAAAACAAAAGAGTAAAGCTGCTTTGTATATCAATGTAATTTGTTTCAACATTTCAGTTAGTTAATGAGAAGAATGATTCAATTTTCAGCTCACTAAAATCCTCTGTCACACGATATTTCTCTTTTCTTAACTGCTTTGTTTTTCTTATATGGTATCAGAGCTACTGACTTGCGTCAATGGCGAATTCCTCCAGCTCTCTCAACGATTCTGACGAAATGTTGAAGCAATCTTCTAATCGCTTGCTTGGCCGGCTTGTTAGCTTACAAGTCATAAATCCGAAGCTTACTCAGAACAATTATCGTTTTTGGAGCTCTCAAGTTCTGTCTACTGTTGGTTCACACGAACTCGAAGAACATCTTCTCGGTAGAGTTTCCTGTCCTTCACCTTTGTTAATTTCTGATTCTACTATTGAACAAGAGTTAGGTCAAGTAGGTAATACCATAAGAGCGAGTAGTGTTTCGATTGATGAAAAATTGAATCCTGCCTACATAATGTGGAAGAGAACTGACAAGTTCCTAGTGAGTTGGCTCTTAGCGTCAATCTCAGAAAGTATGTTTGGATTTGTGTTGAAATGTAGAAACTCTACTGAGATATGGTTTGCCCTAGAAAATGAATTCATTACTAATTCTAAAGCTAGAGCTTTACACCTCAAAAACCTACTTCAGACAACACAGAAAGGCAATCTAAGTGTAGGTGACTATGTTAAGAAGATGAAGGAGATAGCAGAAAGTTTGTCTGCGAGTGGTTTAATAATAGCTGATGAGGATATTTTACAATATGTCCTGGATGGACTTGGTCCTGAATTTGATGCAGTAGTTGTAAACCTCACTTCCAGGATTGAGTCAAAATTTGACTCAGTTACACTTCAGGAAGCCCAATTTTTACTTCAAAAGTATGAAATTCGACTAGAAAAATTCAATTCAATCGACTTGTATAACTGTTCAGCTCACCTTGCCTCAACTAGTAATCCTAACAACAACACTAGTATCCCTTCAAAAGCTGATACTACAAATCACCAACCTGATAAAGTTCCTGTTCACAGTGGTATACCCTCTCTAATATCTCTAGGTAATCCCAATTATCCCCAACTTCCTGTTATCCCTACATCCCACCCTCAAATCTACAATCCTCATGTGTATAACAATCGGCCTTTTGGAAGTGGAGGAACATTTTATGGCCGAGGAAGGGGCAGAGGTGTTGGAAGAGGAAGACTCATTTGCCAATTGTGTAATAAAGCAGGACACTCAGCGGGCCAATGCTATCACAGATACAATTCTGCTTATACAGGCATGGTGCAATCTCCAGTTGGAAATGTGTCACAGCAGCCTATCTCTTATTATGAGGAACTACCCTATCAGTCACATAATGCACATCCTTATGGTTCTTCCTTTAACACTGCTGGTTCTCAAATTGGTGCTCCTAGTTCACAATTTGGTTCTACAGGAACTGTTCATCAGCAACTGGATGGTCCTTCACAAACCTCACAGTTTGGTATGCAAGGTTCTGGCCCTATGAGTAATGCTGCTTTTGGAGTTCCTAGTCAACAGTTTCATAGTCAGAATCAGGCTCACTTTGCATCTGTTGGCTCTCAAGGTTTTATTGGTACAGCTCCTGTTGTATCTGCTTCCAATCATCACTACAACACCTCTTTACAACATTCTTTACCATCAAACCAACAAACAGCACTTGCTACATCCTTAACCCCAACTGATCCAGTGTGGTATATGGACTCCGGAGCTACGGATCATGTCACTGCAGACCTACATCATCTGACTACCAGTAAGAACTACAATGGAGGTGATCAACTTCAGGTTGGCAATGGTGAGTGTCTACAAATATCCCATACTGGTCATACTTTTCTGCCTAGCAATTTACATACTAAATGTTTGCATCTTAAAAACATCTTGTGTGTTCCCAAAATCACAAAAAATCTACTTAGCATTTCTAAATTCACCAAAGATAACAATGTTATAGTGGAATTTGATGCTCACTGTTGTGTTGTCAAGGACAAATCCACCGGAGCAATACTACTGCAAGGGGATCTTAAGGGTGGCCTGTACCAACTAAATGCCTTCTCCATCCTGCCTTCCATCATACCTCACATGTCCTCAACTAGTCAACATAGTACACAACCCTTTCAACTTGCCTGTGTCAATACTGTTAATCATTCTGAATCCAATTCTTGTAATACAGCAGGTTGTTCTAGTAGTAGTCTGTCTAATGTCAACCCTACAGTGTCTGATATTAGTGCTGATGTTACTGTTAGTTCAGATGCTTTTGTTAATTCTTGTATCAGTAACTACACTTCAGTTGTTGATAATAAATGTGCTGACAATAACATAATTGGTGATAACATCTCAAAATGTCTTGCTTCTTGCATTGATAATAAACCTGGTTTTGTTTCTGATTTGAGTAACATTCATACTTGCACTGAAGACTCTGTGTCTGATCTGAGTACCACTGATATTTGTACTGAAAATACTGTTTCTGATTTGAGTAACACCAATACTAGTACTGAAACTGTCTTTTCTGCTCCTGATATGCATGTCTCTGATTCTAATATGCATTGTTTAACTACAAAATTGCATAACACTGATAGTATGGTTTGGCACAAACGTTTGGGGCATCCACACTCCAAAGTGCAACATCAAATTTTAACCACTTTACAACATAAATTTCCTTTAAAACTGAACACTTCTCTGAACTCTAACTTCACATTCTGTGATGCATGCCAATTAGGCAAGCTACATCAAAACAATTTCCCAATTTCTCAGTCACATGCCACTTCTCCCTTGGAATTAATTCACAGTGATGTTTGGGGTCCTGCCCCTTGTCCTTCTATTGAAGGATTTAAATACTATGTTCAATTCTTAGATGATTATAGCCGTTTTACATGGTTGTTTCCTCTTAAAACCAAGGCTGAAGTACGGTCTATATTTATTAAGTTTCATCACCTTGCTGAAAGGCAATTTGGATGCAAGATTAAGTACTTGCAATCTGATCAAGGTGGTGAATACAAAGCCCTTCTCCCATACTTAGTTGAGCAAGGAATTCAGGTTAGGTATTCTTGTTCTTATGTACATCAACAAAATGGTAGGAGTGAGAGAAAACATAGGCACATTGTAGAATCCGGACTTACCTTGCTTGCTCATGCTTCTATGCCTTTGTCATATTGGTGGCTTGCTTTTGAAACAGCCGTTTATCTAATTAATAGAATGCCTACTGCTGTACTCCATAACATCTCTCCTTATCAAACTTTATTTCATCAAGTTCCTGTTTATGAAAACTTAAGAGTATTTGGTTGTTCTTGTTTTCCTTATCTTAGGAGTTTTAACAAACACAAATTTGATTTCCATTCAACAAAGTGTACTTTTGTAGGATATAGCTTAATACATAAAGGGTACAAGTGCTTAAAACCTGATGGACAACTTGTAATCACCCCTAATGTTCAATTTAATGAGTCTGAATTTCCTTTTGCCACCAGTGGTTCAGCCTTTCCTTCTCAATCTCAATCTTCTTCTACTTCACCTCAACCGTGTGTCCTTGACACTCTTAGCCATACTTCTGTTTTGACATTTCCTTTTGGGTTTACACAACCTAATGCTACTAAATCTTCAACTCAACCTAACACTTCCACTCAATCAGCTGCCACTAAATCTTTATTTCAACCACCTGCCACTAACACTTCAGCTCAACCTACCATCATTAACTCCTTTGCTGCCCCTAATTCCCCTATAGTGTCTTGCTCCCTGGACAACTCCAGTTTTGACAATGCAACAGTTGGTAAGAATCCTTATAATTTTGTTAATTCTCATACCGATTCTCGTAATAATTACTCTACTAATTCCAGTGATCAAAACACTTCAAACAATACTTTTACATCTTCTTCTCCACACACACTTACACCAATTATGTCACATACATCTCCAGAGCTAACCAATTACTCACCAAATGACACATCAAACCCTTCTCAATCACCTACTATCTCATCACCTGTTGTAGCTCCAATCCACCTGTCCACTTGTTGTTGATCTTACCTCCTCTCGGCCCTTCGGTAGTTCACCTGATTCGGTCTTATCGAACATGTAGTCCACCTCTCCACACTGTTTCAGACCAGCTTAACACTCATCCTATGGTCACAAGAGCTAAGTCATCTGCTCGATACAATCTGATCCATCGACCAAGATAGCATGCACATAGCATACCTTATTGATGGGTGTGCGAAATTGTTGAGGCAGAACCAATGTCAGTATCTGCAGCACTTAGTAGTGATAATTGGAAGGCAGCAATGAAATGTGAATATGATGCCCTTGTTCTTAACAAAACCTGGACTCTTGTTCCACCATCACCTGATATGAATGTAGTTGGGAATAAATGGGTTTTTCGAGTCAAATATAATGCGATGGCTCTCTGAAGTATAAGGCAAGGTTGGTTGCTAAGGGATTCCAACAAACCCCTGGACTGGATTATTTTGAAACTTTCACTCCAGTAATTAAACCCTCCACCATTAGGATTATCTTGACACTTGCAGTCACAAAAGGGTGGGATGTGCAGCAAATTGATGTCAACAATGCATTTCTGAATGGAGTATTAAGCAAAGCCCGTGCATATGAAGCAACCTCCTCGGATTTGAGGACCATCCTTTCCACGTCTTGTTTGCAAACTCAATAAGGCACTTTATGGCCTTAAGCAAGCCCCAAGAGCCTGGTTTGATAAATTGAAAACAGCTCTTCAGCTAAAAGGTTTCACAAATTCAGTTTCAGATTCAAGCTTATTTAGTCTCCAATAGAATTCAGGGTCTACTTATATCCTGGTGTATGTCGATGATATATTGATTACTGGTTCAGATGGAGAGTTTATTAGAAATCTGATGAGAAATCTTAATGATGATTTTGCTCTAAAAACCCTTGGGTCACTTAAGTATTTTCTTGGGCTGGAAGCAACAAGAACACAGGCTGGACTTCATCTCAAACAGTCCAAGTATGTTTCAGATCTTCTTATCAAAACCAAAATGATGGAAGCACATTCTTGTCCTACACCCATGACTGTTGGTGTTAAATTGAGCTCTAATGACAGTGAACTATTCCCAAATCCCAGCCTATATAGAAGCACTATAGGAGCACTCCAATATTTAACACTTACTAGACCTGACATCAGCTTTACTGTGAACAAGTTGAGTCAGTTTTTACAAGCTCCTACTGAACTTCAATGGCAAGCTTGCAAAAGGGTTTTAAGGTACATCAAAGGAACTATAGACTATGGACATTATTCAAACCGAAACAAATGCTTGCATATAGAATGTTATGCGATGCTGATTGGGGTGGAAATCTTGAGGATAGAAGGTCCACCAGTGGATATTGTGTCTACCTAGGCCCAAACTTAATACAATGGAGCTCTAGGAAACAAAAGGTTGTAGCACTCTCTTCCACCGAAGCTGAATATAGGGCTTTAGTTCATACAGCAACAGAAGTAGCCTGGTTGGAGAGTATGTTTCATGAACTAGGGCTGAATTTTCACACTATTCCAGTCATTTGGTGTGACAATGTTAGTCTGGAGCGCTTGCATCCAATCCTGTGTTTCATGCCAGAACCAAACATATTGAGATTGATGCTCACTATATTAGAGAGCAAGTATTAGCAAAAAAGGTAGCAATTCAGTATGTCCCATCCAAGTTACAAATAGCTGATGTTCTTACTAAAGCATTATCAGTCGCGCATTTTACTGAACTAAGAGCAAAACTGAATGTAACTCATTCTGGTGAAAACTGTATTGGATGATTACTGAGATGAACTGTTCTGTTGAGTGTGTGTTGCTGAATTTTGATATTGTGCAGAATTGCCTTGTTGTGTATGTTGCTGAGTTGTGGTGCAGAACTACTTTGTTGTGTGTTGCTAAGTTGTGAAATCATGCAGGAGCTACTATATCAGTAGTTAATATGGGTTGAAAATTCATTACTGCATTGTGGTCTGTTGTGGAAGAATTCAGAAGATGTTATGTTGATAGTTAGTCTGAATGCTCAAGATGTTTATGATTATGGTTGGCAGTTGGTATAAATGGAGAGGCTACTGTGTTGATAGTTGGACTGAATGCAAAAGTCCTTAAAAGGTTACTGAATTGTTAGTAGAGTTGTTTGCAGTTCAGAAATTAGTCATCAGTTTCTTGAAGAAAGTGTGAAAGTCTACAGTTGTATATTGCAATTGTGAACTTCTGCAGTAGTATATTGTAAAAGTTTGCAGAGTGTTATGAAAAATGATGCAGTAGCATGTTGAATTGTGAAAGTCTGCAGAAGAAAGTGTGAAAGTCTGCAGGAGTATAGTGTGAAAGGTTGCAGAGTGTCAATTTGCTTAAGGAATATTGGAGAAATAGAAACAGCAGCTGTTGTGAAAATATTGCAGAAGCAGAGCTACCTTGATACAGAAAACCTTCCGTGGTTCTGATGTGGTCTGGTTTGAGGGGGAATGTTGAATTGTGAAAGTCAAAAGGAAAGAAGAAAGTGTGAAAGTCTGCAGGAGTATAGTGTGAAAGGTTGCAGAGTGTCAATTTGCTTAAGGAATATTGGAGAAATAGAAACAAGAATTTGTTGAGAAAATATTGCGAGAGCTACCTTGATCTGAAAACCTTCCGTGGTTACGTGTAGTGCGGTTTGAGGGGGAATGTTGAATTGTGAAAGTCAAAAGGAAAATGCTTTAAGAATACGCTGCCGTATGGCTGTTCTTCAATTAAAGTCCAATACGTTGCCGTTTTATATTTTCCTCTTACTAAGTGTGGTTTTAGCAAAGAAAACAAAAGAGTAAAGCTGCTTTGTATATCAATGTAATTTGTTTCAACATTTCAGTTAGTTAATGAGAAGAATGATTCAATTTTCAGCTCACT
>CM047901.1:3397566-3418787 GCA_026229545.1 Pistacia atlantica
TCAGCTCACTAAAATCCTCTGTCACACGATATTTCTCTTTTCTTAACTGCTTTGTTTTTCTTATAACTCTATCATTTTCCTTAGTTAAATAGACTTCACTTCACTAATGATCACTTTCTAATTTGATGACCAAAATATTATTTTATAGACCAAATAAAGTTTTTTTAATGGATTATATTGTGGTAATTTAAATATTTGGCTTAAATTTTAACACAAGTTTAGTTATCAACTCAATGCAATATAATGATTTAGAAAGTGATGAGATGACACAAGAAATAATTTATATCAACTTCTCTCTCAAGTTCATCGAATTGCCGAGAATCTATGACCAATAATTAGTTTTACAAATTTAAGTCAAATATTTAAATTACTATATTGTGAACGAAATAGAGGCAGCAGCAGGAACAAAATATAACAGTAAAACAAATCACATAGTAAATAAAGAAAATAACACGCACGATTTACCATGGTTCAACCAATGTGGGCTACGTCCAGCTGCATCAATATTATTGCAATATACCTCACCTCTCTCGTTTACAATGAATAAATTGCCCTATGATTTGCTATCATACTCATAACAAGAGAAAAGTATGTTTACATACTAGATTTAAGAGACTAAACCTAGTTTTACAAGAATTCTTATTCCTAAGTCCAATCCAATAAGAAATTAATAACTTAAAAGAAATCATACAACGGTTATATATGGAAAAGCCCAAAATCACCTATGGGCTTGGGGGTGTTGCCCCCACAACCGCCCACTAATCGGGCAGTAGGGACCACCGAATGCGTTTGCGTAACCCATCAATGCTGAAGTAGTCAACAACTCCAACATATTGGTTATGTTTAAGAGCAACATTTTTTCTTTATTCAAATTAAGCCACAATTTTAAACACTACATTAAAAACAATTTGGATTATCAGATTTAATACAATTTGTATCATTAGTATTTTTAATAAAGAGTAAAACTGACCCTGAGGCTTAATTAAACAATAAAAAAAATCTCCCTATCATTAGTGTAGCGTTTATAAACTAAAGAATATTTACTTAACAAAAATCATTCTACTATTATTTTCCTGATGTTTTTGCCTTAATTTTTTTTTTGGGATAAATCCGATAATTGAATTGAAAAGAATGAAAGCAACAACCTAGGGGAGGTGAATCCCGGCAAACTAAAATGATTTTATATGTATGCATAGTTGGTTTGTTTTCTCTTTTGAATGGTTATCACCACTTAATCTTACAAACTGCTAATTGTTGTTAAAACTCTCGAATAGTTGGACTTATTTATCAAGATTGCATTCAAGATTATCACTAACATTATTTTTAATAATATTTGATTGATTTTTTTTGAAAGGTTTGTTTGGTACAAAATTTTATGGATGAATGATTAAAGAAAGCATAAATTATAGTTTGGAACATAAAGCAAAGGACATACCAAAGTGTTCTTCAAAGAAATTGTATCAATTTTTTTTAATAAGGTGGTGAATAGAAAGAAAGACTTTAGGGCAAAAGGAGACAGAGGATTGCTGCTTTTAAGTATAAGGATTATTATTTACCCATGTGCTTAAGGTCGGCAGCTGACCCACACAGAAAGTAAGGGGGCATAAGCAACCGGCCCGGCCCCGCCCTGCCACCCCCTCTTTCTCCAAGTTGCAACAAAAAAGTAAAATAAAACCTTCGTCTTCTTACCTCCTTACATTGTGCCTCCATAGTGAAATTAATTCTCTTACTATTTTTTGTATTTCACCTTTTAATAATATCATATATTCTTAAGTTTTAATTAATTAATTATATATTATTTATTAATTTCTCTTTTATTTAGTCATTTTATTTAAAATAAAATCATAATTGGAATAAATTATGTCTTACTTACTTTACTTAGAACTAATTATTGATATCTCAAAGTTACCAAAAAAAAAGTCCATACTTTTTTAGTATAAAATTTTTAATACGATATTTTTATAGTATTGATAAAACAAACAATTTTTATATATAATATTAATTAAATACTAAAATTTATATGGTGCCCCTTTCACATAAAGTTCTAGGCCTGCCTTTTCTAAGGGAGTGCATCCCTCCTATTGATGAACACAAAATTCATTGCACAGAGATCCGAGAAATGTTTGAGAACAACTTAATATTTCTGTGGTGGTACTATCCAATCAAACAGTGGCGGATCCAGAAATTTTTGTAAGGGTGGGTTAAAATAAAAATTAATTATACATTAATATTTTTGTTAAAGTGGGCCAAAATCTAAAAATTATACATATTAGTATTTAAAAAAAAAAAAAAAAAACTTAAGGGTGGGCCAAATTAAGGCTGGATTTGCCCTGCAATCAAATATAGCCACGTGTGTTTTAAGAAGTCTAATTTGTTTAAACTTAAATTACTATTCTCTCTTTAATTAGTTAAACAAAATATATTATTACCATCTCCACCGCCAATCACCTGTCTTATGATTTTATAATATATTTTGTTTAATTAGTTAAACAAAATATATTATTTGTCCTTCACTTTCTTTTTTAATATATTTAACCACTAGTTTGTTTATTTGTTGAAAGTTATTGCTATATAATCACCTATCTTATGATTCTGATTCAAGTGGCTGGTGGTCATGAAATTGCATGGTCATCGTTTTCTATTTCAATTTTTTTAGTATTTGTATTCTAATTTGTTGAATATTACTATAAAGAGTACTACTGTATAATCAAATTTTATGTCATGACTTTATTTTGAAAGTGATGACAAGAGCAACATTTGTGGTGAGCGATGTGCTTCAAAAGGGGAGTGCAAGAGGCGCACAAATTGGTCGGGAGTTGGACCTATTAAGAACTCAATATGAATTAAAAACCAATTTACATGATAGAACTCATTGCAGTATAACAAGTTTTTTGAACCAACTAAAGAAGAGTTGGCTTAGTTAAAATCTGTTACTGATTGCTAGTGTGTAAAGTCATTAATAGTTCTGTTAATTTTACATTACAATAGCAAAAGTGGGCTTTAGAAGCTGTTAGCTTAGCTTACTCACTAAGCTTGCTTACAACCTGTTTGTATAAAAGTGAAATCATTTGGAATTAATTCAATAAAGTAATGAATGAATCTCGCACATACGATAGGAGATGAATTGTATGGACATCTTCCAGGAAAAAGAGATGAGCTTGTGCATCAACGCTTTAATTTATTTGGAATTAAAATGTTTAAATATAAATCAAGAGAGTTATCCCCAATTCCAAACATTGTTCCAATATCATTTAGTTTGTTATTTTATAACTCCAACCTTGATACACTATATCTACTCAATAATAAAACCCTAAAATCTATGAAATCCTCTTTAATTCCTTCCTTGTCCTTATCATTCTCAAACACATGTAGGGGTAGTCTCAAGTGTGAAAGAGAGAAAGTTAATTAAATCTTAACTGAAGTTAAAGTTAAGTTTGTTCATAGATTTGCACACGCTTAATCAAGGAATGAGAACAAATGTATGAACTCTCTAAGAAATTACATGGGAAAACTCGTTGTCAAGCTCAAAAGGCCAACAAAGGTACATGAAATTATAAAGAAGAAACCAATTAAAGATGGTCTTTTAATAGTTGTGTGAAAGAAACAACTCAGCTTAAAGTAGGATTGGTTGGGAAGTTTAATTTCGCTATATCTGAATAAAAATGACTATAAAGTGAGTCCAATCATGTACTGTTTAATAAAATAGGAAAAGCCGAGGCAACTTGCGGGAAAAAACAATGAAAGTAGAAATAAAGGATAATAATTATCACACGGTTCCGTTGATCACAAGCGTGGCATAAATAAAATCGTTGGAGAGCGTGAAAAGTAAAGTAATCGGAAGTTGTGAAACCTCAAAGAATGTTTAATTATTATATTTTGATATAATATTTAAAAATTTATTATAACAAAAAAATTAAAATAATACTAAAAAGGCATAATGCAAAGGATTTGTCAAAATTGGAGCTTATATAAAATTAATCAGGGTATATATATATATATATATATTACCAAAGAAAACAATAATTGATTAAAATGTTTTAGTATTTAGATAAAAATAAAATATTTTAGCTTTTTATTTATATCTTCTAAACAGGTATAAGTTAAAAAAAAAAAAACCTAAAGGATTTTAATCTATTAAAATGAATTACATGAAGATTTAAGAAACCCATTCATGGGTAGCCTAGTGGTTAGGCGAATCAAGAGGACTGTGCATAGCTAACTTATAGTCCTAAGTTCAATTCTTTGCTATGGTTAGTATCTTTGTTCATGATTTACCTAAAGGGTCACGACGGGGGGTTGCTATGAAATAACTCCTCATGAGAATTAATTAAGGTGTACATAAACTAATCCGAATACTTCCGTTACAAAAAATAAAAAAAGATTTAAGAACAAAAAATAAACAAACCCTATGTTTGAGAGTCGTGGTAAAATTATTATAATTATAAGCAGAGGAGAAAAATTTAGAATACAAGATGGTACCACATCAAATAAAAATAAATAAAATCACTTAATCATCTTTTGCCGCATCAATTTGAATGAGAAAGTTTGTAAATTCAATATTATTCATTTTTCTAATATTTTTTTAAAACTATTTTATGTTTGATGAAATGGATAGTATTATTAAAATTTATACTTACATGGCATAAATATGCATTGGCTTAAAATATATATCAACTCATTTCGAAAATATATAAGAAAATTGTAGTTAATTTCTATATCAAGTGGACCCTGAGGCAAGCTATGGAATAGACAATGTTCAAGACGGCCCTTTCGCAGAATGTGATATACATACCTTGACATACAAGCGCTCCTTTTCTGAAAGGGAAGAGAAAGCTGCATCATTTGGATTCAATCTTTCCTTGACATACGACAGAAAATTATCCCGAAAGCTCAGGAACCTTCATTGAAGACTCATTCCATGCTGACGTTTTTCATGTTACGCAATAAAATTAAGCAAAATAAATGAGCACATCAGATGCTTATAAAAAGGGAACGAAACTTCATTTCATTAAGTAAACATTCCAAATCTCTCTTTGTTCTTGCTTTGTTTTATTTTGTTCTTTTTTATCTCCTTAATTAATCATCAACAAAGACCACAAATAGACATGGAGAATGGTCATGTTAAACAATCATCAGGATCTGAGAAACGTATAACCGTTCATGATTGTGCTCAGTCGGGGGATATTGATCGGTTTCAGATGCTACTTCAGGATAATCCATCTCTTCTCAAAGAAAGAAATGCATTTGTAAGATTAATTTTTTTTTTTTTCTTTTAGGGAATGAATACATATCCTTTTTGAAAGAATTAGTTTTCTAAGCTGGTTCTTTAGAGGGTTTTGGACAAATTAAGAAGGGAACAATAATTAAGTTGCTTTGCAAATTAATTAATTTAAAGTAGAATTAAGCTGACTGTGTTTATCTTCCAATTTATGTATTCATTTTTGTTGAAATACAGATGTCGGAGACACCCCTTCATGTTTCTGCGAGTAACAAGAAGACAGAAATAGTGAAATTTCTGCTTGAATGGAAAGGAGATGATAAAGTTGACTTGGAAGCGAAAAATATGGTACGTGTTCTTTATAAATTTTCCAGAGAGAAATCTAAGCAATATAAAGCGAAAAAATATGCTAATAAAAATATGATTGCTTAATTAGAAAAAAGGAAAAAACATCTGTTACATATATTGGATTTTTTGATCTGTTGAGTTTTGCAGTATGGAGAAACTCCATTGCACGTAGCAGCCAAGAATGGGTGCAATGAAGCTGCACGATTACTTCTTGCTCATGGTGCCCTTGTTGAAGCCAAATCTAAGGTGCTTTCTAATTGTACTACCTTATTCCCCATTGAGTAGTACTTTTTTTTTCCTGTAAAATGTGATAGTGATATTAATTTTATTCAATTTTTTCCCCATTTTTACATGCAGTATGGAGTGACACCACTGATGCTTTCTGTTTTTCACTCAAGTCGAACTGAAGACTGTTCAATTGTCGAGACATTGCTCGAGAACAATGCTGATTGTGATGCTACAGATGATGTATGTATTTTGTATTCTAAAATATAAATGTATTTCTTGCTAAATAGCAGTAATTTAAGTAACTTTGAATGCAGGAGGGCATTAATCCTGTAGATCATCTTTCAAAAATCCAAGAAAGTGGGAAGTTGCATGATTTATTACACTCTCACCAAGAAGAGCAACGAAAGAAAAGGTTACTTGAAGCATGCAGCAAGCAAAAAGAAAGGATGGATGCCCTCGAAAAAGAGCTATCAAATATTGTGGGTCTGGATGAACTCAAGAAGCAGCTTCGGAAATGGGCAAAGGGCATTGTTTTGGATGAGAGGCGCAAGGCCGTTGGACTGAAAATCGGCACTGCTGGAAGACTTCCTCACATGGCATTTCTGGGAAATCCTGGAACAGGTAAAATCGCTGCTTACTTTATCAGTTTCAATTGCTGCTAGAATATTTTGTTTACTCAAATATCAAACTGAATAAATTTTTCATATTGGATAGGTAAGACTATGGTTGCTCGAATCCTTGGAAGACTACTGCATACTGTAGGAATTTTGCAAACTGACAATGTAAAAGAAGTTCAACGGACAGATTTAGTTGGTCAATATATTGGTCATACTGGATATCAGACTAGGAAGAAGGTACACTACTCTGCTATCCATATCATATGGTCGACATTGCAAGAAATTTATAATGAATATAATTTGATGGACTTATATCCTCTCTTTTCCTTTTATATTTCAAAATGCATAATATCTTACAAACATATATTGGATTGGATGGTTTACTTTAACAAAAAAAAAAAAAAATATATATATATATATATATATAATGATAATTTCATGCACAGATCAAAGAAGCTGAGGGAGGTATTCTTTTTGTGGATGAAGCATATCGACTAATGCCCGAGGAGAGAAGTGGTCGTGACTTTGGGTTAGAAGCCTTAGAAGAGATCATGTCTTGTATGGACGATGGAAAAGTTTTAGTCATATTTGCTGGCTACAATGAAGCAATGCAACGTGTAATATCTTCTAATGAAGGTTTCAGCAGAAGGGTTACTAACATTTTTAATTTTAATGATCTGAGCTGTGAAGAATTAGCTAACGTTCTCCATATCAAGATGAAAAATCAAGCGAAGGATAGCGTGTTACATGGGTTTAAATTGCATTCTTCTTGTACTATAGATGCCATTGCAGAGTTAATAAAGACAGAAACAATAAAAACGCAACGTATGAAAATGAATGGAGGTTTAGTGGATATAATGTTAAATAATGCAAAGGGGAATCTTGATCTTAGGCTTAGTGATGATTGTGCAGACAGGGATGAATTGCTTACCATCACATTAGAGGATTTTCAAGCAGCTATGGAGTTTTTACCTGATTGTCCGGCATAAAACAATTTATTTTACAAAAAGAATTACTTCTAGCTTTTGAGTGTTTGGAACTTTTAATTTGTATTTGTAATAACTATTTGAAGTATTTGGGATGATGGAATTAATCTGTATTCTTTCTTTGTCATTCCAATCTTTATTACTTACTATTGTTTTACCCTTTTTTTTTTTTAACGTTTAAGAAATCCTTGAAATTGAAGTCAATAATGGCTGATGCTTGTAATTATCAAGAGCAAGTTGCAGAATGATTCAGTTGCTGATGATGAAGCACTGTAATTTGTGCGAATTCGGAGCACATAATATAAACACATTATGTCAAACAAAATAAGTCAAGCAAGTCTTGCCAAGGTCACGGGTTCACACCTCAAATACAATACATTCTACTTATAAATTGTTATACCTTGATGAGGACTGTTTTACCCAAAAATAATTAAGTATTTAACATCAACTTTCCTAAAAGAAAATAAAAAATGAGAGTTTAACACACGACCAAAGTTAATCAACAGAACAACAAAACAAAACTTTGAAAGCAGCAAGTCTAATCCATGCACAGGTTTTCAGGTTCAGGTACAACCCAAGGAACTCTATCTTAGTTTTATCTTCCTCAATTCTAGAGTGTATTACATAATTTGACCGGCGGTCAATTTGTTATAACATTTTAAGCATGTTATAAGTTGTAATCTTCCCAATTCATTAAGTTGGTGAATTGTTATAGTTTGTATATATATGTGATTGAATTCCTTTTTTCTTTGAACTAATTTTTTAGAGTGTGTTCTTCTAAACTCATTTATCATGATAAACTCTATATATGTGATCGGACTCCCTCTTTTCCTAAGCTAGCTTTTGGGAGCGGTTTCTATCCAAATCCATTTAACAAAATAAACTTTGTTTTATATTAAAATTGATGATTCAATAGGTTATGAATATTTACGAATCTGTAAAAGATTCATAACAACATGTTGGCCATGAGTCTGTGAATACAATGACTAACTTCACTACACTAAGTAAAATTAATAAGAACATGATTAGCCTAGTAATCATATTATAAAGTAAAATAAAATAATAGCAAATTGAATTTTTAAATATAAATTGTAATGGGCTGGTTGTGATGGAAGATGGTTGTGGGGTGGGTGGAGAAGGAGTGGCAAATTAAATTTTTAAAGAAAGATAAATGGATGGTTTTGGTTCTTTTGGATCAATGGTAACCCTTGTGAATTATGATTGAGAGTTTTTATGATTTTAGGCCGGCCATCTTTTGTTAATGCGAACAAAAATGAAAACTATGAAATAGAAAAAGGCAAGGTAACTTACAGCCAAAAAAAATTAATAATAATAATAATAATAATAATAATAATAATAATAATAATAATAACAACAATAAAATAATGTATTTTAACTTAAAGGGCATTAATGTATTTCGACTTTCACCTTCATTGAAAAAAATTAAAAGAAACCTGCTTCGTTCTCCGGGAACCGTCAAAGTCACCACATATCATCTCAAATCGCACAACTAATTATTCACTTTATTAGATAAAGTTGAAATGCTTAGAGATTGAACTTTATTAGAGGAGATCAAATTTATCCATCTCTTATGATTGCATTCCCACCGACTATTCTAAAGAAAAATAAAAAATAAAAAAAGATACTTTCACACCAAATGTGAGTGAAATTATGTCACAATGTGAACCCTCATTGAGCAATTTCTTGTGTGTGAATTAATGTATCTGTTTAATACAATCACACCAAATGTGAATGGTTTATTAGTTGCTCGTTGGGAATGCAATTTTAAGTCTAGTAAAAAAAGGAAGAAAGCCGAGGCATCTTCTGGGAAAAAAGATAAAGGGGATGGCTTTTTTTTAACATGTAACATAAATTAAACTCTAAAATTAAACTGATATGTTTGTTTATAACTTTTTTGAGTTTATAAGTTGAGCTTATAAGCAAAAAATAAATAAATAAGTTAGGAGAGAGGTACTTTTTTTTTGCTTGTAAGCACTCTGCTTGTAAGCTAGTTTGACCAAATATATTACCACATTATCCTTGTTTAATTTTAAAATTCTATAGTATACCCTTGTTTAATATAGTACTCTTTTTAATAATTTTATAATAAAATGTACTTATAAGCTATATTTTATCAAACACGTCAACTACTTATCAGTAACTTATAAGTACTTTAACCAAACACGTAATTGCTTAAAATTTCAAATGTTTATAAGCTAAATTAGCTTATAAGTGCTTGTTTCTTATAAACTAATTTTCATAAGCTCAGACAAACACCTCCAAACATAATTTTTAAAGTTGGTAAGAGAAAGATTTGATTGCTTAAATATTCTATAGACCAAATAAATTTTTTAATGGATTATATTACGTTAATTTAGTGGGTATTTGTCTAAGCTTATAAGTTAGTTAAACTAGCTTATAAGCTCCAAAGTGTTTGTCTAAGCTTATAAGCTGGTCAAACTAGCTTCTAAATTCTAAAATTAAGTTGACTTGTTTATTTATAATTTTTTAAACTTATAAGTTGAACTTATAAGTTGAGCTTATAAGGAAAAAAAAAAAAAAAAGTTAGAGGGAGGTATTTTTTTTCTTTCTTATAAGCAAAGTGCTTATAAGCTAGTTTGACTAAGTATATTACCACATTATCCTTGTTTAATTTTAAAATTCTATAGTATATCCTTGTTTAATGTAGTACTATTTTTAGTCATTTTATAACAAAATGTACTTATAAGCCACATTTTACCAAACATGTCAATTACTTATCAGTCATTTATAAGTATTTTAACCAAACACGTAATTGCTTAAAATTTCAAATGCTTATAAGCTAATTTTCATAAGCTCGGACAAACACCCCTTAAGCTGACCTATTTGTTTATAACTTTTTTGAGCTTCTAAGCACAAAAAAAAAAAAAAAAAAGTATCACTCTACTTATAAGCTACTTTGACAAAATATACTACTATATTATCCTTGTTTAATTTTAAAATTTTATAGTATACCCTTGTTTAATTTAGTACCATTTTTAGTCATTTTATAATAAAATGTATTTATAAGTCACATTTTATCAAACACGTCAACTACTTATCAGTCACTTATAATTACTTTAACCAAACACGTAATTGCTTAAAATTTTAAATGCTTATAAGCTATCACTTATTGTTTATAAGCTAATATTTATAAGTTCAGACAAACACCCCCTAAATATTTGGCTTAAATTTATAATACGATCCAGTTTAGTTATCAACTCATTGCAATATAAAGATTTAGAAAGTGATGAGACGACTCAATAAATAATTTATTTCAACTTCTCTCTCAAGTTCATTGAATTACCGAGAATCTATGACCAATAATCACTTTTACAAATTTAAGTCACATATTTAAGTTATTATATTGGTTATGTTTAAAAACAACATTTTTTTCTTTATTCAAATTAAGCTACAATTTTTAAAAACTAGATTAAAACAATTTGGATTATGACATTTAATATAATTGTACCACTAGTATGTTTAATAAAGACTTAAATCCCTCTATTGTTAGTGTAGCGTTTGTAAACCTTTAGAAAGTAGCCTATTAAATGCTAATGAATCCCATCTAACAAAAATCATTCTGCCATTATTTTGTGTGTTCTGTTCTATTTAAAGCACTAGTTTATTTTCAAATTTTCCTGCCGTTTTTGCCTTGATTGTATATGTTTGCATAATTGGTTTGTTTTCTCTTTTGAATGTTTATCACTACTTGATCATATAAACTGCTAATTGTTGTTAAGACTCTCAGATAGTTGGATTCTTTTTATCAAGATTGCATTCAACATTATCACTAACATTTTTTTTTTTGAATAATATTTGATTGCTTTATTTATTTATTTTTAAAGGTTTGTTTGGTATGACTTTTCCAAGTTTTTTTTTTTTTTTTTAAAGAGTAGCTTTTATTTAGGATCTGTGTGATACAGGATTTTAGGGATGAATAATTAAAGAAACATAAATTATAGTTTGGAACATAAAGCAAAAGACATGCCAAAGTGCTGTTCAAAGAAATTGAATCAAATTTTTTAATGAGGTGGTGAATAAGGAGAAAGAGGATTTGCTCCTTTAAGGATTATAATTTACTCGCGTTCTTAAGGTTACGGCGGACCCACATAGAAAGTAAGGGGGCACAAGCAACCGGCCCACCACCAGGTTCCGGAGAAAAAAAAAAAAAAAAATTCATGATTTTTAATTAAGAAATAACTATTAAAGTAATATTAATTAAATATTAAAATTCCTATGATAACCCCTTTCACATAAAACTTTGGGTCCAAACACTTGGTAAGGTAGTGCAAAATTCGGTGCACGGAGATCTAGGAAATGTTTGAGAACATAGGATAGCTTCACCACCTCATTATAGTTTTGTGATGATGCTACCCAATCAAATATACCCACGTGTGACCAAATGGCAAATGTTTTAATAAGTTTAATTTGTTTGAACTTAAATTACGATTCTCACTTTAAGTTAAACAAAATATATTATTACCATCTCCACAGCCAACTGCCTATCATTAGGTCCTCGTTCTCCGTCGGATCGTTGGCAGTCGTGAAATCATCAGTCATGTTCTTCATTTTTTTTAAATACTTTTAACCACTAATTTGTTTATTTGTTGAAAGTTATTGCTATGTAATCACCTATGTTTTGATTCTTAATCAGGTGGCTAATGATCATGAAATCGTTTAATCATCTTCTTTCATTTCAATTTTTTATTTTATTCACATTATATGTAGGGTTTCTTTCCTTTGTATTTCGAGTTTTGAGGTTGATTCCTTTGATTCCCTTGTGAGTACAGTACTGTAGTAACTTCAGTATTATGATTGAATCCAGTCAATACCTTCTAACTCTCATATTGACTCACTATTGAATAAGTCTATTTAATTGATGGCAGAGGAACCATCAACAAAATCTGACTTCGCACCAAGGCATATAATTCATTAAGTCTCATGAGAAACTGTAATAGCTTTTGTTGGTTGAGATGAGCCAAATAAGCCTTGGCTGACTCACTATCTGGTGGCGGCAGACTCACCAATGAACTCAGTTCATCCCACAGAGTTTTCAATTTGTTGTAATAAGCTGCAACTCTACTTGTTCCTTGTACCAAATTAGCTACCTCTCTGTGAATACCAAACACTCTCGTACCATTGACTTTATTGTATTGTTCTTGAAGATCTTGCCAAACCTGATGAGCATTGGTAGAGTACACAATACTGTTGAATATCTCCTTCGACACAGTGTTGAAAATCCATGCCAAAACTAAGGAGTTACAACGTTCCCACTATGCATGCAAAGACTCATTGAATTTTGACTTCTCACAAGATCCGTCAACAAAGCCCCATTTGTTCTTTGCCCTTAGAGAGACTGTCATCGCACGACTCCATATCCCATAATTTTCTGTTCCAGTAAGTTGTTCTGAAATCAGAGTTGAACCTGGGGTGTCCGACGGATGAATGTAGAGAGGAGAACCCGAGTCAGTAACATTCGACATCTAGAATCGATTGACTTTAAGGTGTGTGTAGAAATCAAGCTAATCATGGACTGATTTAGCAGAAAAACAGCTTAATCAAGGATGAAATTTGCTGATGAAGATAGAAGAAATCAAATTGGCATAAAACCTATTTTAATCAAGGAAGAAATTGACGATGACAAGGAAGAAATTGATGACGACGATCAACCGGTCTTGAAGGATGATACAAATACAGCTTCTATTTGAGCTTGATTCTTCAATTGAAAGATTGTAAATTACACGCTTAAAACACTGCTCTGATACCATGTTCGAGTCTGTTTCAAAGTGAAAGTAAAGTGAATTTCATTTATTCAACTCAAAGGTTAACTGTACAAGAGTTATTTACAGTTATATACAATCTGCAGTAATTATGGTTAAGTTAACCATAGTCAATTATTTCTAACTAAACCATAACAACATTCTAACTAACCATAACAGCAGTTAACTATCTATAAAACTAATTAACTACTTTGTTAACTAATTACAACAATTAATCAATAATCCAAGATCAGCATTCTAACTAACCATAACAGCAGTTAACTAACTATAAAACTAATTAACTACTTTGTTAACTAATTACAACAATTAATCAATAATCCAAGATGGTCTTTGACTCAAATACTATGCTAAGTTGTCATCTCATGTGTGGGGATTTGAACTTGAGACTTTTGGCTCAAATACCATGTTAAGTTATGTATCCTCATATCAAACTTGGATTTTTTTTTCTTTATTTAGTTTGTATGTGAGAATTCAAACTTGAGACCTTTGGTTTAAATATTAATTTGAGACATTTGACTTAGATACCATATTAAGTTGCCCTCACATCAAACTCGGATATTTGTTTTTTCCATTTTCTTTACCTAGTTTTTACGTGGGGATCCAGATTCAAGACATTGGACTCAAAAACCAATTCAAAACTTTTGGCTTCAAATGACAACTTCATATGATATCAAAGCCAAATGTTTCAAGTTTGAATTTCACATATAAACTAGATAAAAGAAAATGAAAAAAAAAAATCATAGTTCGATGTGAGGGATTCTATTGGACTTATATAATGAGTCCTTACCTACTAATTTAAGCTTTTAAGTGGGGTGGCAACTTACCACGCCTAACCCTTATGATTCAAAGCTTTTATAATTTTAGGCATGCAGGATGTCTTCCTGGTAAAAGAGATAAACACAATAAAATAGAAAAAGGCTAGGCAACTTCCTGGAAAGAAAATGAAAGTAGAAATAAAGTATAATAATTATCACCCAGTTTCCTTGATCACATGCGTGGCATAAATAAAATCGTTGAAGAGCGTGAAAGGTTAAATAATTGGAAGTTGTGAAACTTCAATGAATTTTCAAAGAAATTTGCTTTAAAAAAAAAAATTCCCAATTAATCAATGCCTTTAATTTTGCAGATTAGCTTTATTCATCTACATTTTCGCATTACGTTGCTGCTTATCCGTAAGAATCAAATTATTAATAGTAGAAGTAATTAAGAGGGTCGTGATAAAATTATCAAAATAGGATAAGTACAAGAAAAAGACAAAAAAAATTAGAACATAAGATAGTAGCATATGATCTATACCATGAATTAATAAATTTATATTATATATGAATTTTTTTAACTATTTTTAAATTTAATAAGATGGATAGCGTTATTAAATGGTATATATGCATTGACTTGCAATATGTACTAACTTATTTTGTATCAAATATAATTTTTATATGATTTTTGTATCATTTATTTTCAAAAAAATATGTTGTGAAAACACACACACAAACCTACCAAATCTAACAGATCAAGCAACCACATAAAAGAATTAACACCAATAATTTTACCATGGTTCACCTTTCCAAGAATGAGAAGGTTACGTCCATGTTGAGCTCCGGAAACAGAAGAAGCTCATTGCACTATTAATAAGCAGTTTACAGATTACAGACTTCGAATCAAATGATCCAAGAAGAAACCCCAAAATCAACCAATCTTGGTAACAAACAACCTAGAGAAACAACACTAAGATTCCCTAGCCTTTTGAGAGATAATAACCCCCTCACAAAATGACTAACACAATCACTCAAACTAGTTACAACGATTATGATTTCGAACTTAAACGAAAAACCCTAAGAGAGCAATTCTCTTTATGCAGTGTCAATCTATCAAACCCTTGAATGAAGATTGAAGACTTATCTGCTTAAATACCATTGACCAGACTTGGACTAATTGCAACCGTTAGATCTCAAGATAATTGATGGTCCAGATTGATTCTTCTATTATCCTGAAATGACAGCGTATTACTTAGTTAAGTAATACGGCATTCTTTCAGTCTTCATACTTACAAAAAATTATATTTGAATTCTATGTCAAACATATCTTTAAGGTAAACTATTTATGAGACACTGTTTAAATTGGTCCTTTCGCAGAAAAGGAGGCCGTTAATATAAAAACAGCTAGACATACAAGCGCTCCTTTTCAGAAAGAAAAGAAAGGAGCATTAGGTCGAAATATCTTTCCTGGACATATGACAAAACATTAGTCAAGTCAATAAAGAAAAGCAGAGATTAGAGACACAAAGATTATTGGCGAGAGTGAACTAACGAAACTTCATTGAAGATTCGTTAATATTCCATGCTGACGTTTAACATGTTACGCAATAAAATTAAGCAAAATAAATGAGCATATAGATGCTAATAGAAAGGGGACAAAACTTCATTTCATTCCGTGAACATTCCAAATCTCTCTTTGTTTTTGCTTTGTTTTATTTTGTTTTCTTTAATCACCTTAATCTTCAAGAGATAAAGACAAAGAGAGATGGAGAATGGTCAGGATAAACAATCCTCAGTATCTGAGAAACGTATAACCATTCATGACTGTGCTCAGTCAGGGGATATTGATGGGTTTGAGAAGCTTCTTCAGGATAATCCATCTCTTCTCAATGAAAGAAATGCAATTGTAAGATTATCTTTTTTCTTCTAATATAATTTTTTATTAATGAATATATATCCACTTGAAAGAATTAGATTTTGTCAGTTGATTCTTTAGAGGGTTTTGACAAATTAAGAAGGGAACAAAAATTAAATTTGTTTGAAAATTAATTAATTTAAGTACAGTTAAGCTGAGTGTGTTTTTCTTCCAATTTATGTATTCATTCTGGTTTTAGTGCAGATATTGGAGACACCCCTTCATCTTTCTGCTAGTAACAACAAGACAGATATAGTGAAATTTCTGCTTGAATGGAAAGGATATGATAAAGTTGACTTGGAAGCGAAAAATACGGTACGTGTTCTTTATCAGTTATCCAGAGAGAAATATAATCACTACAAAGCGACAAGTCCGCTAGTCAAAATATGACCGCTTAATTAGTAAAAAGGGCAAAAAAAAAAAAAAAAAATCTGTTATATTGTTTTGGTATTTGATATATATGTTGAATTTTGCAGTATGGAGAAACTCCATTGCATGTAGCAGCCGAGAATGGGTGCAATGAAGCTGCACGATTACTTCTTGCTCATGGTGCTCTTGTTGAAGCGAAAACTAAGGTGCTTTCTATATAATTTTACCTTACATTCTCGTTCAGTAATACTTTTCCTGAGATATGTGATAGTAATATATATTTTTCTTCGTTTTATTTCCCATTTGACACGCAGTATGGAATGACACCACTAATGCTTTCTGTTTGTCACTCAATTCGAGCTGAAGACTGTTCAATTGTCGAGACATTGCTTGAGAATAATGCTGATTGTGATGCTAGAGATGATGTATGTATTTTGTGTTCTAAAATAATAAATATATTTCTTGCTAATTAGCAGTAATTTAAGTAACTTTGAATGCAGGAGGGCATGACTCCTGTTGATCATCTTTCAAAAATCCAAGAAAGTGGGAAGTTGCGTGATTTATTACTTTCTCATCAACAAGAACGACAAAAGAAAAAATTACTTGAAGCATGCAGCAAGCAAAAACAAAGGATAAATGCCCTCGAAAAAGAGCTATCAAATATTGTGGGTCTGGATGAACTCAAGATGCAACTTCGGAAATGGGCAAAGGGCCTTCTTTTGAATGAGAGGCGCAAGGCCATTGGACTTGAAATCGGCACTGCTGGAAAACTTCCTCACATGGCATTTCTAGGAAATCCTGGAACAGGTAAAATTGCTGCTTACTTTATCTTTACCTTTTCAGTTAAAATTGCTGCTGGAATATTTTGTTTCCTTATCAAATTAAATGATTTTTTCATATTGGATAGGTAAGACTATGGTGGCTCGAATCCTTGGAAGACTACTCCACGGTGTGGGAATTTTGCAAACTGACAAAGTAAAAGAAGTTCAACGCACAGATTTAGTTGGTGAATATGTTGGTCATACTGGTTATAAGACTAGGGAGATGGTACACCACTTTGCTTTCTATATCATATGTTCGACATAGCCCGAAGTTTATTAATTAAAAAAATGAATATAGTTTGATGGACTTGTATCCTCTCTTTACCTTTTTATATTTCAAAATGCGTAATATCTTGCAAACATATATTAGATTTTATGGTTTATTTTTACCAAAAAACAAAAAAAATTAATTTCATGCGCAGATCAGAGAAGCCGAGGGAGGTGTTCTTTTTGTGGATGAAGCATATCGACTAATGCCGGAGGACGCATGTCCTAGTGACTTTGGGTTAGAAGCCTTAGAAGAGATCATGTCTTGTATGGACAGTGGAAAAGTTTTAGTCATATTTGCTGGCTACAATGAAGCAATGCAACGTGTAATATCTTCTAATGAAGGTTTCAGCAGAAGGGTTACTAATATTTTTAAGTTTGAAGATCTGAGTTGTGAAGAATTAGCTAATGTTCTCCATATCAAGATGAAAAATCAAGCGGAAGATAACTTGTTACATGGGTTTAAATTACATTCTTCTTGTAGTGTAGATGTCATTGCAGAGCTAATAGAGAGAGTAACAACGGAAAAGCAGCGTATGAAAATGAACGGAGGTTTAGTGGATATAATGTTAAATAATGCTAAGGGGAATCTGGATCTTAGGCTTAGTGACGATTGTGCAGACAGAGATGAATTGCTTACTATCAAATTAGAGGATTTAGAAGCAGCTTTAAGAATTTTACCCCAATAGATGTTTGAATGTTACTTTGCTTTTAGTGTATTTTGCTTGTGTATAAGTCGAACTTTCAATTTGTATTTGCCAGAACTTTCAATTTGTATTTGCCATATTTTTATTACTCTTTCTTTATCATTTCTATCTTTATTACTTAGCATTGTTTTAATTTTTTGCTTTTGGAACACTGCTGCTTTGTTTATTCTGGGCATTACCTTAAAAAAAATATTTGATAGTAATTTTAACGTGGGAGCAAACCATTTACATTACTATATAGGTGCATGTTCATGAATGAGTTAAAAAATGAAAAATAAAATAAAATAAAACAAATGTGAATGGTTCAATTACTTGTTTGTTGGGGATGCAATTATGAGTCTGGTCAAAAAATAAAAAAGGCAAGGCATCTTTTAGTAAAAAGAGATAAAGTTGAAATGCTTACAGATTGTCAGATTGATGCTAATACTCAATTATATGCTGTCTTGGTTTAGCTCTTTATGTTTTTGCCAATGTGAACTGACTGTCATTTTTGGAAAGTTAATGGCGTCTTTGTCTTCTTCCGCTATTGCTCGACTAAAGTATCATCATTATGAAGCCTTGTGTCGGTTTGAGACCTTCATTGATGAAGATGAACTTAATAGAAGATATTAAATTTCTCCATTTCTTTTGGCTCCATTCCTGCCTACAGTTTTACACTAGTAAAAGAAAAAAAGGAAAAAAAAATCAGTTCTTATGCAAGAAATTTGATTGAAATTTTTTCTTATAGCATCAAAATTACCCATCAGGAATGGAGATTTGGATTTTAAAAAAATAAGACTACATCTAAGAATTTTCAATTTGTTGAGAGGCAATGTAGAATGTGTTGAAATCTAAAGCCAAAACACATAAAATAATTGAAACAGAAAAGTAAAAAAGACAATCAATTTATCTTAATCATTCCCAATATAGGAACTACATCCAATATTTAAAATAAAAAAGTTTTTATTAAGTTTCAAAAATCTGCAGCAAATAGAATAGTAATAACAACAATTCACTCTTTCCTCTCCTCGCTCTTAATATTTTTCTCACATTAGGTTTTTCCATTATTATAATACACATATAATAGTAAACCTAATCACATTTGGACTAAACACTTACAAGTCCCAAATATTTACCCTTGAGTGCATCAGATAATCCGTTAACCTTGTGCAAAGTATGAACCATGTCCACTAGAATGGTATGTTAGGAATTTCACAAAAATGGTTAAATTTTCTTGAGCAGACATGGGGAGGATCACTATTTTAATTTGAAAACTTGTGTGTGTAAGGGGAGGGTAAATTATTTGACCATTATCTATTACCTCAAAATTATGTGTTACAAATGGTAACCCTTCATTAAGGAATTTCTTGTGTGTGAATTAATGAATCTGTGTAACACAATTACACCAAATGTGAATGGCTCATTAGTTGCTTGTTAGGGATGCAATTGTAAGTCTGGTAAAAAACAGAAAGAAAGACAAGGCACCTCCTAGGAAAGAAGACAAATTTAAAATGCAGAGAACTTGATGCAAAGACTCAATTATATGATGTCTTAGTCAATGGATTCTTGCTCTTCTTCCACTGTAGTGCTCAACTAAAGTATGATCTTTTTCTTAGTTTCAGAGGTGAGGACACGTGTGACAATTTAGGAGAACTAAGTAGCTAGTTTGTTTTTTAGTTTTGTTTTTCGGTAATTCGAAAATTCCTCGAACATGTTTTGCAAACCCAAATTTAAAATTTGTAACCTCCATTGAATTCTACAATTTTTTAAAAACAAAAAATTATGGTCTCTAACCATATGGGTGTCGATGTTTGAAAAATAAGAAACAATACCCTTTAATTATATGGGTGTCTACTAGAGAATTCGAATTCCATGCCTTCTTTGTTTCAGTACCTGTCGAACTTTCTATTTGTATCTGGGATGATGAAATCTCTACTCTTTCTTTGTCATTCCTATATTAATTACCCTAGCACTGTTTTTAACGTTTTTTGTTTTTTTGGAACACTGCTTTTATTTGGCATTTAATCCTTCGAGGCTGGCTTTTGTTTATTGTGTTTGCTTTCTTGTTGTATGGCTATTAATCCTTATATCAATTGGGCTGATCTCAAATCTCTACAAACATTTAGTGCATTTCGGGTGAAACTATGAATTTATTTTCGCGAGAGTTGTCTAAGTAATTTTTCATCTATTTCTAAAAGGGTTATTTTTGTCATTTTAATATAAATTTAAATGTCAAATAACATTTTTATTAAGTCAAAGAACTAAAACAGTAGTATTTGGAAACTAGAAAGACCATATTGTAGTATTTGAGACTGTTATTCTTAAATGGTAGTAAACTGAAACCACAAGGACTAAAAAGAATTAAATCTCTAGGGGAATGCCAACATAAATCAGCAAAATTAGTAAGCCATTGAGATTGTTGTCTCTTGTTTACTAGTTCTCTTGCTGCAGTGGCAATTGTCAAAGTTTGAGTATAGGCAAGAGTAGCAAGAGAAATGAGACTACCTGAGTATGCCTAAGAAGAGAAAGAGAGAACAAAAATATTTTCTGTATTCAATTGTATATTGTGTGTTTGTACAATGTTCAATTTATACACATTTGTAACAATAAAGAAAGGAAATACAATCATGTCATGAAGGCCTAATCACACAAATTATGCTAACGGAATATTGACATTCAAGAGAAAATATCAATCACTCCAATCACTCTATGATTATCTCCATCAAATCTCAATCATTCCATGATTATGGTCATCAGCAATGACAGAGTTCATATCTTTTGATTTGGGGAATTGACAGAAGCAAACTGATTACTATTAGAATCCCCCTTTTTTTTAAAAAAGAACCCAATATGAATTAAAAAGCAATTTACCTGTTAGAACTCATCCTAATCTACAAATACATAATATTAGGCAGGCAGGCATGCATCGATCTTCGGATAAAAGAGATGAAAATAATAAAGAATAAGGCAAGGCATCTTCCGAGAAAACAAGATGAAAGTGAAAATAAAGTATAATAATTGTCAATTGTCACAGGGGTGGTCTTGATCACCTGCACCGAAAGAGAGAACAAAAAAGTGAAAGCACTTAAATTTTTAACTATTCTTAAGCGATAATGTAATCAACAAACAAAAATTTGAAAAAATGAAAAAGCAAACAAAACGTCATTAAGAGTTAGTTTAATCAATTTTTCCCTAATTTTAGAAATAATC